>BLXT01003251.1:502676-513973 GCA_019648995.1 Plakobranchus ocellatus
TTTTTTTTTTTTTTCTTTCATTGCTGCATATTAGATGAACAGCCCACTTTAGCTTCGCAATAGACCAGGATATTTCACCTCCAAAGATTAAGCCATATCTTTTGACATTTTTGTCCTAAATTAGCACCCCTTAATTGAAGACAGGATGTACCAGCAAATGGCGCTGACAGCTTCTGCCATGGCTTATTCGTGGTCAAAATGGAACAACGAGAGGGAGCGGGAGGAAGTCATCTTCCAAGCTGCGGAAGCACTGGAGGATGAACCACTGTTAGAGGTAAGCTAAAGTCTAGCTAACTTTACTCTTATTCCACTAGTCCTGCTCATTTCCATCACGATTGATTTCAAATTTCATACAATTGCTCATGTTACCCTCATGCAATTTTGCTTGATTTTGCCTGCAGATCCAGAGTATTTCCTGCCTGGGGATGATATTATATTTGGAGGATGTGTTTTGGGTTTCAAATTCAATCTAGAAAAAATACTCTTATACTTCTGATGTGAATTGTTTCAATGGGGTTTTTGTTTTAAAGTTAAAAAACTGAGGGGTTAAAATCCTAGTAGGTGGATAAATGACAAAAGCAGCATTAGATATGTAATTGGGACAGACCATTATGACACATATATAATAATAGAGAGAGAGAAAGCATAGATCATGATCTCTATTGCTTCAATCTATTTTTAACTATGTAGTGTGACAATTCATTGAAATGAATGAAAAGTAACACATAGTTTTGAGTGCTTCAATTTGGGATAATCAGTTTGTACATGTAATGTTTTTTTAAAATAAAGCTTTGTGTGAGCAAACCTTTGCAACATGGGAAGGGGGGTGAATACTGAGAGTGAGACACACACTGAGCTACTGAGATAGATTGACACAGAGATAATTTCAAATCATACATGAAAAGACTGGTTAAATGTATTTTCTAACTCTGCTTTTAAGTACTTTGTGTCTTCTTGTAGCATTAGTGATAGATGAACTTAAATTGTTTGGAGTTGGGCATAAACTTTACATTATGCATACCTAGAGACCAGTCCAGTTGAGTCACATTTTTAACATTTTAATTCATTGATACCACCAGAAACTGCATTTCATATGCTTGCAAAGGCTCAATAGAGATGTAGTTACCTGTCTCAGGGTGTCACAGTTTGACTTTTTCTGTAAAAAAAAAAAAACGGAGGAAAAAAAAGTTAAAACTTTTCAAAAATGTTCCATGTGACACCTGACTCATTGGAGCTGGGCTCATGACATATACATCTATTATTACTACAGTGAGAGGACCATCCTTGGTTCCCAAAAATAAATTAAACATTTATTTGCACAATTATATTTATGAAAAAAAAAAAAGAAGTTACTTAACAAGGTCCAACTGGCAGTTCTGCTTATGTTTAGTATTCTCTTATAATAAGAGGGTAAAAAATACTAACGTTACTTGCAGAAAGATGCCTAGATATAGGAGATGACAGGGGAGAGTCAAGGGAAGAAGACAAAACAAACGGTTGCACCAGAGGACTAAAGATAATAAAAAATTTAAACTTTGTAAAATGAGTTCAAGATCAGAGATAGAAATCAAATCACTTTACATACCCACTCTTTGTTTAAGGCAAACTTACCAAAAAATGAATAGAATGAAAGTGCACAAATCCCTAGAAATACTAACACCGCTTAGAAAAATAAAATGAGCCTTTTACAGTAATGTCTCTCTGTTACGAGCTCAAATTTAAAGGTAGATAAATAAACCAGAGTCCAGATATCTAAGACAACGAGATCCAATGGTGACATAGTATGTAATCCAATGATAATATGATCCATCAGGGACATATTACATAATCCAATGACGATGACACAATTGTCGTGACATTATGACAATAATCAGACCAGACAGCTGGTAAAAGGCTGGCCAGATCTGACGGTCAGACTCACTCCAGGTGACAGTTGGCACTTTAAAATTTTGATTTATATGATAATATTGTAGGTAACTACACTGCAACACTGAATATTGGGAAAAATTATCAAAAGCAAGAAAATGCACAAAATATTTGAAAATGTATCGATTAAATCTGGCTTTCAGGAGGATTGGTCTGTGTTCCTGGCCACCAAGCGGCGGGTGATGAAGCTCAAAATGACTGAATTTGATGATGAATTTAGCAGTGCCCCTACAGGCGATGTGGTAAGGCTGCGCATTGTACATTATCTGGTTGACAACTGATTGACAAAAAAAAACCCCAGTCAAAGCATATCTACTTGTGCATTTTGATAACGGCATATCTGTAAATATCAACCATAATATACCTGTTCATATTTGTAATAAAATTACATTCATATTGATAATTTATAATACTCGAAAGTTTAAAGAGCGCATCATCAGTGATATGTTTGTGCCAGAACAGCCATTACTGATGAGTACTTGTTTTTAAGAGCAGGTCTGACATCTCGGCATGTTAGTCCTTATGGAGTATTATTACATTTTGTTTATATGAGGGTTTGCCAAAACATGGGTTGTCATCATAGTTATGTGCAAACCATTTTCTACGTCCTATTGGAAAAAATTTAACTCATCAATGCATAAATTTTGATTTAGTGAGTGTGATGGCATAAGAAGTACTGCTTTATGTTTAAAAAATCAGTTTTGGAGGCATCCCTGCTGTTTAAATTAACCAATAAGTTTTGAACATAACTATGATGACAAAATCACCAAAAAAGCGGACACCCATCACCAAATTAAGCTCATTCACAACCAAGTGAAGAGCCACAGATAATTTTTTTTTACATGGATCTACTCTTGCTATCCAAATCTGCATGAATATTACTTCACTGATACTCAACTGGGCTTTTCCCTTTTGTAACTGAAGAATCTTTATTTCAAAATGCAGGAAAAACGTGACACAATTTGGGGGTCCACCTTTTGGCAATTGCTCATATTTATGTATATGCAATAAATATTGGTGCAGCTGTCAGAATCATTAGCTTTTTGCATCTGAGTGTTCTCATAATCTTTGCTAGAGTCTTGCAACATTTAAAATCTAATTGGTGATATCTAGGAAGGCTAAAAGCAATATCTATAGTCACCTTTTTGACAAAATGTCTCATTATGTGATGGTGCTGCACATGGTCTCACTACAACATACAGTGGAGTATATTTAAATTGAAATAATCAGGAATTATTTACCATTTTGACTTATACAAAGTTTGAAATATCAGAATTCATTTTTAAAAAGTAAATAATTTTTTTTTAAATTTTCAAGCAAAAAAGAAAGGGCATGTCAAACCTTAAAACAGGCTTTGACAAAGATTTTGATATTATTGAGTGATCTCCCTATATAAATTACAATAGAAATTGAGATCATAAATGCACTGTATTACTAGTTGTAGGCTACATGTTTACAAAATATTGTATCATTCATTTTATTATTTCACTTACCACTTTTTTAGGTGACCTGCTTCTCTCACTACAACTCCTATGAAATCTTGCACATAGCCACTGGATGATTAATGCTTCTAACAGGCTAGGTAGACTGAAAATCTAGATCAACAACCTTGCATCCTTTTCTCTCTTATGCATGTAGAGATCCTGTTATTTATAGCACTACATTGTACAGCAAAGATTTTCGTAAAATGCATTGATAGTTTGGCTTAAGTTATCGAGACTGCTTGTCCACTATCATCTCTGCTGACTATATGGCCAATTCTATAAAAAATATGGTAACAACTGCCCACCACATCTTGCACCGTTCCGTGTAGGCCTACATATGAGGCATCATATGCTCATTCACGTTGACAACTTGTATGGCTCTACAGAATATATAACGTAACAACTGTACCTACTAAGTCTTGCAGTAGACTATGTGCAGCGTATGCCAACATATTTATGAGGCATTAGCTCAAGGTTTACTTTCGAGACTGCTCAGTCACTGTCAACTTCCCAGATTATGAGCATAGTACACTACAACGTATTTCACCATTCTTATTTACATTATAGACCTTCATTTGAAGCATTAGCTCAAGGTTATTGAGACTGCTAGTCTTCTGTCATAGGGGAGTGTTGGTCGCACAGTGGATAGTGAACTCACTTTGCGATTTCAGAGACTATCCTGTCAGTGGTTTGAGCCCCACCACTGGCATCCTGGCCACACTTGGGACCTAGAAGCCTGAAATTACCTTGCTGTGGATGGGCTATATAAATTACAATGCCAAAGTAAAAGCCTTTATCATAGAAACTGAACAGCAATGATTCCAAAATTGTAAAATATGTTAAATGATGATTGACAAATCTCCCGCTTTTAATTTTTTTTTAAAAACTAACTACTTACTAGGAAATCTCCTATATCATAGGAACTGAACGGCAACCATTCCAAATTTGTAAAATATATTATAATCATTCACATACATCTTGCTTTTCATTTTTATAGAAAACTGACCACTCAATAAAAAGTCCCCCTTTTTTAAGCACTGTACACACTAAATTTTTGGGAAAAGGCAATTGAAAGATGGAAAAAAGAAACTTGAAAATTATTTTGCTCACAAGTTTTATCCATCCATGGATTTATTAAAGCAGCAAAACACCTTGTTTCAGGTGACTTTTTAAGAACGTTTAGCAGCACATAACTTCAGGAGACTCCAAGGCTTGTAACCCCAACTCCCGTAATAGTGAGCCTCAAAGTAATATTTTAAGATATTTCATCATCATAATAAATTGCTCAACAAAATAAAGGAGAAGAAAAAACAAAACACGGCAGCTGAACTTCAGTCCCATGAGCTTTAGCCGCTGGCAAGATATCTACTCACACTTTTTGTTTAATTTAAGTGAATATGGAATCATAGTCATAGGTCAGAATATAAATATACATACATTACAATTTAGTCTTTATGAAAAAGAAATTGTGACAGCATGAGGGAGAGATATTGAATGGTATTTTTCGATTAATTTCAATATCAATATTATCGTACTATAACTCGAAAATCCCAAGGCAAGCCATTTTTGTGTGGATGGACTTATAATGGTTTTGTAGATGATTTTATATTAAATTTAAACAGAGCGACTTTTGCCAAGTGGTTTTCTTCAAGGCTCCATGCTGAAAATACTTTATTTCAAAATTCCATAAACAGCGACCATTCAATACTAGATATTCACTTTTATGAATTATTAACAACAGTTTTCACAAAAATCGTCTCCTTCTTTGCTAAAAAAAGAAAGCCTCTCTGAGCAGCACCTCTGATTCAATTTGGAGACAACCGTCATTGGGTACGAAATTGAGCAAAAGTATCAGTTCTGCGATCGGTTCTTCCATGCGCCTCCCTGCTGGTGCTATGAGTAAAACATGTTCAAGTCTAAAGACAAAGAAAAAAAAGGGCAAAGTGTCCAAAGCTGTCTCAAGATCTGCTTCTGCAAAGCAAGGGCCCACCATGGCGGAGCAATTTGCATTGACTTTTGATCTAAATAATTCACCGGTACAAAAGCATTACAGAGTTTAGCCCTCGTCGTTTCTTTCACTAATTGTTTTTCATTTAAAAATTGCGTTTTTTTTTTAGCTATTTCTCACAAAAAAATGTGTTATTATTTTTAGTTGATCTTGAAATGTTTGGTTCAAGTTTCTTGTTGCTATATTTCTACATGAAAAGATTCTACTCTTTGCTTTTTCCTTTGCATTGGCTGTCTTTTAAATTTCTGTTCTAAGACAGTTCTTTTCAGTTTTCCAAGACTTCTGCGATAGGTCTGTTCTTTCGGCAGATAGATTCAGGTGGTTGTGCAATCCTGAAGAATGTTAAGACACTATATTTTAAAAGACCTCTGTATTCTTTTCATGCAGGGAGTATACTATAGATACAGATACATTCAAGTAGAGATCAAGTTACAAATATTGTTATGAGGTTGAGTTAAATGCAGAAGAATACATGTATTTACATTTAGTTGAAACTGAATCTTATAAAATTATATATTTTTTGTACATTTTTATCTCTTGAGGGTGGCAATTGCTGTCCAATAATTGCTGTAATACAATATATGATAATGGATGCCCAACCCTGTGTAGCAAAAATTCTGCTGGGACAGTAATAACAGGGAATTCCTACTAGCACAACTTTTTTTGATGCAAAATTACTTGCAAGTAGAGAAGCTGGCATATTAATCATAAGATGAAGTCTGTTGGATTTATAGCACAATCTAGATTCAGTAAGCAAGATCGACTGGACAACTGTAGAATGGAGGCATCTGATTTTTCCTGAAAATGATCAATTCTATATTACTCGCGTATATCGTGTTCATTTAATTTTAATTGAATCAGTTACATGTAAAAATATTCTTTTTGTACTAGTACTACAGTGTAGCAAGTATGTGAATGTGTGAAGTTTATTATCAGCAAAAACACCAAAAACATCTGTTTTGATATTTGTTTTGTTAATTATTTATTTACTTTGAATACCTGCTGTTCTTATTCATTTCATTTATTATTAGGATTAATGGGAATGCGATTTAGACGTGCTCTGCATTCCTGCTCAAAGTAACATTTTTATGTAAAGAATAAGGAAAAGCCAAATGGAGTGGTATCATGTACATTTTTCATATATATATATATATATATATATATATATATATATATATATATGTATGTATGTATGTATATATCAGGTTTTTTTTTCTTTAACTGCATGTTGACATTTTCATTTTACATGTAATTCTGTTACATTACTAGACAAAAGAGCTTTTCTCTTTCCTTCCCCTTTCTATACACCAGTTTAAGTCCAACATCTACCACCTGATGACAGAAGTGGCCAGTGAGGCAGCCTTGAACAGAGTAAAGGAAACCAACTTCCAGTTTGTGGACTGTGTGGAGCAGCTACTGCGAGCCACAAAGGTTCTCACCTACGCTTAAACCTGCTCACATCAGAGGAGCTATTAGTATTAAATCAATTCATAGGGACATATAGAATTAATCTGCGATTTAAAAAAAAAAAAAGCGAATTATTGGCACATTTGTGTGACTTTGAATCACATAAATTCTCATCATATGTTTCTGCAAAAGAGTGTTCAGTTTTAACCTTAAAGCAAAAATGGAATATTGTCAGTGCGTAACATGAGTTATGTTATTTGCTTCTGATTCATTAGCTTTCAGATTATCTTTAATACTAAAGATAACCATTCCGTCCATATTCTCCAGTCCCATATAATCAAACTTTCCAATGTTGTCAAAAAAAGCAATCTCTATGTTTATTAAGCTATTTTAGATTTCATACACAAAGCTATGATAATTTTGCAAGACAAATATGTTTAAGTTCTCGAGAAAAACTGAATATGAAGTCAACAAAATCTACTTGAAAGTGTAGTTCCAAGTTAGTTATGGAATGAGAGGAAATGAATTGTTCTCTGCATGTGCGTATTTTTTCTTTCAATCTTTTTTTAGAACTTTGATGTGGATCAGACTGAGAATAAAAAAAAAAGTATTCCACATTATGAAAAGTTTAGGTGTTGCATTTCCTGGATTTAAGTTCTACTAAGCAATTGTTTTACTTGTTCAATTTTTCTCAGCCAGATTTCTGATAATTTGTTTATTAGTCAGCTTTTTTTAAGATTTAAGTATATTTCTTTACAAAAGTTCAAAGATTTATCACTAATATTATGATACTGCTGCATTTGTAATGCTGGAATTGTACATAGTTTCACCTTAAAATGAATGAAAGTAAACATGTATCAAATCTCTTTTTAAACTGAGCAATAAATAAATTTCAAGGAATTTTATAACTTTTTGTCATTCAGAGAGATTTCATTGGTTTTAAAAAATGTGCTTGTATGTATTTGAGTTCTCTTTAATTTGTAATGTATTGTTTCTCGTTTTTTAGAATTTGTCATTTTTTTTTAAAGTTTTGTCATTTTTCTTTAATCCTTAGGTTCGCTTAAGTGCAGCAGTAGCTTTTAATAGTAGCTGAGGCTTTGTTAACCCATTCAATAGGGCTCAATAAAAAAAAAAAAAATTCACTTTAGTGTTTATAAAAAATTTGAATCACAGAGAAGTTTACCCATAAAATATTTTTGAGGGTTTCTTTCTTATCCAAGACACTCAGGATCACAACTTGTGAGAGTGCACAGATAGATTAAACTCCTCGCAGCCAACATTTCTAAACCATAATGAAAAGCATGTATGTGTAAGAGGCCGCTGCAGCAAATCAGTGCATGTTGCATTTTTGAGTTTGAGCAATGTTTGCCTCAAATTTGTGCATTTTACATTTGAGCCTAACACTTTGATCACAGAGAAAACCTTGAGTTAAATTGGTGCATCTTCTTGCTATCAATAAATGATATAGCCATCACTAGAAACATTGAATATGCTACACAAAACAAATACTCATATAATGCCATATTTGCATCTACTTATTTCAAGCAGCAGTGTAGAAGCAGAAAGCTGAAATGGTAGAAATAGCAATAAAACTGGTGGTGGATAGTCAGAGTAAGTAGTGAGTGGAATATCACAGATTTTCCTCTGGTTATAAGCTGAAAAAGGTTGCTACAACTTCTCACTCTAATAATGCTGCTGCTTTAAGTATTACTATTTCTATTGTGAATGAAATAAAGAAAAACACAGCAAGTTTAAGAATCCTGAGGTTGCACTGGCAGTCGATTTCATTTAATGAAAGTACAGTGCACACCTGATAATTTGACATCAAAGGGACAGGCCACCTAAGAAGGTCTTCTCCCTAGTCGCCAGCTATGCATATATACACACACTCATGCACTTGAGCAATACCTAGTGGAGGATGCCTGCCACTACCACACATATTGCAGTGATAAGACTAGGCCAGAGAGCACAGGTCTAGGCCCAGCCAAATGTCACGCCTTTCCCCCTCTCCTGCACACCCCCCTCCCTTTATCCCAAACCTCATCACCCCTCCTGTGGCTCAATCACAATAAATAGTCTGTGTTATCAGATACATTAATTTTGCTGCGGGAGGTGGCCACGCCAAACATTTTGGGTTAGTTAGATCTGAAAAACGGACGGGATCTGTCGAATTAAGAGAAATGAGCCAAGCAATGTCGATTTGGGCAAAGTTTTGTTATTAAGGATCAAAATCGATTTATTTGGGACTTTTTTAAATGCGTCCAATTAAAGGAAATGTTGAATTAAGTGGAGTGCACTGTAATCAACTTAAACTAATCTTAACAAAAGGTGAACATCTTAGTAATCCATCAGAATATTTTGCCTTTATTTTGGCTTCATCAGTCAGATTAAGTGACCTTTAATGAACTAGTGTTTATTTTTTATTAAATTCAGTTTGGTTTTCATTTCTATTTTTATCACATGCATCCATAATACTCACAATACTACTTTGGCTGCAACTGCTGATAAAAATGGCTGCGTTAAGTTTGCAATACATGTATAAATTTAAAAAAAAAGAATAAAGGTCTCAACAGAAGCTTGTGTATTTATCACTTGGTTTCTCATTCTTTGAAAAAAGAAGTTTTAACTTATAACAGTTTGCTCATACAGTGTCAATTATCATTATTGATTTCATTTAGAAACTTTGTGTTACAAATGTAAAATGAGTTCCAATTGAAACAAATTTCTAATGAACCAATTTTTTTCTCTTTTCAGTTCCACTGCAGTTTTCACTTTAGGTTTAGCTCTGCTTGGTAAAGCATATTGTTTTTAATATGTTAACACAATGTAAATAATAATTGAGTGACCAATTCTGAAGAATTGCTTATTACTTTTAAAACTTTTATAAGAAAAAATCTTTGAGTTGCACTTTCCCCTTTATTCAATATAAATGTTCTAAAAAAAAAATCTAATACCCTGGTACCAAATCAATATGGCTCTATCCAATTTTTAGCAAATGAAAACTCAAAGAGCGAAGTTTCAAAGAATAAAAATGTGACTTGTAAGGAGACAAATGTTTTGAAATCTTGTATAGTATAGGAGTCATAAATGACATTTTGTTTTATTTAAAGTTGATGCTAAATTTTCATGCACTCTTTTGTGAGCTTTGTAGGGTAAAAACTGGATAGAGCAATCATTTATCTGTGCCAAGATAACAAAAAAGTATTTAGACTAGGCTGTTGAGTTTGAAAAGACATAATTTTTTCGCTGTTTACAGAGCTGCCACTGTAAAATGCCAGTCATTCGGACTGGTCACCAAGGCTTTACTCTAGTTGCTCTGATCACTCAATGACATATATTAAACTGTCCCAACTTTTAATGCATCCATGGAAAATTTAATTGAATGTAAAACACAACACTGGCTAATAGATTAAGAAGTAAATAATTTATTTAATTGTCATAATATGATGCTTTTGTTTACATCAAGAAGTGGAAGCATCTAAAAGTATTAGCCATTCTAATTCATACAAAGATAATGCTCAATATCATTATCTTTCATGCAATTTAATGGTATATTTTGAAAAGTCTCTCTAAATTAAAATGAACTATTGCAAACATAATTTTTATTTTACACTTGTATATGAACGACCTATTAGTATTCATGAGCAAATCAAACAATACACCAAGTAGAACTAATTTATACAGATATTCATAAGCACTGAGACAAACGTTTTTACTTTCAAGGTGCTTTCCTCATTTTCTTTACCTGTTTGTCAGAAACAGACATTTGTAATGTACAGGGAAAACAAAATGAAATCATTGAGTCTCAAAAAATCTCACATTTCACTCTAAGTTACTTCTAAAATATTGACTTCCCAAGTGCAGTGAAATCTTAATTGGACCAGATTCTTCTAATATTCATTACTCAACATAAGAGTACTCTTCTACTCAATCAAAACAATTTTTTAAAGGAATTGTAATTTCTCATATATCAAAAAAGGCAAGATACCTTCCATTTATTCACATATGTAGACTTTCTTCCCCTTGCAGCATGGCAACCTTATTTTTAAGTTTCAAAAACATGATTTCTTATTCTAATTTACGTGACAGCGAATTTGGGCTTTTCTGAGTAAAATTCTGCAGGCTTCGGAGGCTCTGGATCAGCAAACTCTCCCAGCTTTTCAGAGTAATAGGCATTTCTGCGGTAGCGGAAGAGCACATAGTAGGCCATGACGTCAAACTGGGTTAGGTTCACCCCAAGATCCTCCAGCGTTGGATTGGCTGGGTCTGTCCAATCAGTGATGCCCTCCTGAGAGAACAGGTACACAGAGAAAGGCTTATCACTTTAAACAATTTATAGCAGCCTCAACATAAAATGCAATATAAAGTGTTTGTGTGCGCCAGACACAGCTTAACAAAAATTAAGACTTATCTGATGCAGACAACAATTATGTCAGATTTTCATGACCATATCTGAAAAAGGATGGGGGGGG
>BLXT01003251.1:521596-539827 GCA_019648995.1 Plakobranchus ocellatus
CACTTTATACAAATGACTATTTACAGGATGCCCTTTCCAATCCTACAGTAACTTTAAAGCAGCCTCCTTCTCCCCAATCTTCTCTTCCTCATTGGCTGCTTTTCTGAGGGCACTAGCTGATGACAATGTAGACTTCAGATCTAGCTCGAATTGAGCTTGGTTATAAATGTGTATCTAGATATAATATCCAGACCTAACAATAATTGGTGTATAGATCTAGACTCAAGCGGGAAACAATATATATATATATATATATATATATATATATATAGAGAGAGAGAGAGAGAGAGAGAGAGAGAGAGAAAGAGAGAGAGGTTCAGAAAGACTTAATGACAGATAGAATGAGAGAAAGAGCGACAGAAAGTCAGTCAGAGAGAGGGATGCAGAGAAAGACACAGAGCGACTGCAATAAGAAAATATCATGGAAGTTCATGAAAAGAGATATTCATATCGATGTTAATAAAAAATAAATATAATGAGAAGGATAGATTTCATTAGGATGATAAAAAGGCGCTCGAGAGAGAGACAGGGGAGGGGAGTTAGTTTGGTTGACTTTAAATGCACTGGCTTAACATATCAATATTGTAGAGCTACTAACAAAAAAAATAAATGAAAAATAAAATAAAAAAAAACGATATAAGCAGACCCAGGCACTTGGTTGGTATTATGAAAAGTATAAATTTATACATTTTTTTTTTTCAAATGTTAGGCAGTTTGTATAGACCATCAGTTTAACGGTTTCATCCTACTTATAGTGTATTAAAAGCATACACAGTCGGCACCTCAAATTTCTTTGATGATAGTTCAAAGGCTGACTAGAGGATTGGGGAACAACCTTTGATTTCTTTGATCTTTTGCTGACATAGTGGACTTCTTACACTAGGCCTAGTACTGCATCNNNCAAATACTACCATAGTTTGCTTATTTGCTTTAATACATTGGATTTTTAAAACACTTCTCTGTTCAAGGGGGAGGGAGAGGAGGAGGTGGATAAAAGACGTTTTTTTTTCTTCTTCTAAACATTGGTTAGGATCGGGCATTAGAGTTACAAGTTGCGGGGGCTGTGAATAAGTATGGCAAGAAAGGTAGTAGACTAAACCAAACAAATTTGACTGAATATAAGATTATTGGATAAAATAAATCGTAACGTTGGCAGGTCTGCTTCTGATGCTAATAATAATAATAATAAAACATTTTCATTCACGCACTGACGCAAAGCTTTCAGCCAGCCAACACAAAGGAAGAGTGGAGAATCAAATCGCGTCAAAACGCACGCCTGCATTATCTCCTAAGCTAGCCCAACGGTATGCACGGACTGCTCAAGGCGAATGATCAATTGATACTGATAGCACTTGGCAGTGCTGCATAGGAGTCGAAAGTTATAGATATTGTAGGATCATCTCTGATATCTCGTCAATAGGCCCAAGGCCTATCAAAGGGAGAAAAAAACTACCGCACGCGACCATACAAATAAAAAAAAGATCAAATGAAAATCGGATTTTGGGGGGTTAATTTGATTTTTTCCCGAGTTCCCGACCCATGACAAAATTCCCGACTTTTTCCCGATTTCCCGACCCGGCAGGGACCCTGAATAGGTAACTGCTGTGAAAATAGTCAGGCGCATGGGTGACACAATGGCTAGCAGAGTCACCATGACACCTACAGCGACTTTGCTGTAGCAGGTTTAAGTTTGAGCCTACATCTAAAGTCCTAGCCTGACAAGAGCTTGGAAGTTTGAGATCACCTTGTAGTGGATGTACCTTATGGGCATACACAAACACACACACAAAAAAAGAAAAAAATATTCAAAAGTCATTCTTACTTTGTCTCCCACTCTCGACCAATGAGATTGATGACAACATTAGAATACTGGACTGTCTTGCGGATGGCAGCTTCATCTCTCAAATGGAAGGGCTGTAAATATTCAAATGAGAAGAGGAAAAAGATAGAGATTGCAAAAATTAACACGAACCTTGGGTCTCAAGTTTTATCAGTTGACTAAGCCTTGTACTGAATCACTTTTTTGTAGTGGCACAAACAAATTATAAAAATATGGGTTAAAAATGAGTGTTGCATTCCTTTCAATGACTTTCCCAGTATAGCAACTTATTTTACAAATAAGAAAAGTTATGCAAATTGATTGAAAGAATTAAATTCAATAAAAAATATATGCACATAGCTTTTAACTTGAAACAGAACATTTTCATTTACACAAAATATTTTATAGGTGTTCTTTTTTCTTACTTTTTAAAGTAAAAAATTCTACTTTGATACACAGTGGAATTTGAAACTTACAAAAAACAGCACTTGTCCTAAGTCCCCTACAAGTCGTAAACGCTCTACTTCATAAGGATCGCACCGATAGGGAATAATCACTTGAGAGCCAACCTTGCCTGAAGAAATAAAAACATTGCAAATGAAATAAGTACATATAAAATCAACAGAAATAAATTCAAAATAAAATGAACCTAGATAGAAGTGCAGTAAGGAAGAGCCTTGTTACATTATGTATAGCAGTCTCACAAAATGAGTCAAGTTGCAGTTCTCCATGATTGGTTTAAATGAAAAATATTAATTAGAGGTATAAAAAATGCTCAATGATCTATTAAAGTAAAGAAGCAAAATGTTTTGCTTCTTTACTTTAATATTTTTATGTTTATCTCAGTTGTGCAGACCTGCAACTTGACTCATTTTGTGAGCTTGCTACAAATTGTAATTTCTAAGGCCCAAAGATCCTAATGGAAAAAATCTAACAAGTATCCATTTGTCATTGAAGATCTTACTGCAAGGTGTGTGTCTAAATGCGAAATATTAATTTTGTTATGAAAACACATAACATTTTAATTTGTATAAGAGAGCAAATGAGAGGGCCAATCAAGATTTAGTGTTTGTTATATGAGTGTTTTGGGTTAATTTCTCTATTTTGCAAATTATTTCCTGTGTGGTCCTAATCAATCTATTTCGCATCAACCAAGAGCAATATCATTTTCAATAAGAAAGAAAAATAACATTAAATGAAAATTCCAGATTGTTTCTTAGTTTAGTAAACTGTATCTGATCTTAGATGACTTTAAATCAAGGCAACTTACCCAGTTTGTTACATACATAACGACCTAAGAAGCCGTTGGCACCAAACACAGTTGCCACAACACCACTGAAGGAGCTGCGGCCTCCTGTACCCCTTTTCATTTGGTCAACACTGGTGATCAAAGAGTTTGAGGAGTTGTTTCTGTGCTGGACGACTAAGCATCCTGATACAGCTGGCAGCCGAGCCCCTGCAAGAAATAGAAGGTTTAATTTGTGATCAAACATACACTTGGAATATCCATTCATATTTAATCATGCAATAAAATTATGTGTTCTTTTTGTATCACTTAATTCTTCCTAGGTATTATTTGAAATTGTTGTAAACCACCATTAAGCTGATTTATAAAAAAATCTGTAAGTATTACTTATTCTCATGTGGTGAAAGAATCCTATAATATCAGCACGAGTTTAAATATTTCTATCACTATCATGGGTGCAAGTGGTGAAGTGCTTTGAATACTGAATTTGAAATGCAATAAAAGTAAAAGTTTTTAGCGTAAGGGGTCGGTCAGAGTGCATCCCAAGCTAAAAAAAAAAATGTAGGAGGGTCTGTAAAAATTTAACAACTTGAGGACATTTACTAATCATTTTTTAGTTATAAAGATTTGATTTAATAGGATTAAAAAAAAAAAAAAAAAAAAAAAAAGAAAACAAACTGACAAATCTTCCACTAGTAAAAAAAAGTAAAGTGGGTCCAACACTTGGTCCAAGCATCCAGGAACTAGGGGTAGGACTCTGATTGTTTTTGGCATACGGTATTATGAGGTAGTTCGTCATTGTTTTCCCTATCACCTCTACCTTTGCCAGGTGTTAAGGACTTAGCTATCCATTTAGTGATAAGTGGACAATGGAGCAATGAAAAACTGACTTCATTGGGAATGGGATTCAAGTCTCAGATTTGTACACGTACTAATGATTTGAAAAGGTAATGCATCAGGAATTTAATTAATGAAGACCGCTGAAATGCATCCTACAGATGGATATACCCCAGAAAGCATAAAGCTTCATGAAATCATAAACCCAAGCCTGAAAAACCTGTTCATTTAATTTCAATTAATACAAGACATATTTTATAAGCACTTCATTTTTAAAAGCAGGAGGGAAAAGACGAATAACCAACAGGAATAGGAGAAGAATATTTGATACTAACATTCTTTAAAGGATTTTAAAAAAGATGACTGTGACAAAATGAAATAGGCCTCTACTGTTAGTCACTGAATTAACATTATTTTTTCAATCTTTACTTCAAAGCTTACTTTAATTTATAAGCCAGGAGTTGGACGATTATTATTATTAAGATGAGTATAGGTTTAAACATTCATGCTTTTTTTTTTTATTAACGGTATTGTTAAAAAATTTCAGTAAATATCTTGGCAAAGAACCAACATAATTATCTGCATTAGTTTTTACTGTCACACAGTTCTTAGAATGCATTTTCTCGAATTCTCCATGGACACTTTTAAAGAAAGAAATAAAAGAAGGTAGTGTCATGAACTTTAATGTTCAAATGAATGCATTGAAATTGAAAGCTGCTAAGCTAAAATTTGGGTCCTTTTTTTTGATTAAATAAAATATAAGAAAAAAGTGTTCAAATTTGTTGTTGGGACATTGATAAAAAAGTTATTTACCTTCTCAAAATTGAATCTAGGCTAAACATTGCTTATGCAGTGTACATCATTACACATTATATCCAAGCGGTGAACATATAATGCATCTATAGAATGTTAAAGTTGACATCTACTAGGGCAGGGGGTCAATTTTTGCCAAATTTTAGTTGATGTAAATTGTGAACAGTCCCTAAAGATGATACTACTAGCTGTTCACCCAGGATGTATCCATCACCAAACTAGATCTAGATCAAACTATGAATTTTATATTTTTAGATCCATCTAGAAGCTCTAGATCTAGAATTAATTCTAGATTTAGATACATGCAGTCCTAGTAAGTATTTAATTAACATTTGACTTTGTTGTCTGCACAACATTGGTCTCCTCCCCAATCTTTCTGTTCTTTGTCTGTCTCACAGAACCGAAGTGGTTACACTTGAAATGTTGCCTCACGAAGGGAAATGATGGTGACACTTTTATTTTTCTTCTTTTATTTGCTGTCTCCCCTTTTTCTGAAGTATTTTGTTTAAGATCAAAGACGTTACTACATGATAATTCTTCAAACTCTTTTAATGCTTTTGAAAAATCTTGATAGCTTTCAAACATGGTTACCACCATCATTACTATTCCTGTGGAATCGTGCTTAGGCCTAAAGGTTGTGTTGTTTTGAGTGAAAATGAAAGTGCGAGTTACACCGAGCAAGACCGAAAAAGCAAAATGCATCTAATTTTGTGATGCAAATTGACACTTCCATATCATAATGATGATTGAGTTTTATTTTAGTTGAACAGCTCCAATTGCAAATGACTTTAGAAATTTATATAAAGTGATGCAAAGAAAATGTGTCCCTTTTCACCTGATTTAAATTCTAGATTCTAGCATCTATCGAAATTTATTTTAATTTCTTTCCTCATGGTGGATGCATCATCAGATGTCAGCGCCCAGAAGTATAGATCTGGATCTAGATCTAAATCATAATTCTAGAACTAGATCTAGATCTTGGCTTAAATTTAACGAAATCTTACTACTGATTAGAGCCAGAATTAAGGTCTGTGCCTAACCTAATTTCTAGAATCTTGGCCTTTGATTTGATAGATTTAAATCTAATCTCAATTTCTAGTTCAAGTCTAGACATCTAGATCTAGATCTAGATCTAAATCTAAATTAGGATTCTCAAATTTTGATCTACATAGAACATTTAGAATCTACATTAGATGTTAGATTTTATCATATTAACATGTATCTCGCATCATGATAAAATCTGCAGCCACAGTTGAAATTCCTGCACACTGAAACATGACCCTGAGAAAAAATATTTCACTGGAGTAACAAAATAAAGGATAAGATTCTCACTAGATAAAATTGACGAGGATGCCTTCGCCACAGCTACTGATGAGGCCATCTTGATGGTTGTTTTCATTGCGACCAAGGTTAGGCTACCGGCGATTTGCCAGATTTTTGTACACTTTAGTTGCCACACGAAATGAAAGAGCTCTCTAGAGCTCTTTGCTAATTTGCTTACTAGCTACTCAAAAGAATTCGACTCAAATGAAGTTCCAGATTTATCACCATTTTTTTAAAAAACATATTGTGGATACCGTACGTGTTATTATGATAATAATAAAATGCGTATATATATTATTCGCAAAATATATACATTCTGATAACTGGAAAATGAACAAAGTCAACTCATGTTTTCACAAGAGCGTAAAATGATGTCATAGGTGATGCTACACCGAGCAAAACAAGTTTTTTTGTGTTTTTTTTTTTATAGCATCAGCCTATTACTCTCGATCATGTTTCTTCCTCTTCTCTATAAAAAAAAATATGCATTTTATTTGTCATCCTCTCTTGTTCAGTGTGGCGGACGAGACAGCAAAATGATTGTGATGGTGGAGTTGGTGGTGGTGGTAATGGTATCCTACTGCTGGTGTTGTGTTGCTACCGTTGTTTTTGCTGTGAATAATTCTGGCAGCTATACTGATAATAATGGGGATGATTTTTTGGACACCATTTTGTTAATTTATGTTATGATTTCTTTACCGTTTATGTATGTGTCGTATGCCTAGTATTTGTAAGTAGTATACATTCCCTAGCTGTTTTATTATTTTATAATGTAAATACAAGCGTCTTAGACCTACATAATTATATTTCATGTGATTCAAAACATTCCATAGGTGAGACAGAAAGATGCCTGTAGTAGTAGTAGTAGTAGTAGTAGTAGTAGTAGTAGTAGTAGTAGTAGTAGTAGTAGTAGTAGTAGTAGTAGTAGTAGTAACATGGCGTATGAAGCTACCTACGCTACTCCATTTTTCCCTGTGGAGTGCGATAAGCAGGAGAATGTACTGTTCTGTAAAATTATTCTCTAAAATGCGCTACCAAATCAATTAAGACCACAGGAATTAAGATAGCGATGAACTCTGATTTAATTTGCCTACAAATCATAATTACTGAAAAAATATCTTTGTTTTTATTTTTCTATTGATTTATCGGGACGTCGTTGGCACACGTATACAGAATCCGCTCAGAGATCTGCATGGACCCTCTTGTAAAGGGGTAAAGGGTTCGAGCCCCTCCATCGGCGCCCTGGTCTGACGGGGGGGGGGGGGCTAAAAGCCTGAGATCACCTTGCTGCGGATGGCGTATGAAGCTACCTACGCTACTCCATTTTCCCTGTGGAGTGCGATAAGCAGGAGAATGTACTGTTCTGTATTATGTTCTCTAAAATACGTTGGTCCACATTTCTTTAGCTTGTATTCTTTTGATATTCAAATCGTTTCATAATATAAAAAAAAAAATCTTACTTCTTGTGCTGAGACAAGAGATTAAAAAAAAGAAGGAAAAAAAGCCTTTTGGGCCAAATCTCCACGTCTTGATAAAATTTGGATTTTTAAGTGGGCTGGTCTACGTAAATTTCCGATTTTTCCAATCACTGGAAATCCCAAATCTTTTTTTATACTTTTAACGGGAGGCTACTCTTACAGTTTTTAGTTTGTTTACAAAACAATAGAGCTAACTGCACAAAGATTAGATCCATTCTGTAGATCACTAGAGTGACTAGATTCTCTGGACCTAGGCGTTTTGTGCACGAATACTCTTAATTTTAACAAAATAAATTTTCAAATGCACACATCTTCTATAGGTGCCTTGTCTGGAACCGACATTACTTAAGTAATCATAGACATCTAGATCTAGGCTAGGTATAAAGAAATGCGGAACTGGACGCTAAGGCCTACCATCAAAATGTAGACCTAGGCCAATGAAGGCGCAGTGAATGCAGGATAGCACGTCACAAGAACGCTAAAGTAAAATATTTACATTGACAAAAATATCGTTTATCATGTAAGATCTGCACATATTTCAACTGGATTTACAACAATCTGCAGGGAATGGAAACGGAAGACTTAAACTAGAAATTAATAGATCTGCATTAAGAACTAGGTGTAAACTGTAATCTTTCATCTAGGCCTAGACACTGAAATCTGGAATGCAAGGCCTACTGCTGCTGCCAATGAGGGACAGAAACAAATTTGCACCCACATTTTTAATGCATTGGTCGTGGAATAATTGAAAACAGTAAGCCTGTATTTAGAGGTCCCATTTTTACCTTAATCTGAATATTTGCTACAATTGAATTTCTTAATGTCAGAAAACCTTCGTGTAAGCATACTTCTTATTGAGTGAAGGCTATTTGTGTTTTGGAGAAGTGCTTAATTCATTTTTTTTCTTTTTCTTACTTTTAACTATTTTGTATGATGTAATAATATAGGCCTAATGTTTGTGGGAATTGTGGAGAATAGATGACTGGTTACAATTGACAGGAATTTGGGAAATATGCAAAAATTTATATTTAGGCTATTAATAAGCAAGACTTCCAAAGAGGCACACAGGAAAAGAAAGTCTTTGAAACTTAAAATGCTAACGAACATGTCGTATCTCAGTACGACCATTAAAAGACATGAAAATGGGACACATTCTCTTGACATCACTTTCAGTTTTATTTGAAAAGAGTTGGAGCTGATCATATATAACCCAGCACCTATGTATGCATTTTTTTCCATAAATCTCTGAAAGATTTCCTTGGAATTGTTAATAATTGCCGATAAATTGACTAAAATTACCTTCATTATTTTTGGCATATCGCTTTGTGTGAATGATCAGAACCTTTGTCTATTTATTTTTGTCAACAGGAAAACAAAAATTGGTAGAACTGATATATATGTTGGTCTGAATCATTTCTGAAATGTAGGCTAGGTAATATCTAAGATCCATGAAAAGTTAATTATCATTCCAATCCTTTAATGCAAAATTTGGGGTAGATGTTGTAGCTAATAACACAATATATTCATTAGGACTGTGAATTGTGTTTAACTTGATGAAAGGATGACATAAGTATCATGAAATTATTTTTTTCTGAAACTAGTGGGTGGTGTGCAAAGCTCAGATCATGGAGAAGATGCAAGTAATGGTGATAAGCCTTGGTATTTCTTTGATTTTCATCAAGCCATAAAATGTGTATTTTTTATTTTGCAAAATTTGAGGTAGATGTTGTAGCTAATAACACAATATATTCATTAGGACTGTGAACTGTGTTTAACTTGATGAAAAGATAAAATAGGTAATATCAAATTATTTTTTTTCTGAAACCAGTGGGTGGCGTGCAAAGCAAAGATCATGGAGGAGATGCAAGTAATGGTAAGAAGCTTTGATATTTCTTTGATTATTTATCAAGCCATAAAATTTGTATTTTTTTATTTTGTGCCTAGCTCTTAGAAGCTGCATGTTATCACATAGAGATATTGTATAAAACAATCATCTCCTTATATCTTTTATCTTATTCAAAACGGCACACTGCATTTTAACAACCTTGTTTTAACTTGTCAAAGCTGCACCAGGCTTATGAGGCCCTGATTAGTCTTGAATGCTAATTGAAAATTTAACGGCAAATCATAACTTTGAAAAAGTTTTTATAATACTTCCTTTACTTGCACTAGCATGTCCCTCATTTCCCTTAATCCCTTAAGGATGATAGTTCTTGGCTAAATAAACTAAAAAGACCTAAATTTTTTGCCAAGGGGAAAATCCCAAAAATCCAAACAAAACAAGAATAGACGAAAGTGATTTATCAGTTCATTCAGCCCCATTGACAATCATATTTTCTTTCTCTCTACTTTCTTTTGAATGATTTTAAGGAAAATTTAAATATATATTTAACAGGAAGTGGTATGCAAGTAAAAAAAATGAAATGTTTTGTTATAAGCTTCGAAATCTTTTTAAATACGTAAAACAGAAGAAATCATGGCCTTTCTCTCTTTGAACACACTTCTTAGAGTTTTATAAATATAATGTATTTTGTCACCCATCGGACTCTAAAGTTTGTGGATTCTTTAGATAGCAATTTATGAATCGTAAACTCTAGATAAAATCAAGATTTTGTGTACCCTCTTATGTTGATTAAGTATGTATCAATATATCAGTCAAATTTAAAACCAGGTAAAAATGTATTTTATCCATACAAAACGAATTATTTTTTGGGAATTCACCTACAACAAATAAAGCAAAGTATTGGAAAACAGCTGAATATACAAAAATAAGTTTTTCATTTTTTCTTTTGCAGGCAATAAATGTTACTTTTAGATCTATTAAGAAATTTTTCTGTAAATACATCTAGCCATTTTAGCTCATGTTAATTTCCACCTCTATTGTGAAATTTCTTAGAGGCAGTTTACTATAGAAATTTGTCTCATTTATCCTTCACTGCCTATCATTTAGGTTACAATAAATCATAAGATGTGATATTGATTACTAAAGTATGTATATCTTTCATTACGAAAGTTAGCAATAAATGTACTTAAAATGAAATATAAAGGAAGCCATGAAAAAAATTACAACTTCTAATATCCAGTACAGACTCAAGTTCAAGTTTGAAAGTTAACTCTCATTCCTTTTATACCTCACAGATGAGAAATGACTCGTGCAGAGAAAACAAAGTGACCAAAGTAAAGCTGAATGCTTGCAATGCAAATATGTGTATATGATATAATTGACATAGGGCCTACTTAATATGAGTCTCTGGCAGTTTACAGTTAATAAAGAAAGTAAATGTGATTGGACCTAGAAACTTAATGGACTTTCCAAGGTTTAATTGTTTCTTTTTTTTTTTTTCGAAATCACATGATTTGGAAACGAGATTATTTTTGTGTTTGTAATTAAATCTGTCACGATTGCGAAAAATTATATCGTATTCATAACAACAGATTCAAATTATTGCTCATGATGGGCTTTTGAGGTTTTGCCATTGTGAACATTTATGGTGATGAACAGGATTTCCATTTTCTACTAATTTTTCACTAATGCATGCTCTGAAAAAGGAAAAGTCTTATGCATAACAGACCTGTAATCATTATAAAATCGTTCCATTTGCCTCTGAAAAGATAGAACACCAGTGACCAAATGCCCATATTGTATCTGGAAGCTGAGAATATGATAGGTTAAAGAGAGGAGAAAAAGATGACAAGGGAAAATAGGTAGACTAAAGAAGTATTATCGCTGAAAAATTATGTGGAAAAGTTATTGGATGTTGGGAGTTGCAGTGTGAAGGGATGAAGTAAAAGAAGGATTTTAAAAAAAAGGTATGCTATATCAACATTCATTAAACCGAACAGAAGGGTCTGAGGAAAAAACATTAATTTAAAAGATTGGGAAAACAGCACAAAGAAGAAAACAGGTATGCCTATTAAGCTCTCTTTAAAGTATACATTTTAAAATTTGATTTGGAAGTGAAGAAATTTTTTGTAATAAAAATTTCAGATGATCACGAGTGTGAAGTTCTAGGGCTAAGTTCTGAAGCTTCAGCAGTAGAGAGTGCCAGTGCCTGGAGAGAGTGTAAGAAAAAACCAGGTCACAACAGTTTTATCGCCGCATCAGAATTCTGTGTCAGCGATCTTCCTGAGCAGTGTCGATACCCTGCAGTATTCAAATATGTCAAATGTATTTCTGACAGAACACTGAGGCTAAGGGTTGGATACACCAGTACAGAGAGGCCCAAAGGTTACAGTTTTCATAAAGATAGAGGAACTGATGTCCTTCATACAGGCTCCGGCCTGTTTTGCGATGTCAAATATTGTGAAAGTTTCTGCCCATGCTCTGAATGTACCAAGAGCAAGTCACCCCATCAAAAGTGGTATTTGGTCATTGTGAAAACAGCCTGTCACACTGTCTACAATTCAGAAGAAGCTAAAGCAACCAAGTTTGATTTTTTTTACGATGATCTGAGTTGCATCACAGATGGCAGAATGAAGACACTTGTAGGCAACAGAGTAGTAAAGAGAGATATTGCTGCTGATGTGTGTATTATTCACTGTGCTACACATGACAGTATGTTAGCCAAGCGGCTGGAATATTTGCAGAGGGAGACACTGGAAAGAGTTGCCTCACTTATGATAACAAAACCGCTGGCAAAGCCAAATGAGGTGTGCATCGTTATGTCTCATCCACATGGTCAATCCAAATACTTGGCGGTTGGTAGAACTATGAAGTGCAGAAAGACTCGCAAGGGCCCTAAAGTTAAAATCCCCTACACAATGACAAATTGTCCTGGCAGCAGTGGGGGTCCAATCATAATGCTCAACTCCAAGACATGTGACAAGGCATTACTCTGTACGTATTATGTTATTGTATGTATATAAAATGCCTCTATTTTGCTCTTCATTAATAGAAACTTAAATTAGTTTTATGTAATGTACTATTCTAAAAATAGAATGACAATGCAGCATGAAGGGGACATAAAACAAAAAAAAACCAGAAAATTGTTTCCCATGACTCCAACTTCATGAGTATAAGGATTAAAAAGAAGTTAAAAAAAAAAAAGAAACAAGATGAAAAAATTACATGACCCATTGTTCAGAAGGTCAAACAGAGGGGAAGTGTACAAGCAATGACTGGGAACTGTTGGTGTATCTATGATTAAAGGGAATAGACTTCATTGTAGGTGCATGGATAAGCTAATGTTCTCCGTCATTTCCTGAGTATATTTTCTGTGATAGAGTTCACAAACAAAAGGACTGAAAAGAGGTGGAGCATAATAAAAATGTTTAGATAATTTTGTTTCTCTTTCTAAAAGTTATAAATTGTTTGAAATATAAACCCTCTGTATTATATTTTCAGGCAATCATGAATTTGAAGATTTAAGACGGACACCTGAGGCTGTAGAGAAAGATTGTTTTTGGAACGAGTGTACAAAAAATGCTCAGCATGACAATTTTATTTCTGCACATGAATTCTGCCTCAATGATCTCCCGGAGTATTGTCGCTATCCAGAGATGCTGCAATATGTACAAAATATTTCATCTAGGACAATTCGTCTTAGAGTAGGCTGCACCAGTAGTGAGAGACCAAAAAATAACAACTTCTATAATTGTAGAGGAACTGATGTTTTACGTTTAGGCTCAGGGTGGATTCATGATTTGAAATCGTTCGAGGGTCCTTGTCAGTGTTCCGAATGTTTTGATAGCAACTCACCCCATCACAAGTGGCATTTAGTTGTAGTAAAAACAGCGTGTCAGATGGTGTACAATTTGGAAGAAGCCAAGGCAACTAAAGTTGATCTTTTCTATGACGAGGAGAGTTGCAGAATAGATGGGAGAATGAAGACACTTACAGGAAATGGTGTAGTGAAGAGAGATGTTGCAGCTGATGTGTTTGTCTTTAACTGTATCACACATGATGATAGTTTAGCCAAGGATCTGAGGAACTTATTATTGGCAACAGTGGGGATAGATAGCACATCAATCACCAAACAACAAGCAAAGCTGGCTGACATTTGCATCACTGTATCTCATCCACACGGTCAGTCTAAACAGATAAAGGTGGGAGAGAGTTTGAAATGGATGAAGACTAAAAGGCGTTGCAAAATTCAGGTAGCTTACACAGCAGCCACCTGTCCCGGCAGCAGCGGAGGCCCTGTTGTGATGCTTGACCCTAGATCAACCTACATGACGTCGTGGTCAGCAGTTCACTCTTCAGGAGATAGCAAAAAGGGCTTGAACAAAAGTTCTTCTGCCAAACCCATCAGAAAAGTTCTGAGGATTTGAAATTTTAAACTGTGACTCTTGCTTCATAGGCAAATGTGAATCATTTTTTATGTATTGATTGTTAGGACATGTATAACTTCAAACCGTCTTTGGCTCAATGCCTTGTGGTTTCTGTGTGAAATTGTCTGCATGTTAAATTACATGTATAAATTTAATGTAAAACCACATTTCCACTGTGAACCAACAACTTTGTCCATTTGTATATGGCATTGATTATTTCATCAGTGCATATGTCTACAACAACTGTAGAAACAAGTTTTCTTTCCCATAAGGCCTGACACCACACTGATAATCTCAAACTTTTTGTCATCCAGATGGGTGGGCACTAGAGGGGAAAAAAACTTGTAATGGAAATTTCCCACAGATTTTAAAGAAATCTGCTAATTTAAACCAACCAATACCCTTTGTAAAAGTGAAGCAGGTCACTTGTTCCAAGTGTCTTGATCGTTCTTGGCATATGGCATTCTGAGGTAGTTTGCCATTGCTTTCCCCACTGTCTTTACTTTAGCCAGGTCTTTTAAGTGACCTGGATACTCATTTAGTGCTGTGTACTGGACATAGGGGAGCAATGAAAAATTGTCTTAGCCTTGACTGGGATTAAATCTCAGACCTCTCACATGTTAGTCAATTGCCCTACCAGATGAGCCACCATACCTCCCTTTGTAAATATATAAAATTGAGGTTTCATATTGTATATAACATTATCAGTAAATATTTTTTAAAATGTTGGTTTATCTGCATCAAAAGATTCATAAAATCTTATGAAGTGGCAGAATTCAAACATATCTTTTTTTTGCCCAGAATTATTTTTATCGAAAGGAAGGAACTTTTGAAGTTTTAACCCTCTCAGCACATTCATATTGTAGCCAATTGAAGCTTGAAACATGTAACTTTTTTCAGAAATTACTTTTGAATTGTAAGAAATGAAAAAGAAGAACACACTTGTCTTTGAAAATAATAATTTTTTAGGGCATCTATATTTTATTCTTTTTGTATCCTTCATTTCAGTAAAATCCATGCAAACGTTCTGAGAGGGTTGATATGGTTTTACAAGATATCTGCATAAAAAATTAAAATAGCAATTTTTTTTTAGATTAGACAGCTGTGAATGTACACCTTCATGAGCCTCATTGTCTGGAGAAACTTGAGATAGTGAAATTATAAGGGTTTTTCTTTTTTTTGGGGGGGTTTTTTTTTTAGGCCTAAGTACTTTAAGATATAATATTTAATCTGCAATGAGGTAAAAAAGTTATTTTCATTTAAAGTAAGCAAAGTCCTTATAAAAGAATAAGGATCTGTAACAATTTATTTAACAAGGTGGATGTGTTTAAAATATCATTTCATGGTTTAATTTTTAAAAAGTAAGATATCTGAATAAGCCATATTATGTTTAGTTGGATTGACCCTGTCAACTGAGGCAGGGAATATTTAAAATACTCTTTACTTTCCATTATGTTTAATCATTTTTGGAAAAAATGACAACCCTACAATGCATCAAGGGGCTGTTACTTTTTAAGAATGTAAAATTTGTGTCACAGGACCAATCCAAATGAGATCACAGGAATATTTAAAATACTCTTTACTTTTCATTATATTTAATCATTTTGGAAAAAAATGACAATCCTACAGTGCATCAAAGGGCTGTTACTTTTTAACAATGTAAAATTTGTGTCACAGGACCAATCTAAATGAGATCACAGGCACAGACAGGAACTACATTGAATAAGCTTTACATGATGAAAGTTGGACAGAAATTTTGCAATTTTGCCCCAAGATATTGAGATTTTAACTTTTGATATAAAAAATTCATAAAAAGCATCGAAAAGGAGGAAAAAATAAATTCACCGTTTTGTTTTTTTTTAAGTGGTACTTTTGACATTTGACTTATTAAGTCTGGTCTTGAGACATCAATTTTTTGTTGAAAATATGAATTGCTTATTGTAGATATATGAAGTGCTGTTTTTGTTTGGATGACTTCAGTAAAAAAAAAGCTCATTCTAAGCAAACATTGATTTAGTAATGTTAAATTGTAATTAAAACACTTTTTTTTTCGTTTTTGAACAAGTCTAAGATATTACATGTTGTATTTTTACTAGATACCTCATTTTAGAATATTTATAATAACTAAATATTATTCATTATTTCTTCACATAAAAACCCTAATTACATGTTTTTGCTCTCTTTCATTCTGCATATTTTGCAAGATAATACATTCTTCTTTGAAATTTATGACCGAAATTTCTTATGAGCTCCTAAATGAGATTGGCACTCAAATCTGAGAAAGTAATTAAGCATCTAAAAAATACAAATATTTTTATCTATGCTGATATCAATTTTGAAAAAAAACAAGTCTCCAAATTGACTGAGGTTATGATTTTAATTTGAGAAAAGCCTGGCAACTTGTGAATTTTCTCATGTCATCATACAGCTCTATAAATTGTTTATTATTCTTAGTTGTTTTTTTTTTATTCACTTTCCAGTTGCACTGATAATCATGAATTTATAACAAAAAAAGATTATGTTTTCATGATGTAAGCTAGTTACATTTGATTTAATACTGTCAGTTGATAAATGGCTTTTTTTTTTCAGAATAGAATCACATAAAAAGTTTTGGATTGTTTTCTCTGACTTCTGCCAAAGTAAGAAATTTTGCCTCATAATTAAAAAACACATTCCTTTGTTGATTATTTTCTAAATTAATACTTCAAACATACTTTGCTGTTAGGTTTCAGTGATTCAAAATAATTATCTCTATAAATAATTGCATTTCTAGATACCCCTTTCTTGCTTTTTATTTACACAAACATAGCATTTCTATTTTATTGAGGGAGGCACAACAATGACAATGTGACAAAAATGGCAGATGCAGTTTATCACTCAGGATTAAGTCATTACAAGTTTGGATTTGAGCTTTTGATCAAAATAGAGATATCCATGGCAAATAAGTTTTTTTTTTTTTTTTTTTTTTTACTGGTCTTTTTAAATTGTTTTTTATTTTCAATATCAAACTGGGTATTGGAGATAAATAATATGTTTTAGTGATGTTCACAAAAAGTATTTTCCTACAATTGATATTCAATTTTTCTTTCTTACATATTATGGCTTTAGGTAAATTATATGTCTGAGAGTTTCAGTTTCAAAATATTGACTTATAAATCTTTTTATGGACCACTATTATTTTATGTGACTCATCCACCTGAAACAAGCCATTTATCAACAATTACACAATTTTGATATTGAAAAAGGGAGACATTTGAGCATTGCAAATACTCTTTGTAGTTTTAAAACAAGCAAATGACACACACACACACACACACTTACATATTTCTTATATATATGAAAAAAGTCTGTTGCATGAATTGTGAACATTTGCCTTTTGTAGTATATTTTTGAAAAAAATTATTTTTATATGAACTATATGTATGTTGATGACATTTTATGTGCGAAAAATGGTTGTGCATGTAAATTTTGAAGATAATGTATACTTTAATGTACAGCATTTAAGTTCTTTAAAACGCTTTTTATTTTCATGAAAAAAAAAAAATAAAATGTCAGTATCATTTTGAGGTGGAGAGATTTAATCTCTTGATTTAGATTAGAACAATGTATATATATAAATTATATATATATATATATATATATAAGTAAATCGTCGTCATATCATTGTTGCTCATAGTTAGGTTGAAGTAGGTTGGAAACCCCAGTGAATATTTATGATGCTCATAGACAATATTTTTTCTTCTAGATAAATGTTGCTATTTAGACTTGAACCACTATCACAAGACATAAGCGAAGTTTTTTTCCTGTGTTGGTTTAGGAAACATATTTGGTTCTTTCTCTCTTCCTTGAAAAATTTTTATAACTAAATATAGCCTCTTTTTTTTTGCTGCCACTATATTATTTTGTCCTTGATTCTCAAATTTTTCTTTACATGATATTATTAATCTATTTTTGATCGCTCAAGGCAAGTCAGTTTTTATTCAAGCATATTTTGTAACCACTTTTATAACTAATTTATCCAACGAACAAAAAGTGTATAAAACTTATAATATTGCTTCATTTCAATTTTTTTTTCTTTCATTTCATTTATACATGTTTGTGCTGCTGTTTTAATTGTGTACCTGTCAAAGGCTTAAGGCTAAAAGTTAAAAAAATGATATAAGTTTTATACACTTTTAGTTTTTATTGATCACTTTTATACTCCTCCATAGACATAGAGTGGAAAACGGACTTGATTTTTTTTTCCACCATGCTTTTGAATTTTTACATGTTTAATTATAGTTTCTATCCAAAAACTTTGTTAGCTATTTACTGTTATATCTCTTCTTATACGTTTACACTATTACTATTGCCATTGCTACTTTTGCTATTATTATCGTGTCATATGCTTTGGTTTTTCCTTCTTTGTTCAAGCTTACTACACAGTATGTTTTTTCTTTGTTGTT
>BLXT01003251.1:570240-585400 GCA_019648995.1 Plakobranchus ocellatus
CCAAAAAAAAAAAAAAAAAAAAAAAGATGGCACTAATGGAAAAATAAGACATCATGAATGGGAAAAAGCCGAGCCATGTTTTAAACAGAAACAACAATTGCTAAGGTACATGAACAAACAAGAAAATTTGAATGACTCAAACGCAAATAATGTACCTTATAATTTCAAAATGAGCCCCCCCCCCCCCTCAAAAAAAAAACAATAATTAATAAAAGATTGTCTCTCAGGTTCATAATATTGTGAAATAAACTTACTAGTTTTGGAAATGCCATCAGCAGCACTGAGAAGAGTAGAGCAGCACAGACAAAACAGAGGGCATAGTTCACTGTGACACTCCACCAGCTCACGTTGCCTGAGAATTTTCAATAAATATTGAAAAAATATATATATCATTATTTAAAATAATGATTCAGATACAAAGAAAGTATTGATAAAAGTAGGCAACCCTGAGCAGATTAGCCATAGGTCATATTTTGGACATACTGAGTTATACAAGCACTATGTTTAAACTGATACCTTAAACTTCTATAGAACAATAAATCATATGTCTTTGTCATGAGATATTTGAAGACTGTACTTTGATAAGCTCTTGGATTCAACAGTAATTTATGAGAGATTCTTTTGTAAAATAATCTACTATGAATTGTTCATGATTTACACATGTTGCCTTGCATATTGCTACCTGCTAACACAAAAATACCTTCATGAAGAGTTAAAAATTATGCAATCATTGTTTCTGGGTTGTATCGTAACATTTTGAGTGATTTGAAGAAAACTTGTTGAATAAAATGGACAAAAATCTGAGGTTTAACCTTAGGAAAGATAGTGGAAATGAAACAGAGGGTAATTATGACAATTTAAAGGGAGGATCATGATAAAAAACAATTTTTTTTTTCCCTTCAATGTCCAATGTCTTTTTCAAAATTTAAAATAATTCCACGAAAAAGTTATCTACAGTTAAGGAAAAACTATCGATCTTTTGAAGTCTCCATATGGTTTTTTGTCATTTTCGCACTAAAAAAAAAAATTGTAAGCCCTTTGTTTCTTCTTTAGGAAGGATCATGGGAAAAAATTAGTGATATATTACTGCATATAGTTAAAATAGTACTTTTTTGCTTTCACCATAAATGCAAAGTCATTTAAGCGATAATTTATTGAAGTGCCCACTACCAACTGATACTGTTTATTCCAGGATCGCCAAAAAATGATACAATGATCGCTTTTTAAAAATAAAGTAATTTTTTTTATCTCCTAGATGATTAATAATAAAAATTGGATACTTCCAGAAAAGTTAGATAGACTTGCCTTGAACCTGTCATATTTAAAACTTTGATTATCATAATAATAGACCATTGGAAGAGATTGCAGCTGAAGATGAGCTTAATCTGAAGCAGAAAGTTGATGGCGAATTTGAAGTAAAGAGAAAAAGAAAAGAATTCCAAAGATAACTGTAAATCTAGACCCAAGTAGAAGAGATTACTGATGACGAAGTATAACCCAGCTATCTGAACAATCTTTTCCCTTTATTTTACAGTATCAATTTAACCTTTGATAACAGAATATCAGTCCTACTGCTTGCTCAGGATTTTATCAACATTTTCAGCAAAGAAAAACAGAGTTACATATTACACTCCTTACATCAGTAAAATTCTTTCACGAAACTTACAAGAGGCCAGTGCATTAAGGGAAAAGCCAAATCAGAAAGTAAGGAAGATGTAAATAATGCATTTTGTGACTAATGTCTCTACCACACAGGTTTCATGTAATATATTTATTACAATTTTAAAAAAACTGACAAACTAGCTAAGTCATATACCATGCTCACTTTAAAAAAAATTAGATTTAAAGTATTGCAAAATGATTAATCTTGTTGGAAACTGCAAAGCTAAATTAAAAAAAAAATCAATTGGCAACCAATTTTTATTACAATATTTACCAAAGGGAGTAAAGAAAATAATTGCAGCCACAGCATATCCTGAGCAGAGGCCCATGAGGAAGACCTGAGCTGTGGGAAAGTTAAAGCGGTGCCACAGAGCAAACCACAAGCCACCTCCTATTGCTCCAAGCAACACTGCTACAAGGAGGCATACTGGAATATCAAGATTAGAATGAAAATATCAATAAATAAACACAAAAAATTAGCTCTCTAAATTAATTATAATAACAATTGATGAAAGAACAAATAGAAAATCAAATGCAAACCAAGAAAATGATAAGGGAAAGGGATAGAGGTAGGCAGGGGTTTAAATTTCCAGAAAATTGAAATTCTTGAGCAACAAGCAAAAGGCTGACCAATATGAATTTTCTGAGTTTATCTCAAGACAGAGTTAAATGGGAATCCCTTTTTTCAAATGCTTGTCTCAGATTTGTCACTGGAAGAAGAGTGTTGGCTTATCTCCTTATTGAAGAACATATGAATTGAACGTTTTAATGATATACTTTTATCAGGCATTGAGCAAATGGAATAAATATCATATCTAATGCTCTCTACGTAGCCTGTGTTTGCTTTTACTTTAATGAGGCTGTGACAAAAAAAAACATCATTTGGAATTCTGTCTTAAGTAATACTACTTTTCGTTTTTGATATCAGGGGATTTAAAGTATGCCAAGCATTCAAACATTCTAAAGCAATGTCTCATCTTCTCTGGCTTATTCCAGTGATAGATGGAAAGCCAATTTATCAGTTTAGTTTAAAAGGATATTTCAGTCTCAGTGGCTTTTTTTCCCTTAAATAGCATTAGTATTATAATATCACAACTGAAACTAAACTATGTCCACCATCTTGAACAAGAGTTTTGAGTCATATTATTTTAATTCCAATAAGCCCAACCAAACAAAATTTATGACAAAGCATTATGTTTTTGATTGAAAGGAGCACAAAATCAAATCTTTTTACAGCAAAATTGATGCTTTCTAGACTTTTATTGAAAACATTTGATCTTTTCATCCCAAACCCTCACTTGTTGCAGCCTAAAACATTTAAAACTGTTTTTGCATTTCTCCACTACAAATTAAAAAAAAAACATTCACTCCATTCAATACACATTCAAAGTACTTTAAAAAAAAAATCCTTATCTTTCCCACATTTAGGGGCTGTATTCGTTACACTGCACCACTTCAAAACATGTTGTTTTTTCAAAGTGAAGTATTTTTGGACGAGCTTGTCAGACATCCACTCAGGAAAATAGACTTATATTGTATACAAAATTCTTTGATAAATGATTTGCTTTGCATTCACTGACCTAATAGTTTAACTTTATCTTTTCACACCCATCCCACGCCCCCAAACCTACACTTTCCTATGATCCATATACTTTAACTGTAGTCCTGTCTGACAAATCTACAAGAAAAGAATAAAGCTAATCCTTGATTTACAGATAAGCCCACCTACCCCAGTCATGTGTCTGGGCCAGTGACATCAAAATGTAGGTCAACAGGCAGCAGAAGATAAACCCGAACACTACTTGAGCTGAGGAGAACACATTAAGAAGATTTCACTTAGCAAGAGATCACGTGTCAATGACATTGATAAAGACAAGGCAAGGAAAGTCAAACAATGTGATTTTGACTCATTCCAGCAGGAAAAAAAAAAAGAAAAGCTTACTTGTAATGTCATTACAAAATGAGTCCGAAGGAAGAGTTGAAATATTGATACAGATGTTATAAATTGTTACAGCTAAGACAAAAATCTCTCTTGATAACATCTGGGCGAGGCTGGTGGAGTTTGATACTAATGTATCTGTCTTGTGATTAGAACCCAACCAGTCAGAGGTAGAATGTAATTTGTTTGAGAAAAAAGAATATTAAAGTGTTTTTTTTTTCTTCTTCTTCTTTTGTGTTCCACTATTAAAAAAAGAAATTAAAATTAAAAAAGTAATACTCAGCAGAATCACAAAAACCCCCACTGGGTTTTTAATGAAGCAAAATTCAAATGCGTTTTCTGACTGTACAATGATTTAAAATATTCTTAATTAGACTAATCTCAAGGTGTCCGATGTCTCCAGAAACTCTTTCCTGGTGCCTGAAACCATGCACCTTAATAAAATGGCCATTCTTAAACTTTACTACATAACCTCTCTCTTTGTGTTCACACTCAATAAATGAAACAGATTTCTTTTTATTATTATTATTATTATTGTTATTATTTCTGCAGAGTAATTGCAGAATAAATAAAGGATATAATGTTAGGAATGAAATCAAGAAAAACGGCAAGAAGCAGAAAAGAAAAACAAATCCATGAAGATGAAAATGTGTGTGTGTGTTTGGGGGGGGGAAGGAGGGGAAGGGACAGATGAAGGACTTGGTAAGAAAGAAAGAGACAGTAAGAGAGAGAGAGGGAGAGAGAGAGACACAGAGACAGAGTGAAAGAGAGAGAGGAGAGACACATACACACAGATGGAGAAATGGACAAGAAAGAAAGAGATAGTGAAAGAGAGAGAGAGAGGGGCAGAGCAAGAGAGAGAGAGAGAGAGAGAGAGAGAGAGAGAGAGAGAGATAGAGAGAGAGAGAGAGAGAGAGAGGAGGGAGAGAGAAATAGAAAAGAGGAAAGAAAATGAGAAAATGAGAGAGGGAGGAAATAAAAAAACAAAGATATAGAGTTGAAAAGGAGGAGAGAGAGAGATTGAGAAACAGAAAGGAAGAGAGATATATAGAGCAAGAAAGACAAACACAAGGACATTATGCAACATAAAACACTACAATAAAAGTAAATTTGAAACAAACACACATAAATCAATCCAGTAGATAACAGCTATCATAGCCATTATGGACAGCAAAAAACCTAATATTCTAAAATATAGGAAATCCCAAGCAAAAGTGATGGCTGATCATAGCAAAAAACACAATACAGAATAACTGACACCAAACAGAACGTACAATTTAGATATAGAGATATAAAAATTATTGATAAAATGATTTCTGTTGTGATTTGTTCTAACAAGGAACTGTGATAGCTAACGATTTTTGTCATCTTAGTTCAGTGCACAAAATTCCCCTCCCCTTTTCATAACAAAAAAAAAATAAAAATGAAAATATATAATAGAAAGGACTATAATTCTTTTATTATTTTTTATGTGCCAAAGCATCAGAAACATACTCCTGGTTACTTCACTATCTTAAGCATTTCCCAAGTATGGAGCTCTCAATGCTTTTTATTATATAAAAACACCAGATTAAAATGAACAAAGACAAAGTTCTCTTATGCATTATCATACAAGGAGGCACATCAGAAAAAGAAATAAAGTAAACAAAGCAACCATTACTTTCATGAACATGAAATTAAAATCACTTGCAGATCATAAACCTACTTGCTTTAAAATAACGATGTCCGAGAAGCAGCAGGAAAAGGCCAATAATGGCAAAAAAAATAGCACCTACAATCTGCAGTGGAGATGCTGAAATAGGAAAAAAAGAGAAGATTGTAGAGATCTTTATTTTGTCAAGCATTCTGAAATGAAATTTAACACAACGTTTAAAAGTCCTGACTGAAACCTTCAGATTTGCTTATATACAAAGGTAATGAATCGACAGTGTTTGAAACAAAACATTGACTCAAGTCAGTATGAATACTGAAAGAAACAAATGACAAAGATATAATGTTAATAATTTGCAGACATAGAGGGAGTAGCTAGATTTTCTTATAAAGTCACACTCTATGTGCCAATCAGACTAAAGTTGCTAAAGCTTCAAAAAAAAATGTCATCATCTCAAAAAAAAAAAAATGAAAATACAATCTTTAAACGCATATAACCTTTGACAGAATTGAGATAAAGGCATTTTTTTTCTATACAAGCGAGAGAAGTATAAGCTTTTACAGCATGCTCATGACTCAATATGTCCAAAATGTGATTATAATTGATTAAACCAGGTGGCTTTACAGTCATCCATGGATAACACTGATATCCTTCTTTTTTTCATTCCAAGGGAAATATTTGTACCTATGTGCATTGTATTTGTTTGCCTTGACTATCATTCTATTGCTTGCCACTACAAGTTTTATATTACAACAACTTACTGTCTATGCTACAGGTGTCTCCATCAAAATCACAATTGTACGACACAAAAGATGTATATGTTGCTGAATGCCCTGTGTCTTTCCGAGTGACTAGCACTCCGTAGACTACACCCTGGCCTTTTCTTGAGGACACACTCACTTGAGACTTGGATGTTGGACTGTCCGTTTCAGAGTATATCTATAACAAGTGAACAAATATGACAAACAGTGGGACAGAAGTTTTTAAAAATTGCTCCTCTCAAAAAAAAAAAAAAGCAAACAAACATAGAGAAGTCAGTCTCATTAGATAAATAATGCATATATCTGATTACAGCCAAAATTTGCTAATGCAACTTTTTTGCTCCTTCAGATTTGAAAATTCCACTTAATGCTTTTTTTTTTTCACTTTACTTTACCCAATTGAAATATCCCTTACACCTAATAAAGTGATCTACCTTTGTGCCATGCTCTACCAAATCCTCAGGTCGCAACATGCGTTGAACTGATCGTATAAACTCATCTTCTTCCAAATCTTTCTGCTGCATGAAGTATACATATACATCATAGACCAAGTTAGACCCAACCTGCACATAAAATAGGCAAAAAAATAGGCGAAAAAAGATTTCAGTTCACTGAAAAAAAAATTTAGCAAATAAAGCCTTCTTTATATTTTGTTCCCAAAATTTTACATACAAAATCATGACAGCGCAGTTGGCTTTAAATGACAAGCGAAACTTTTTAACTGAAACAGAGGACATCGTGTGCCCTGCAGTATATTCAATATATGTTTATCACCACAAAAAAAAATGATGTATTGTGGCAAGGATAAATGTAATAAATATAATCACAATGGACTAGATCCTTCATGTTTTAGAGCTCAATTCGCTCATAACTTGGAGAGGGGGTGCTTTCAATGTAAGATAGCACTTACTATCTGGGAAGGAGCATCTGCCTCAAAATATTTAATTTTGTTGTAACATAAGGCACAACATGATTTGACATGATAATTTTGTGTTCCACAACCAAAGAGCAGAGTCTAACTTCAACAGATGGACTTGTCAGGGATGCAAGTAAATAATTTTCAACTCAAATAACATGTCACTATCTCCTTTTGTATTGACGTAGCCAAATGAAAAGCAGTATTGTTCATAACACTGACAAAACTCCTCATTACTTGGCTACAGCACAGTAGACAAAGGAGTCATCTTTAATCAACCATACACAATAATTGGATTATGCACAGTTCCTTGTAATCAGTATGTCATAAAGAAAAGAGTAGTCAACTTCAGCTGATACATAGATTTTAAAAAAGAAAATTTGTATACTGACAATTAAACATGAGTAAAATGGTGCACAAAATAGCGAAAATATCTTTTTATTTGTTTTTCTCCAAAAGAAATGTCAATATTAGCTTTCCTTATACATCTCACAATGAAAAACCAACTTACCAGATTGTCTTCACAATCTGGCAAAGGCACTCCTTGGGGTCTTGCCAGGTTAGCCCATTGAAACATGACTGTTGTACGATAGCGTTTGTCATTTTTTAGAACAATTGATGGATCAAGCTCAAGGTTGAAGATTTGGTTACAGCCACCAGGGATTGGATCTGCGAATTCATGGATTTTGAGAAATATTACCGCCTATCATAAAAAAATTTATAGGCAAACATCCAAAACTTGCTGTAGCAAAAAAAATAATGCACATTAATATTTGCTTTAAACTTAACAAAAAAAACACACCTAAGTAACTTAAAAAAAAAACTTGAAGTCCGCATTAGCCCCCTCCCCATTCCATTGACCAAAGAATATCAAATTATAATGTATAAAATCTTGTGAGCAGTACGGACAAATCAAAAGCTGAAAAGCTAAGGAATTCATGATAGTTTTAACACAAAAATAAAGCAATCCAGTACTGCAAATTTGAAGGAAATGGATGGTAAGAGAAATTATATACTGCACAGCCAAGTAAAGCAAGCAAGACACACGTGACATGCCCATACAAGTTATGTCATTTTGTCTGAAATTGCTCATCAAAGGTACAAAACAAAGAAGACAATAGTTGCTGGGGATATTGAACAAAAAGTTTCTTTGCAGATCACTAGAAGATGGCCATTTGTCACATGCAATTAACTTTTTTTTTCAATGTTCGCAACTCTTTTCAATATTTTTCTTTTAACCAAACTGAGTGACTCCAGCCAAACTATTCGTTTTATAACAATGGGTCACATATTTCTTGAGTTATTTCTGGCATCCTCATTTGTTCTTTATGCCACAGCTCAGGGCTTTCAGCATCTTCTCCATCACATTCATCTAATAAACTTTGCAAATCTCTTCCTTGATAACTCACCTTCACTAGTGTAGAGCTGCACAATCACTAGAACAGTTGTGTTTCCAGTGCTATTTGCTTTAATGTACCAGACTTCATCATCTTGACCCACACTCAGAAGAGTTACGAGACCGGCATTTGTTCCACTTTTTGTATAGTCTTTTTCAAAATTCTTGGTTGACGAAAGTGACAAAACTTTCCTTTGAGAATGTGCCTTTGTACAGGAGAATAAAATAGAAATAACAGAAAATAGAAAAAAGTTTGTTTCTGAAGTTTATGTACGGTGAGAAAAATTAGTAGTTCTGAGGATTCCACTCTTTAACCACTTACTTCTTAAAAATTTGCAACATTCAGACACAGACTTTGATCATACTATATGATTTCAGTGCATCTGAGAAAAAATGTTCACATTTAAAATGTCTGGAATGACATTTGAATTTGAAAAAAAAAATGTTGGGGGGGGGGAGGGGAAAGAAGGAAAGAGTGAGATAGACTACTGCAAATTGTACTGCAATTTTTCAAAATTGAATCAAAATAAACTTTTAACTCATAAATAAACTAATAGACATTATGAAAAGCCAATAAAAATTTGTAATCGTTTGGAAACAATACCTGTATAACAACAAACCGGGCTCCCTGAATTGCAAGACCTCGAGTTGCGATTGAGCTAGTTTCATTGGCTGGCAGGATAATTGTCTGACTTTTTTCTACAGGTATGTCATACCTGGCACATTCTGAAATACACACACACACACACAATATTAGACATTAGGAATGCAATAAGCAGAGAAAGGAAAACAAAAAAGGTATGATGCCACAAGACTGATATCTTGTTAAGAAAAGCAAATCTATACAACTGAAAATTATAATGGTGTGATTTTTTTGTTTCTCTGGCGAAATATATTTGTATGAAAAGTGACACAAATATAAACAGTTTAAAAGCAAAGGAACCTATAGAATAAAACATAATTTTTCATACATGTAGCTCAAGTCAACAAAAAAAAAACTTCCAGTTATTCCATTTGAGTGCGCTGATACAAATTGAGAAAAACATGAAAGAAACAGAATGGCATGCTCACAACATAGCGAGAATACAAGTAAAAGAAAAAAGGAAGACATTTCTAAGATGCATTACATACCAGAGATGGCTACGATTTACTTTTTTTCTAGTATTATTTATGTTACACAAAGAAAACTTTTAATTTTAAAATTGGTAAGTAATGCAAGAGCAAGGAAAGATCACAGGCACAGAAGTTGGAATTATGAGAAAACAAATACAGAAAGACATATAGTTGTCAATCAAAATTAATGCACTGTTCAGTTACCCGTACAGAATTTATTCCAGAACCAAGGCCCAGAGCTGGGTGAGTTAAGTTCTAAAATAAAATTGTAGTCATGTTTCATAGACATTATCTATAAGGCTTGAAACTCATATAATCTGACAATGCCCTCAGTATCACATGTGCTTATGTCCTAGTTACTGATCACAATATGTACTTTCTTTAGCATAGAGGACCTTCCATGAAAAGGGATGCTTGTTGTAATTTCCAGTCAATCAAATGTTTACAGGTGCCAAAAAAAACAATAAAAACTGGAGCAGGGGAAATTAAGGCTTAGAGGTCATTTAAGATTGAAATTTACTGTCTTTGCAGCTAGCAAGAGATGAATGATGAAAAATTTATTTTGCATTTTCCCTCTACAGCCTTTTTCTTTGACTTGGTTTTATTATTGCAAACGAAAATGGAAATGAATACCCATGGTAATGCAAAGACTGGAAAAGCTGTCACATTTCACTTATAAAATATAAGTATTTCATTCAACCTCATTTCTAAATTATTGAATCGGACGAAACAATTACCTCCAAAACTGGCAAAGCAGAACAGACACCATACTAGCAATGGCAATCTGACAACAGGTACAGCCAGTTTGAACATATTCAAGTGTGCTGGTCACAGCAGTGCATTCTTCAGTTTAGGTAAAGAGAGTATCTTTACCACAGTTGTAATGGTCTCACTCCAGGAGCTTGTATGAATGTTGTGGGAAAGTTTTAAAAAAAATGTATGTTGTTGATTCCTGCTATAAAAAAAGGGAACTAACAGGCTGCCTTTATTCATACAAATGCTTCTTTTGTAAGAGCCAAGGATTATTCCATTTCTAGTTGGTTCATTTTGTACCTTCAGTTGCTATTTGGATATTTGAATGTTTGGCCTCTGGCCTTCGAGCAGCCCTACTCACTACTGTAACAAAAAATACGAAACAATTTTAAATTTAAAAAAGTAGGATAAAAAGTCAGCATAAGGGTGAGAATTCTGTTCAATGTCACTAGTCTGTAGCCCACAATGAATTTAATGACAAATGATTCTATCTGGAATTAGACCTAGTGAAAATTTAGATCAAATTGATTAGTATAAATCACATTTTAGCCCCTATGGAAAATTGGAATGAAAGCATAGCCCTAAACGAAGTTCGCCTGGCTCTATCTCCACGGAAAGGATTGCGGGTTATTTTGCACCCAAAGGTTATGTAAATGTCTGCTGGTTCTACCCCATTTTTATGAGTTTATTGTGACTGGGTTTCTTTCTGATGTGGGAATCTCAAACCACTTCTTGGTGAATTAAGGAAAGGAAAAGATTGACTTTTAACTTTTTCTCGTTATTTTCTTCAGTTCAGGCAAAATGTAGACAAATATAAATTCACAAGTTTTTATTATTGTCTCTCCATTTAAAAGCTCTCATGAAGATTAAATCCTGTCTTTTCTGAAAATATCTTAATTTCTTAATTGATTAGGCGTATGAACCTTTTATCTTCTGTGAGGTTTGCCTTTTATAGTTAATGTTTAGAAAATATTTTTAACAATACCGAGGCAAACCTCAATGTAGTTGACGATCATATACACTTGAGGTCAAATTTAAAGGTACAGATTGTTCGTTCTCTGGAGCTAGATCTTGTTCTAGTATATCTGAATCTATATTTCATATTTCAAACTGTACTATGGTAGATTGAAAAGCAGCAAAGAAAGAAACATTATTATTATTATTTTTTAAAATCTTTAAACAAAATTATTTTTAAAAGAATAGGAATTTAAAAAAAGGGTCACCTGAGATTCAAACCAAGATCAGATGCATTGCATTACTAGCCAAGTATTATATACCACTACATTATCCAGGACCTGATTTAATGTGGAAATAATTTGACCTTAGTAATGTTCAACAATCTTTTTCATGGAGAAAGACAAATGTGAATATCTTCATGGAGTATTCCAGAAATAATTACCATACAATCTAACATTAATCATTAAGAAAAAAGGTGTAACAGATTAATTTTTACGTTGCTAACATCCCTATCAGATGTGATCAAATGAAATCCTTCCCATAATGGGCAACAAGGGGAAAATCAAGATTAGATCTTGGCATTGTGAGCTCCTTGATAGGGAATGTTTGTATCAAAAAAAAATAAATCCATCATTAATCAATAATTGCTCCATAATAGTTTTTGAATTCAAAGTATTGGTAATGAGAAATAATATTTACCATTTACAAAGAACCCATTAAAAATATAACATTTATAAAGGTTAAGAAGAAAACTTTTAAAAAAAAATGGAAAGCTGTCTACCCAGCCATTGGTATAGTAGAGAGAGAAGCATAGAACATCAGATCTCCCCAGTAAAAAGAATCCATACCATATGAGCAATTGAGAACAATTTGGAGAAAGCAGTAATGCATTTTATAAGATTAATATTAATAAGTAAAAACACTTGAAAAAAAAAAGTTGAAATTGTGATACTATTGAATTAATGTAACACCCCCAGTGAATTTCCAGATAAGAATTTATAAAGAAAGTGTTTTTTTCTTTATATGTTTCTCAAATGCTGAATCCAATGTAACAAATTTCAATGTAGATGAATTTTATGAATATTTTTGAATATTTTGATTATAAATAAAATATTAATGGATCGTCTATATGGCATTAAGATTTCCACTGAAACATTTTATTTAAATTACTGACATCATGAAGTAAGTTACTGAGTATCTATCTTACAGGAAAAAATACAGTGATGGATCTGAGATATAGATCTAGAAGCAGGCAACAAATTATAAATCTTAATCTTAATTGGGGCAATTGTGAAATAAATAAAAGGACTCTCTGGACAAAATGAACGTTAATGTCCTTCTGATTTAATAATAAAAATTCGGGGGAAAAAAAAAAGACAGAGCATTATAAGATGATGATATCTTCACAGACCTGGCAACTTAAGCGAAAAAAACAATGCAATAGATGCATCACAAAGCTGCTTTTTTAAATTCAGTTTACACTAAATCTGGAGCTGTAAAAATTTAAAGAGAGAGGTGAAAACAAATCTATAGAATATTAATAATTATAGGCCTACACATTTCACAGAGTAGGAATGAAAAGAAATCTATGAGTTCTATTATACGATTAGACCAAGATTTTAGGCCATAGATCTAGTAGTAGATCTAGATCTAAAGATTCTGATGTAAACAAACAAGCTGACTTGATCATTAAATGTACAGGTAATTAGTCATTACGTAACAGGCCTTAGCTTATGTCACAGCCTTAGTTAGCATTGACAGCTAAGGTTGCTAAAAGATCCAATTTTTGTTGTTATATATCTTGTTATTGTAGAAAATCAAACAAATGCTTCCGAAGACTCACTCTAGATTTAGATATAGATCTATATCTAGATTATAATGTACACACCCAGTCACGATCACATCTCAAAAACTCAGCACATCAGAAGGAAAAAAAAAGATTAAGGATTTTCCTGAACCAAAATAAAGTAAAAACCTAATCGATGGTAGTGATCTCCCGTGAATATTTCAGCTTGGCTTGCAAAAAGATAATGTAGGCTTATTGCCTTGCTGCTCCAGATTATTTAGTGTTTATTTTATTCCAACTTGAATAATAACGCTAGCCCCCCTTCGAACTTTTACCCGGTCAAGGCTATTTCGGTGTTATTCTTAAATGGATAAAAAAAAAAAAGCTTGATTAGACAGAAAATTGAAAGCGATACGATTTAAAAAATTGTTTGCCAAACTTTTAATTGCACAGGTTGATTCGTTACTCACGATTTCTTATTTCTTGTACAGTTTTTCAACAATTTATGATCATAATAATTATTTATGATGATCAGAATTTTTTAAAGTTAGGTCTCTGCTACTAATTAGGCAGACTGGTACCATTTTCGATAATTTTGTTGCAAAACATCAAATAAAACAATAAAAACAGACCCCTGCGCCACAATGTTTTTAAACCTAGCTTGGATATCTCAGGGTTTCACAAAGCTGTTTTCGAAAAGATGAAACCGGGTGATGGCAACAAATGACGTTGCGCGGCAACAAGAGTTTAGGCACTTTAATCCATCGGAGAAATCGGGTTTAAAATAGAAAAATGATTCGGGTATTTCTTGTCCAAAAAATAAAATGACGATAGTGGTGTATTTCTTGTGGTTTGAACACCATCTTAATCCTAAGCGCGACTTGGTCACTCATCTGTCTTTGGCTTTAGAAAGACGTCACCCTGACTTTACATGTGCCGAAAAAAAACAAACAGTTATCTCTCAACCGTGCACCATGACAAGGCAGTTGACCCCGAGCAAGTCGGCAAACCAAAAATCAATCTACTTTTTCTACAGCAAGACAAAAGGAGGTTTAGACTCCTTAAACCAGCTTGTCTTTGCTTACATGAGCAAACGCCAAAAAAAGCGATGATCTCTCAGCTATTTCTTCAATTTGCTTAATATTGCAGGAGTAGCCATCAAAGAAGAAAAGATACTTTCTATGTGGCATAAAGAAGGACAAGAAGTCAAAACAGACATGCAATGATTGCAAGAAACCTGTCTGTAATGAACACTCAGAAGCAAAGAGAATGTGCCTTGAATGCAATTGCAAATAAATGAAGAATTGAAGAATAAAGATCAGCACGTTTCCTCGGAAAATAAATATTCAAAGTACTTCTTTATTCAATTCACTTTTTGTTCATTATCTGGGCAAAAGTTGTAACCCATTTTCACAAATACATAATTACTAAGCATTGGCAGGCCTGGGGAAAGCCTGTAAACATTTGACATGCTTTAGAGTAGGTATAAATCATGAGATTTTCTAGTATATATAGGGGGATACTTTCGATATTGAGGAGTCTTGATCAAACAGCTGGCTCGGATTAATCTTGCATCATTCTGCTTTTGATACATCGACAATACTCATGTTTCAGGGACCCAGATTTGTGTTTATCCTTTGTCATTATGTCAACAATTTCTCGATTTCCAATTAAAAGCTTTCCTGCCGAGGCCACAATTAATCAACTCAATATGTGTGTGTGTGTGTGTGTGTTTTTTGTTTTGTTTCAGCATTATGATAGTACAATACAACCAGAGAATTTGCACAAAAGAGACCTTTTTTTTTTTTTTAATAGTTTTTCTACACGCTGAAAACAATGGTACAAATGTTGAAGTGCTGTAATTCCTTGTGAGGTTGACGTGTGTAAATCTCTATCAGTTTTTTGTTGCCAGTTTCTCCATGCATTCTCCCAGCGTTTTTCTTGTCTATGCATTGATTTCATCTATCAAAATTAAACAGGTCTCTTCTCCCTCTTGCTCTTATCTCTTTTTATTAACTTAACCTCGATTTTTGTGACTGTGTTTCTATAAATTTTTGTTCTCTAGACCTAAACTATGCTGCCCAAAATCAGCAGTATTTTTTTTTTTTTTCAGTCTCTGCAAAACTTGGATAGGGCTACTTGCTTGCTTGGTTGTATAGTAGATCTAATAGTAATGGTATCGGCCGATTAAGTAGACAATAGGTGCATGCATGCGTTAATCGTCTA
>BLXT01003251.1:587377-600808 GCA_019648995.1 Plakobranchus ocellatus
GTGAAAACGCCGTGTTTGCATGTCTCACGGAATCCTCCGGGGTCAGATTAAGGCATAAATCAACATCAGCTTGTTAATCTATAGATTTTTTTACAGCAAGCCTAGTCATCTCGTCTCTTTAAATTGCAAAATCCATTTAAATGTGGAATAAGCCCTTACTTAAAACTTTAGGAATCTTTCTACATCATTTGTGAACATTGAGGCATTTTGTTTCAAAATTGGAAATGCTGAATTTCAAGGTTTTTTTTTTCTTGCTTTGAATTGAAATACCTTTTTTTCAGATGTTAAAAATCGCACAATCCACGTCGAAATCAACATAGCACCATACATTTTAAACCATTGCAATCCTCAGCAGAGAAAAAAGTTTACTTTCAGGCTGTTCAAAGGTTCAAAATGATTTAAAATGCAACTTCAGACTCAATTGGACTGGTATCAAGACCTATGCCTCTGTTCATTATTTTAACATTACTTTGTATACTTTCATTTCTGTTTTTGTATTTTGAACAAATTTTGTTCTATAATTTACAATCAATGCTTCAATAACAAAAGCACACCGTGATACTTTTTCTTTTGTTGTAACTCATAAAGGAAAAGAATTTAGTTCTCTATATATGTTAAACCCAATGCTTCTATAACAAAGCACATAGTACCAATAAAAGAAAAGTTGAAGGAAAACAATTCCGCAACCTTTGTTTTTCTTTTTTTAATGCGAGATAAGATGTTTTAAGTTAATGCCAAATCAAAACCATAGGGCACAGCCTATTTTACAAGCCCTTATTATTAAAGAAGCTACAACTACATCAACTTATAAATATATTGCCATTTGTCTTTACATGAATCTTTTGAATAAAAGCTACTTAAGTGATTTTTCTTTTCTTTGTGTTGCTCTTCAACAAACAAATATATGACTAGAGAGAACAATTTAACTGATTCTTCTACCCTAAAACAAAAGCAGACACAAATCCATACACAGTAACACACATATTTGAACACAAAAATTTACTAAGTTTGCGCAGACAGTTACAGTTACACTACTGTATTCATATCTCAAGAAAAAAACTTTCAAATCCTTGCATTACATTTATATCCAATTAATTCAAGCTGTTTGGAAACAAACTCTGCACCACTTAGGCAGCAAATTTAGCTAATTTACTTGAATGATGAAAAGAAGAATAATAATTTGGATTTTATAATTCACCTGTCTTGAGATCAGTTCTGATGAGTCACTAGTCATACTTCAAAGATTTTGAAACTCTGATACAAACTTGGAAACTCTATTGCAGTGGTTAACACTGGATAGAGATATTTTGCTTCTATACCAATTTTTATTTATATAATAGGTTTGTATCAAGTACATGTATGTGAATTATGAGGAATAATATCAAGACACTGAAGTTTCAGAAAAAGTGTTTGAGGGTTTGCCAAAACTCGGGATGTTATCATTGTTAAGTTCGAAAGATTTTCTACAAGTCATATTTGAAAAAAATTGAACTCATCAATACAAAAATTTTGATTTTAAGAGTGTAATGGCATAAGAAGTAATGCTTTATGTTTAAAAAAATCAGTTGTGGGTGCATTCTTGCTGTGTAAATTAACCAAATAACTTTGTACATAACTATGATAACAAAATCACTAAAAAAAGTGATCACCCGTCAACATATAAAGCTCATTCACCACAAAGTAAAGAAACACAGACCAATTTTTTTTACATGGGTCTACTCCTATTATCCAAATTTGCATGAAACGATGAATTATACCTAATTAATACTCAATTGGGTTTTTTTAAAATGCAGAAAAAACGTGACACAATTTTGGGGTTGACCTTTCAGCAATTATTCGTTTGTATCAGATTTTGAAACAAATGGATATCTGTAGGTCTTTGAATATGTTTACACGTCTTTGAATTGGATTAACTTTCATTTAAACTGCATTCTAATTTAGGGGTTTTGGTGGGTTTGAGCTTACTATAACTTGCCCTTAAATCAGCATTGACAGTCTCTGTATATTCAAATTCTGCATTCTCTGACTGGTCAGATGAAAGGCCAGAAAATCGATATTCTAAAAGTAGATATTAGCCAAAAAAAAAAAAATAAAAGGCAGCATCTTTAAAATTATAACATACTTATGCAACAGGCTGACAAAAAAAGTGCAGTAGGGCATTTGATAGAAGTTGTCCATGCAACTTATGTGTGTAAATTCGCACATATGCACGTTTGATAAAATCTGACTTGAACACACATGTGCATGAGACTTGAGAGAGACACTGAATGAGAAGTCAACTATGTACACACATATTTGGTAATTTTACTTAATCACACACACACATGCATACATACATTCATCTAAGTGTGTGTATATATATGAGCCTCTGGCTACTATCAAATGTGTATGTAACATAACCAACTTATGCTTATATAATGTATGGACTTATAAGCTCACAAAATCAATAGAAAGATCGGTAGATGCATTAGCAACAGCAGCAGCAGCAGCACACATACACATGCACAGACAAAACCAATACATTAAAATTGAGGATTTTCTTCTTTATTCAATTATTTAGGTTAGGTTTTTTCTTAGATTTGGTTCAGAAAAACTGTTGCGAGAATCAATATATTTTGAATTGCATAATAAGCACAAAAGATTGCACCTCAAGAAAAGCCAGCCATACAACACGCAAATTTGTTTCGAGAAAAGAGGGGCTCCTGCAGACAAAGTGATTAAGTTTGTAGCATTTTATTTGCCCAGAAGTCTCAAAGCAAGCCCCTTTTGTCATTGGTTAATGGTTGAAACTGCCACACAGATCATCAAGCACACAAGGGCGCTCATTTACACCATAAATTAACATTACGAAAAGAGGTGAAGTGATGCAAATGGACCAAATTTTTTTAATTACGATGAATTACTTTATCCTGTTTTGTCTCTCTCTTTAACCGTCCAGAGAGTAGGAGGATAGAATGATTTTTTTTCATATGGACCTTCCTCATGTTGTCTCTTTTATGCAGCATTTAACAGTGAGTGTGAAGTGCTTCCTCTTTATACAGCAGTCAGCACTCCAAGCAATCAATAAATGAAAAGGACACTCAGAGAATAATAGACAAGTACAAACATCTTGAGTACTGCGATTCATAAGCAGTTTGATTTATTGGACTTTGGCCGTTGCAGCTTTGACTGTATTTAAAGCAAATGTATAATAATTTATATAAATTGTGCTCTCATATAAAACATTTCTATTGTATGGTAAACACATATATACTAAGTTCAGAGATATCACAGTGCTTTACAACCCTTTCTCAGCTGAGAACAATTTCACTCAAATTGATATGGGGTTTAAAGCTGATTTGTTTTAAAAATTAATAATTATTTTCCTGCACCCAATGAAGGGGTTTGAGTGTAAAATCTGCACAACACTATTGATGAATTTCCTAGCTTGGTTAGCATTGTGCATATATAAGCACACACAAAAAAAAAAAAATCATTTAACTTTTAAGCTAAATCAGATCTTTAGTACAATTTATCCACATGCAACGATCATTGGCCTTAGACAAAAACTGATGACTAGACAATGTTTCTTTCTTCCTTTTCAATATTACATATATTATATGTACAATTTACAAAAAGGAAGGGCCCATTAAAAAACCGAAAGCAACTCACAATTTGCATCGTTTTGAAACATTTGATGTCCTCTAGCCTCCAGCTTTGGTGATATTTTTGATTTAGACAAAAAGTAGTACAGAAAACCATTTATGTCTATAATGTTAGCATTTTAAAATAGCTGCTTAAAAACATCTATACACCTTAAAATTTGAAAAATGACATACACTCTATCTTAAAAGTTAATTCCTATGACTTTTCTAAAAAAATATCTGGTTTTTCCTCTATGCTCTTCATGTTAGTCAAGATCTTGCTTTGAAAACATGTTCCAATTGGGCATCACTCCATGTTAACAAGCCACATTGTGTGCATTTATAACACATATGGCTGACCAGGTTATGGTGACATTTTGGCTTTGTGTGTAATCGATCAAGCACAGGTAAATCAGGCACGTAAATTACAAGCTGCAACTTCTATACAACAAAAACCACTAAATGAATAAAGGTTTTATGATTTATATTTAAATGACAGAAAAGATGCTAAAATATATTTCCAGCATCTTCCACTAAAATGGGCTTAAGATGTATTACATTTTCAACATAACCAGGTTTTCTTGTGCAGAATCACATGGTAATACAGGATTCATTTATTGAAATTGAAAATGGTAGTGGATTATGTTAAAATTTAATTTATGTCATCTAATCAATCACAAAGTAAATGAAATATAGTTATCAAAGAAACAGTAAAATTAATTTTTTCCATCACCTTAGAGGCATGCCAATTTATAAATACTGTATTTGTCAAACATTTAATTAACTAAAAAAATATAGCTCTCACCATTAGTAAAGTAATAAAAAAGCATTTAACATGAAGTAAAAATTGCCTAAGTGGAAAAAATCAACCTTTTTTTTACTAAAACTACATGAAATTTAAATAGTGATCCAGTTGAACAATCACATTGTAAATAGACTTATCTCAAGCTTTACTTTCAAATTTAACGTCACTTCCATCATATTTCATTCAACAAGATAACACAGTAAGCATCTAATCTTTAAAATACTTTAATACTTATGACAAGGGAGCAAAGAGATTAATTATTTTCTGAGGAATATGGAGCTGCTCTTTTGAATTCAAATTCTGGCATCTCATAAAGTGACACATTTTGAGATAGTGGAAAAATGATAAAACTTGAAAAGAATGATTGTAATGCATCATGATGAGAACAGCTAATAGATATATACCAAACGTTTTGAGCCTAGTTTTAGTGAGTCGTATTCGTATGTTCCATAATCTCTTTTCGAAAAGTACCATATCTTTATACAAAGTGAACACAGTTCTATCCAAATCTCATCACTACAAACCCTAAAGAAAGAGGGCACAAGCCGTTTCAAGGGATCAAAATGTTATTGGTGCGATATCAGACTCATTCACACTGGTCTCTAGACAAGTGATATCAAATAACACCAGACTCTTCTAAAACCTTATAACGGAATTTCTGTGTAAGATGTTTAGAATCACGGCAATTGGAGCTTTATTTCGTAACTTATCCATCCTTTCAAAAGTCACATTTTATAGAGGCAAAAAGATAAATCTGTGGCGTCACTTAGTAAAGTATAAATTCACTTTGTCCCAAAGGAAAACTTACTTTACTTTTTCATAGACAATAGGCAACAAACTGTGACCCAGCTTCACATTGTCTTATAACCTAAGCTAACTTATCATATCAGGGAGGTAGACTCTTGTGTCCTTTACTTGCTGTCTCCACCTCACTATCAGACTCCTCTGCTGGATCGCTGTCTGTAAGCGAATCCACTGTAGAGGATACAGACATTCCTAGCAAACTCTGCCCACAGGCTCTAGATGCAGCAATGCCACTAGACATTGCTGAAACACGTGTCACCTTGCCTGCTGGCGTGAATGCATGTGTTAGAGTCCCAGAGGACTCTGCAAAGAAATCTTTGAAATCAGCATATATGGAGTTTGATGCATCACATGTCTCTGAAAGGCTCGAAAAATACTCAGTATTGTTCAAGTTCTTGTCATCATCTTGGGCAGGGTTGTCATTCTCATCTTCATCGAACCATGTGGCCTTGTGGCTCTTGGACTTGCGAGGCAGGCCAAAGGGATGCAAATTAAACCCAATGTTTATGGTCATGTCATTGTCATGGCTCTCATCATCCCACAAACTTTTATGTTTACCTACAGGCACATTTGGTTTTTCCAAACTCAAGTTATCCAGCCCAGCAAATAGCTCACTGTTATGCCCTATTCTTTGTTCTGTGCTGCTACTGTCTTTGTCCACATCCACCACTGTGAACTGCTCCTCCTCGTCATCATGATTATTACCATCATCATCATCATCAAAATCCCTCCATTTGCTCTGGCTTGAGGTAGATGATTTCATAATCATGGATGTTTCCAAGCTCAAATCAGTAGACACATGGGTGAAATCAGAAGTGGGAGAGCTTACTATACTTGTCTCAAGGCTGGGAGCATTTGCTTGTTCTTTGCTACTCTCCTCAAAAAGAACATACTGAGGCACAAAGCATTCTTTGCCCTGTAACATATCTTGAACTATTAGCTCATCCATAAAAGAAAGTGACAGATCTAAAGAAGAGCATGCTTTGCCTTTGAACATGATCTCTGCACGCAGTGCTATGTCTTGAGAATGGCTGACAAGATTCAACAGCTCATCATAATAACAAATAAGCTCAGAGTTCTTTAACAGGTCCCTTTTATCCAAGTTCTCTAACCACTGTTTGACAGACTCTGGCTGCAAACAACCTCCTAACACCATCTTAATCATAACTTGCAAACATGAGCATTGAAACTCACTCATATCATCTGGCCTGAAACCAGTGTCTGTTTTCAGGTCTAGAGGAGCAAATAAAAGGCACTGCTTTCTACCACTGAGTTTTTTGTTTGCTGGCATAAAATGCATCTGTACTGTTGAGAGAAAGAAATCTTCAATTACTGACTGTGTTTTCAAAGCCGGAGCTAAACATCCCAGAATTTGCACAGCTAGAAGTAAATTTGGAATAGTTGTCTGTTTATTTTGAAGCAGTTCCATCATATCCCTAGCCAGGTGTGTCATAGACAAGTCTTGCTCAGGACTGGTGGGTACCTTACTTTTGGTAAAATTCTCTATGCGAGTCAGGACAAGCTCCACAAAATCAATTCTCATTGCACTACTCAGATGCTTGCTTGTAAAAATCCTAAAGTACATTTGCAGATACAGACTTAAGTCTGTTATGAGTCTCTCTGCCAAATCACTGACCATCAGTATAATGTCTCGTGTGCGTACTGAGTCACTGCTGTTCAACTGCTCAAACAGTTTCTGACAGATAGCCTTCACATTCACAGTATTTGCCATGGCATGTAACAAATTTGTTGTTCTCGCCTGGATAGCATAGTCTGGATCATTTAAACACTCAACCACAGCCACCTGATGTCGGGCGGCAAACGAAGGCCTCACCTTAGAAAGAGCAATCAGCAAGCCTAACCCTTGAAAGCGCATGTTGTTAACTGCACTAGATGACAAAAGCTTGCCAACACAGAGTGAGCACAAATCCAACAGCTTATCATCTGCTTTCACTTTTGTTGCAGTTTTCACACTCTCCATCAGAATGGCTAAGGAAATGGGTTCTGTAACCTTTGTCCTTTCTATAAGAGCCTCTAGCACAGGACACAGAGATATACACAGTTGAGAGTCTACACTTGCTACATTCCCCAGGATCTTCAACAAGCTAATCTGCAACCATGGTAAAGGGACCATGTGGTAATAAAAACTGGCACCAAAGCCTCTGTTGATGATCTGATCCAGAATATGCAGGAAGCTGGAACCCAAACTGATGAGTTGTTCAGGGTTTTCCTCACTAAGCATCACATAAATGTTCATGAGAGCATTCAAAACGCCTGGATCTCGTGAAGACAGCAGGGGGATCAACTCTGGCATCACAGGCTGGAGTAAAGCTGGGGCAACATGGTAAAATGCCATCAGGCAGTGAACAGCTTTTTCTTTGACTAAGTCATGGGAATGTTTCAGTTTCTTAACCACCTCTGGGAGTAAATACTGAATATGGTCCTCAGCCACAATTTCACCTGCCATCTGCAATGCCATCCAGTTCTCGCCCATGTTGTGACTGGTAAGATCTCGCTGTAGTGTACACATCATCAGCAGAGCCATTTCATGATGGCGGTGCAGCAACAAACATGTGACCAGATAACCCACACGCTTGTGATAGCCCTGGCCTTGTTGGCACAACTTCATCGCATTGACTGCCAGAGAGGTCACATCATAACCTAACAGATGGATAAATATAATCTTGGTAAATGCATTCCTCACTGTTGTTGTGCTTGAGACATGCAGATCAGTCTTCTTCAATTTCTCCTGGAGAGCCGCAAGCTCAGCGCCAACTATTGCAGACTCTTGAGTCTTTGATCTTGCTCTATGAACAGCTTTCATAAAGTTCATGACCTCCTGGCCAAGTGGAGTAGGGCCACTTTGTGTTTGACCTTTCCCCCCAACTAAACTTTGAGTCAGCAGTTTGGGCAAGGTTGCGAGAGTCTTCTCCATTATATGGCTCATGGCAGGGAGTGTTTGAAGATAGATGACTATACTGTGTCAGTCAGCAGCCTTACATTGTCCCGATTCTGTCAGATCGAAAATAAAACAGTTCAAAGTAGTTGAAACATGTGAAACTATCACAGAAAATCAGTTAAAAGTTGTATTTTATATATAAATGGTGTTGGTCTTAAAGCAGCTTAGTATTGAAACACTGATTTAAAAAAGAAAAGCAAAAACAGAAAAAATAAATGCTCTGTGCTTGCTTAGAGTCAGAGTACATACAAAATGGCCAACTTATAATAATAACTGCAATACAGTATGGCAATGATCAAGGAAACTTGAAGTTGCAAAATACGAAATGTTCAATGCAATGCTTGGTTAAGACTATAACATAACCAATCTATAATCCAAGTGTTCAATAGTTTTCCCCTCCCCCCCTCCCAATTGGCCCCACCATGTTACACAGTAGGGAGACAGGATGGGTTCACTGTATGATGGTGATGCTAACAGAAACTGTGTGCCACAATACAGTCCTCTGACTCACATACTGGGTGATATGGGCTAAGCTTGAGGGGTTGGGGTGGTCTAGACCTACATGTATGAACTGATTTTGCTTAGCATGGTGTAATGAGGGCACAACTTGATACTCAGCATTGTAAGCATTGATAGTTATACTAAACAAAGCATGTAAATTATAGCCATAGTTGTTATTATGGTTATTTAAGCCGTCGTCAGCAAACGGTTCCCTTGTAGGCCTACTGTTGATTCAATGGCCTAGTCAAACTCATTTTTCACAAACGAATACTTGATGTGTATACACCAAAAACTGCAAAAAAAAAAAAAATATCCATTGATAACCAAACACTATACAGGTGTTAAACAGAAAAAAAAATCTCACAATGAATCTAGATCTAATTGGATTTTGATTGAGGTCTAAATCTAGAAATAATATCAATAGTTCACTCAATTATTTTCAAACATGCAGTATTTTATTCAAACTTTTTCCATGATTTAGATAATCAGGGGAGTGGTCCAATGGCTTCCATATCTACCTCATCACCTACCAACAATATGAAGAGGTTTCTCACATAAAATTATGAGATTCTGTGTGAAAGTAGCACTAATGACTAAATTTATGTATAACTTGGCTGACCATATTTTCCCGAAGGCTTTATTTCATAAAGAGAGAGAGAAAGGGGAGGGTGAGGGGTGGGGGAGAAAGAGTTCAGTAAGAAGAAAGATTGACCCTGGGGCTGTGAGTCAAGAGGTTATAGACCTACAGATAGATTAAGATAATATGGACAATTTTAACATTGCCATTATAAAACAGACACTAACTTGTAAGGGAAGGAACAAAAAGAAAGAACACATTCATTAGCATGCAAGATAATTTAATGCTCATAGATGATGACAGTAAAAACACATGGAAAATTTATGTAGTATACTATGGAAGCATAGTAATACAACGGTAGGCCCTACCTAATAAAATATCCAAGAACAGTGATAGCTTTTCTTCGCCAGCAATCTTCAACAATCTTTTTAACAATAAAGAAACACTCACATCTGAATCTTGCTGATCCCTTTTCTTTACGTTAAAAAGAAATAAGGATTGGACCTACTTCTGAAGTGTTCAGGAAAATGGCCTACAAACTCTTTATTTCGTTGGCAGCTTGTGAAGATAGATCTAGAAGTCATTATGCCTGCCCCCAGATTATCCCCTCTTTCATGATTCGACTCTTGAGACAAAGTATCCTACCTGAACTGGAAGCTCTAGATCTATACTCTAGATCTATATTATAACCAGGCTTAGTTAATTAATATCACTTTATCAGTACAGGATTATGTACAAGCCAAGCAATCAACCATTTCCGATCTCTCTCCCTATATAAGTGATATCTAGAAAACTAGAGTCAAAAACAGGAGTCTACGTGAAATCTAAGACCTTTTGGTTTAGATTCGTCATGATAAGTTTCTGTTAAATACTGAAAAGGCCTAAATACTGCTGTTCGGGCCTGGTGTTATCCGTGTTTACTCAGTCTGCATCTTCCAATCTAGAGTGGCCGCTCTTGGGGATAAAAATAATTATCAAAGTCGTAAAAGAGTACAGTTTATTTTGGTACATTGTATATCTCCAACACAACGTCGAAAAAAATTAATTTATTATTGTTCGAAAATAATAATAATAATAATAATAATAAAAAATAATAAAAACAACTGTGTTTTCTTTTAAATTCTGCTATTACTTTTTTTTCTTAAAATGTATCTGAGATCATGAACCTTACTCGGAATTTGTATCTTTAAAGCTCCTATCCATAATCATACGTTAAGATTTGGTTGACCTAAAACCAATGTTGTGTCTAGAGACGCAAATATTATGAATATCATCAAGTCTCGTTGAGGCTAAACAACAAGGAAAACGATTTTGAATTATAGGCCTTCTCCCCTTATCGTTAGGACAGGTATTTATACCAAGAGTACTGAAGCGCACCCAGAAAGAAAAGCAGTGTAAAGTCGGAAATATAAACCTTTCCATGGTGTATAAGATCCAGTCCGCATGACTCGCATGGTACTTGGTAGGCCTTTTAAAATATCTCTATTAGAAGATGAGTCTGTGCTCTAAAAACAATATTATAGGCAGGTCTTCCGATACGTTTACGGCCGAACGCTGTTGGATAAGAACGCAGATTTGTAAAATTGATATTATGTAATAGATCTGGATTTTGGGTATGAGAGAAAAGTTCCACCGGCACGGCTAAAGTGTTTTTACCTCCTTAATGGTCTTATACGGCGAGGGTAATATACTATCAAGCAAAGTAATACATACATATTTATTGCTGGTATTTGGTGGTTTGGGGGGGGGGGGGNNTTAGACCGAAAGTGAACTGGATGCAGCAGCTTGGTCATTCAACATCATCGCTAATTCCTTTGGTACGAAAGTAAGCCTCTAACAAGCGGCTTCGACCTTCATTTCGATGCGACTACACTGGAAGCTCTCAGGAGCCAATGGCGATCCTGGAGTTCGATCCGGATGTGAGTCGCTTAGCCTCAGGAAGACCTGCCTATAATTGTTTTTAGAGCACAGACTCATCTTCTAGTAGAGATATTTTAAAAAGGCCTACCATGCGAGTCATGCGGTCTGGATCGTATACACCATGGAAAGGTCTCTTAGTCTTAGGAGCCGAGAGCAAACTTGCAGCGGCGAAGGTACCCGACTCAGGTCATCAGCAGAGAATTTTAGCCCGCAACGTCGTTGAATATAGAAGATGTCAGTTCATAGAGCGGTTTACGATCGCACCTGAAATTACGACTTAACCTCAGAGCGGGCGCCGTTACCCATCCCAGCATGACCTCCGAGGCGTTCTCCCCCCCATCCCCAACCCCCTTGAAAGCAGCCTGTACCTTGGACAGATGGGCAGAAAAGATGAAGAGTGCCCCCTTTCTCTTGAGTCCAGAAACTAGTACTAAATGCCGCAGAGAGTAATCCCAACATACTCAACTAGGGGCACGTGCAACTGTGGGAGAGAAAATGTGTAGTTTCGACTGCGAGCTCAAGGTGGTCATCAAGTGTTTATGAGAAGTCACCAGGACTCATCGTGAAGTTAACCCGCGAGGAAAGGCTCCACCTATAGTTACAGAAACCTTAATCCGAAGTGAGAGCGATCTTGCGGCATGGGATTGTAGAACTCTGGAATACCTGGTAATGAAAGACTCTTGCGAACGCTGCTCATTGTCCTGGTAATGAAAGATTTTCCAAAGTCGTAAACAAAATTGCAGAAATGCGCCGTGTCCATCGCGATAAGAATGGTATGGGTGACATTTTTTTTTTATTTGTCCCGGCACTCACAGAATAAAGAATTTAATGTTTTCTACAAAGTGGAGAAAATTAAACTATATATGGCTCCCTAGCAAAACACTTTATGAGATAGAGATATAGAGCGGTACAAGTAGTTTTAGGCAGCCACTTCACCTTCAGAAATTAAATTTTAAAAAACGTTACAGACCTTTGAAATCTTTTAAAAGTTTATCATAGGTTTATTGAAGTGCATTTGGTTCTTTGTGGGGAAAATCAGTGAAAATTGATCGAAATTAGATCTAGACGGGCTTTTATAGACCTTTGTTGGTCTACCCTATAGATTTTAGTTTTTTCCAATGAATCGTTACATCTTCTATTGAAGCTTAATTGTTCAACAACTGAGATGGGACAATCCTGCAATCTTTCCTTCGAATTAAAATTGATTGGGGCTTTATCTCACTCAAATAAAAAGAGGTGTTTTTAATAAGAACTTGTGTACATTTTTTGAATCATCACGTCCTTTTTACGGTTTTCCCCATTCATGACCTTTTTTGATGGTCAACTATGGCTAATTACGGCATGGGTGTTATTTTTGCTCGGGTTGTAATTTGTTCGATGAAAGCAGCCAGGTTTTGACTTTGTATATACATTTCCGAACCTCTGAAATGCTTTGTGAAATTCTGAAATTATCGTCTAAAACTATAGCGGAAAATCTTTTCAGATTGGTTGCTCCGCTCTTATCCAATATCCTTTTGAAAAGGGAATCTGCTACGATCCTTCTTCGTACATGGGGTGAGTCCAAAAACAAACAAGACCTTGGACACATGCTAAATTTATTTCTGACTCTCGGATTACATCTTTATGAAGAGCATTATCACAGTCCATTAATTGAAATCAAACGTATTATTTCTATTTATTATTGCAAGAATCGATGACGTTTAGATTATTATATTAGAGAAATATGTGATTTTCGGACGCCAAAACGTTCGAGCGATTTGGGATGTTTTCCATCTGGTGTCGTGGGTTCTCAGTGCGCCCTCTCCCTCAGAGAGTGGAGATTTATATTCTGATTATTGTAACTCTTATTCGGGCCTCAAATCTCAATCCTTCCAAAGAATAGATATTTTTAACTTTCATGCCTACGGTGAATGTGATATAATTAGAGGATTAATTTTGAATCGTTTGTGAACAACGACCACTGAAAGCACTCAAATGTTATTGGCCTAGCTAATTTGAACGACAGAATAAAAATAGTCCTGATCTTGGAAAACTTTATCCAACCCACGCGATTTTGGACGTCATTGTAGCGTCATTGTATCGATACCGTTTTTAATACTTATAAAATTCTATCAGATGATTTCCTTTATAGACTTGATCCTAGTTGCAGTTTTTTTTTAAATTAACTATACCTTTTCCTATAGCCATTGTTATACAGGTTAAAGGGAACACTTGATCTTCATGGCGATTATTAAGCAACGTG
>BLXT01003273.1:142919-154730 GCA_019648995.1 Plakobranchus ocellatus
TCTCTCTCTCTATTTATTTTTCTCTATCTCTATCTATCTATCTACCTACCTATCTGTTTACTTATCTATTTATCTCTTTTTCTATCAGTCTATCTATCTTTATACTTTTCTTCCTCCTCTCTTTCTTTCTTTCTTTCTCATATTATGAATTTTTTTTCACACGATCTGCTTCCATTTCTAGTTCTTTCTCTGTTCCTGACTCTCCCCNNTCTCTCTCTCTCTCTCTCTCTCTCTCTCTCTCTCTCTCTCTCTCTCTCTCTTTTTATAGCTTTTCTTCGATCTATCTTTTCCTCCTTATTTCTCTCTATCTCTCTTTGTGCGTGTATGTGTATGTATAATCTCGGCCTTCCTGTCTCTTCAGAATTTATTTGATTTCCTCCTAAGCCAAAACACATCACGGTGCAAAGGTTAATCTTGATTTACGGCCACCAATATTTCTCTGTCAACATCCGGTTCTTGGTTTGTCTGCAAGGGCTCATTTGCTCCAAAGATAAATAAAAAGATTAAACCGAGGTTCATCGGCTTTTGAAAATTTGATTCCAGCGCTGTCATGGTTGAATGCTCGGTGATTCTTCCTTGACTGCCTCGGTGATCAATTTTGGGGACATTTTGGAACATTTTTGGGTGGATAGGCTACATGTAAACATCATCTCTTTCTTTAAAAAAAGACGATTGATTTCAGGCCCATTTATTTTTGCTCGAATGGAAACATAAGATGAAAAATAGAGATGGAAACTTTTTTCATTTGGAGATAGGATTTCGTGTTGAAGAGGGGAAAAGACTTGATAAATGAATGTTTTCTTCTTAAACTCAAGTTAAAAATAAAGTTTTGGTAAGTCTTATACTCGGAACGGGCTGTAGGGAACTAGGAGTATGAATCTGAAGAGAACGGAAATAGAAAGTTCTCTACTTCGAATGGGCGGAGAGAATCAGGAATTTAGTCTAGTAGAATAATAAAAAAGTTAAAGTGAGCCATATACTCAGCAACTAAATTTCCAAACGCAGAGAAATGAAAGTGCATCCAAAGCATCATTGCATAAGAGATAACTGCACAGAAGTTCATGTATACCGTGAGCAACTTATGCATGCTACAACCTGTCTTGCATCACCACACCTTTCATATGCCAGCGCTATTTCCATGCGCCTCCAAGCCCCCCAAATTTAGAGTAGAAAAGAGCGAATATTTTAATTGAACAATAATAAGGTATCGATACGTTAATAAAATTGTGCACACCTAACTGGGCATCCAAGGTCGCTTTTCCGCGGTAAATTGAAGATTTCGATAGCTTAGAAAAAATCCAATATCTCAAGATCTAGTATGGGGTTCTGAGAATTTTTTTTTTTTTAATCATCCGAATTTTTCACGTTTACCAATTCATTAGCAGTGGTAATATTGGTGGAGAAAGATATTGAAAAAGAAAATGTCACCTATGTTTATCATGGTAAAAGCCGCCATCGTGAATTTCATTTATCAAAAACTGTGGTTTTCAAAATCTATCTCCCTCTAGGGCTGAACTTCAAACCATTTGAAACGTTACCAACATATTTTCCGTTTCAACATCTAAAATATATTAGAAGCTTTTTAAAAGCTTAAATAGTTTTCTACATCATTTTTTTTTATATTCTATATATAACTGAAAGTACTTTGGATTCCATTTTTTATGAATAAAGTCAAATTCCTGAAAAAAAAAAAAAAAAAAAGTAAACATGATATCGATGAATGTCTCTATTATATTTTAGTATTGTTTTTGGCAACAGCCGAGCCAAATTTGGAGATAATCGATACATAAATCTCGGAAGAGATAGATTTACATGGAGAGATAGATTTACATGGCAATTCAAGTTTCCATAGAAATAAGTGAATATTTTACAAACCATCGATATTATCTCAAAATATCACATTTTCTTTGATTTTTACTGTCGTATCTAGGATAAACATGACCAATAATGCCCAAAGTGAATACAAGTAGAAGAAAACAGTTTATTTAGGTTTAGGTCACGATTTATCGAAAGCATAAAAAGTAATCGATACCGTCTGCACATTCACAAAAGTTTGGTATTGATACCAAAATTTGCGATTTCTCGCATTTATTATCCGGGGAATCGATAAAGCACATTTTTCCCTATCCAAAGAGCAAAAAACCTGCCATGATCGTGAAATCGATAATTCTAGTGGGTATAGCCTGGAAATTAAATGCTTTCCTCCCCCCCACTTTCAAAAGGGGAATGAACAAACATTTTTAAAAACCAACCTAGATCTAATTCAACTGAAATTAGATCTAGGTTGGTTTTTATAAATGTTTGTTCATTCCTACCGATTTTCCATGCAAATGAACTAAATCCACACTTACATTAGCCTACTACAAACTATTCCCGATCCTTTCAATGCTGTCCAAGGTCTGAAACGTTGTTTTAAATCTAAATTTTGAAGATGAGCACAGCATGCGGCCGATAACTATTTGTACCACAGTAGATCTCTAGCTTATGCCCCTTCCTATATGTTTTGCTAAGGGACTTTATATACATTTCAATTTGCCACATAATGTAGAACATTTACATTAAGAGTCGCTGTTGAGTTGTGTCGGCAAATACGTGCCGCTAGGCCAGTTTATGGCGAAGTTAGCTGCGCTATTTCGTGGTGAACTGAAAATAAGAAGTATAAACGTGCCACAAGACGTATTTTTCGCTTCATTCTAGTGCGATAATAACCTTATCCTATAAATCAAATGAGGAAAAGTTAATCCTTTTTATTACTGTTCACGGCAGTCGAAGAAACACTTGCTTAGTTGTCGCAAAATTTGTCATGATATAAAAAAAACTTTCATTAATTGTCAATGTTAATGTAGAGACAACCAGAAAGAATTGTAAATTGAAATTGAAACATTGTTGTACAATCTCTCTCTCTCTCTCTCTCTCTCTCTCTCTCTCTCTCTCTCTCTCTCTCTCTCTCTCTCTTCCCCCCCCCTCTCTCTCTCTTTCCCTCTCGCTCTTTCTCTCTCTCTCTCTTTCCCTCTCGCTCTTTGTCTCTCTTTCTCTCTCTAATATTAGATAACACAGAAAAAATGTTTTCTTTTTATCGGTTGCTAAAGCTAACTTACGACTGCTATTCTTTTCGACAAGCGACTAGCTAGTGAATAAGCACACGAATGATCACAAATCTTAGGTATGAATGAGAGGATTTTGAATGCATTTTTTATATGTATTTTGCTGTGTTTGATTGTTGACATGAAGCTAAGAGTTGAATGCAATCAATTTTCTAGAGCTAAGTATGTGCTGTCGACCGTGCGGATGGTTTTGAGCAGTCTAAATTATTGAAATAGACCTTTAATAAAGGAATAATAAGGCTAAGCAAAAGAAATTTTTGGAATGCTGGACTCAGAGGATTTTTTTTTTTATTAGATTTTTCCCTACGATCCATGAATCACTCAACAAATAAAAGAAAAATAAATAATTCCTAGTACAAACTTGCCAAGGCCATCATGCAGGGTACCGTAAATGGAGACAGAAGGAGAGGGAGGCAGAAGAAACGCTGGGAAGACATCAGAGAATGGACAGGACTTGACCTGAGAAACACCTTACGGAAAGCTGAAGATCGAGAGGAGTGGAAAGCTGTGGTTGGGAGATCCTCTGCTGCGCCCCGACGGATCCCAAATCTAAGGGATAGGTGGTAGTACAAACTGCTCTATGCATTTCCATTTGTCGGTCTCCTTCTCTGCCTCTTTCTTTAATCTTTTCTTTCCTTCAAGGCCGAATCCATGCGCTCTGAAATCTTTCTCTACACATGGATCTGTTGCACCAAAAATGTCAAAGCCAATTAGCTCCATTCTGCAAAAGGTATTGTTAGACTTTGGAAAAAAAAAGGGGCGGGGGAGAGCTCTGAGAACTCACGTGCCTCTAGAGGTGAATATTGAATATTGATACAGGGCACCGAGAAAGTATGCACGTACCCTGCGACGGTATGGAATAGAATTGTCGATGTAGCGCGTTTAGCCAAGTCAACACTTTACGGGTCTCTTTCGGCGCATGGTTTTACTGTTGCAGGGATTTCGGCTTTCACTCCTCCTGTTACTCTGTGTTAATCGTGCAGTGAAGGACAGGTGAGACAAAGTTAATGGAGAGCGTTGATAAGACCTTCATATTGCACCCAGGTGAACCGAATTGACGCTCCGTCAATGCATTTGAAAAGGGCAAAAAAAACCTGAGGTCACCTGCTTGGTGAATGGCGTTGTCACTTAAACCGTCCATTGCAATTATAAAACAAAAAAGTAGTGAAGCACGGTGGAAAGGGGATTGATTATTGTGATGTGGTGGTGATAGTGGTGTGTGTGTGTGTGGGGGGGGGGGGGGGGGTATTTCGACTAGCCAGTAAACCAGAACTGTTCCAGGATGACAATGCTACTTTTTTGTTGCATGCCCTTACAAAGTCGGCCCAGGTCGATGCTGGTCATCTATCACACAATAAAATGGGCAATATATGTTTTTTGCTCTCAACGGTCTCTATCTGTGTTAATCGTGCAGTCAAGGACAGGTGAGACAAAGTTAATGGAGAGCGTTGATAAGACCTTCATATTGCACCCAGGTGAACCGAATTGTCGAAAGCTCCCACATATGACTGCTCACTAGACGTCTAGTTTGAGATATAATATAAATAAAAATATTTAGCATCATAGGATTTAACAAACAAATCAAATAAAACACTGAAAAATGCAGTGTTATTTCTGACCCGGTGTCTTCAATTATCGCACAATGAAAAGCTTATTTGTCTCTTCGCTCTTTCACACTTTCGCTCTCTCTATTTCGCTTTCTCTCTTTCTCTCTCTCTCTGTCTCTCTTTCTCTTATGCTCTCCCGTTTCAAAATGGTGCTATGAAAAGGGATTTTGTCTCTCCAACTGGACTGATTGGAATCGCAGAATGTATTTATAGGTTCGCATACGTTGTAAATATACAATTTAAGTATATATATATATTTATATATATATATATATATGCGTGTACACGCCCACCGATACAAATTATTCAACCTCTTATATATGTATGTGTAAATTACATACATGTATCTTGAAGGTTATATTGTTCTCATCTCACCCTCACTTTTCTTTTCTCAATTTTTATTCTCCGTTGCAACTTTGTTTCCCTCTCTCTATAAATGTTTCGTTCCATTTTATTTGATGTATTTTTTTTTTGCGACTGTTTAAAAAACGTGTTCTTCTTTAAAATTGTTAAATTCACATTTCGATTGTATTATTGTTTAATTTAATTTCTTCTGCACCATATTTTGACCTTTCAACGCCTGCATAAATCTCTACATTCAACTCAATTATATATTACTAATGACCTTTTGCCTGCTGTACAACCGATATGACATAGAAGTCGGTCAATCAATCAATCAATCTCTTTTTTAATCGCATGTCTCTCACGTTTTCCTTTCCTTCTCTGGGACCTAAAATCTTGAGATCATCTTTTAGTGGCCAGGCTATATGGTCACATTCAAACGAAAAAATTCAAAAAATCTACAATAGGAAGCGAAAGCTTTTTATCATAACCCATACATTATAAGTACAGCTGAGGTTACAGTTGGTAGTTTGCGGTGTATGTCAGAGATCAATCACATTAAAAGTACGATTATTTTACTACAGATCATCATTTTTACTTTTGGCGTATGTTTTTTAAATTTCATTTCCCTCAAAATTTTCTCTATAAATAGAGTCGCATTGAAATACCTCCCTTATGAAAAGTGCATCTGCACTATAGCAACCCCAATGTAATCTAGTCAATGTATTTTCTATCATTTTTCATGCGTTTTCCCTTTATTATGTTCTCTAAAAGGTCATGGTTATTAACGTAACTCAATTGTCACCAACAGGAGGTGCGCTAGACTAAGAATCCAAATAATCAGCAGGTTTTCACAAATGTAAGTTTAGTCGCCTTGTATTAAAATCGGAGTTAATTTAAAAAAATGTTCTCGCATTGCTTCCATAAATTTGTCTAGGAGAAACTTGTGAAATCTTGTCCTCAAAGGATTTAGGCGAGAAGGTTATCTTTTGGTTTTTATATTTTACTCCACCGCCAGTATAATATGTGGGGCCGTTTTATGTTTTTATTGGAAAAAGAAAATGGTCATCAACCCAACTTACATAGGCTAGTCTCTTAAGTTCAAAAGATTTCAACAGCTGCAGGAACCACTGCAAGATATGAGGTTGTTTTATATGAAGGACAAGAGTTGTAGGAGGAATGAAAGCCAAATTCCCTACAACAGTAAAACCATGCGCCGACGGAGACCTTTAAAGTGTTGGCTTGGCTAAACGCGCGACATCGGCAATCCTATTCTATACCGTCGCAGGGTACGTGCATACTTTCTCGGTGTCCCGTGTCGATATTCACCTCTGGTAGTTAACAGGTTGAATTCTTCATTGTTAAATTTTCACAAAATTCTTTGAGCTTCCATATTATTGCAAAGAATCCAAGCTACGGAAATGAGATGCTTGCGAGCGATACGGAGCACCTTTTACCTAAATCATCCTAAGAAATGATCATATTATTCCCAGCAGGGTCAGCAGAGCAATTGAAATTCGTAACGGAATCATAACCAGATCACAATACTTGCTAAGACCATCTTGCAAGGAACAGTGCAAGGGGTAATGAAAATAGGTAGACAAGAATGAGATGACAGGACATCAAGAGGAGGATAGACTTGGACCTCCAGAAAGCCGCAGAGGACAGAAAGAGGTGGAGAGAGTACGTCAAAAGATCCCCAGTCGTGTCCCAACCAGCCCTCCTCGTGTCACGAGGTAGGTAAAGCTGAATAGACCTGGACTTCCAGAGAGCCGCAGAGGACAGAGAGAGGTGGAGAGAGTACGTCAAAAGATCCTCAGTCGTGTCCCGATCACCTTCCCTCGTGTTACGAGATAGGTAAAGCTGAAAGTGGAGGTGAGCATGTTATGAAATTTATGTAAAGGCTTCACAGACAATCTATAACGTCAGGCAGATTTATATATTGCTTTGAAGATTTCTCAAGCCGACGGCAGGCCCAAAACTTTTGCTGTTATTGATTTGGGAATAGCTCTTTTTTAAAAATTATCAAGGAATAAACTAGCTTTTTTGTTAATAAATCACATCTCAACGCTAAATGCATTTTGCTTGTCAGAAATTGGATTGAAATTCCATTTTAATTCTGACGCTATAAAGTGCCACGCCTTGTTTTTGTCCCATTAAGGTTAACTTTTTCAGAAAATGGAGTTGAAGGAAAACGAATTATAAAAGACAGAGCAACCAAGAAGCACATTCGAAAATCAATCAGAATTATCTGAATGTTGACTTTGGTATTGAATAATGATCTCAAAAATCCGTTTGTTTGGCCATTATACACAATCATGCTGCATTATAAAGTGATCAATTAATAATTATAATAGCTCCAAAGGAAAAATGACTTATATTGCAATAGTGTCTTCTTCTAAACATGTGTTTGAGAACAGTCAATGTCTTTGTGAATTCAACACTTTTCTCTTTTCTTTTCTTTCTTTATTCTCTCTATTTTCGAAAGAAATATTTGGTAAATTGATAATGCTATAACCAGGCATGAACAAGCCGAGAGCGAGGGAGGCCCTGGCCTACTGAAGCGCACAGCAGGGAAAAACCGGATATGTCACGTTCTGGCACTTGGGAGAAATTAGAGCAGAAATCTTCCATAAACGAGCAAAGGAAGAATGAGTATTGTACTGTTCACACAGAGTGATTCTGCTGGTATTTTACTTTTTTGCCCAATTCATCTCCAGACGAAAATAATGATTATAAGAGGCAGATGCTGTAATTATCTAGAAATTAAGAAAGTGCGCATTGCCTTGATTCCTTCCTCATCGATTTGCTTCACAGGTACAGACAACACGACTAGCTACTTAAAGCTGCATAGAGAGAATGCGATTAGAGTTATTTTCCTTTGTTGCGTCAACCGCATGTAATCCTGTGTGTTTTTTTATAATATGAATCGAGGTGTGGAAAACTACCATTATGTGTAAACCCAAAATTTTAAAATTTTTAAATTCAGAGTAGGGTGTGGATAGACAGAAATAGAAAAATTAATTCATTCTCCATTTTATGTTTATTTATATTGTATAGTTTAAGTGAACAATATGTCAATTTCAGAACCATAATTCCTCAAGTCTCAAAATCAGAATTGATTTCCTTTTTTTTTTGTTTTGTTTTATTTTGTTTAAAGGGATCGGTCAGTTGACAACAAACTGACGAGAGAGAGATAGAGCTAGGGATTTTAATCTTGTCTGGCACACATCGGTCTATGGACAATCATGTTTGATATGCAACATGATGTTTTACGACTCTCGTCTTTACGTGTCGTTTCTATATCATGTGAGTGTCATAAGGATTCCAATAATGAGCTATCGTGTGTGAGTTGCTGCAAATTGTCCCTTGAAGCTACGAGTCTCGGGTTTTGCAAACTCGATTACAGTTCAGGCATGTTGAAGAACATTCGTTTGGCAATAGCAAACCGGAGTAGCGTTTACACATACCATTACACACTCCCTCCTGAAATAAGAAGACGTCTGAGAGGGAAGAGAGGATGAGCGTATTTGCGAATTGTGAAAAAATGCGCACAGGTTTGACCTCCCTAGTCTTGTTACTGGCAATGTTCGATCTGTGTTAATAACGTAACAAAGTTTCAGTCAATGTTAAATTCCAGCAAGAGTTCGAGAAGCAAAAGGAATCTTTTTTTTTTCTTCTATTATGGTTCCTATCACTGTGAAAGATGTTAAAACTTTCTACACGAGAGGCAACAATAAGTAAGATTTAATCTGAAAAAAAAAAGAAAGTTTCTAAAAATTCTCAATACAAACACAAGGGCTGTTTGTTATCTCCCATTCTCTCCTCGATTTTGGAAGATGATTGCTGGATTGAAATTTGTAATGATGTCCATTTTTTTAAATTAGTGAATTATTGTAATGTTTAGCGTTTAAATAATGCCAACTGAGAGCATAATAAGCACACAATGTTTGAATAGCCTTTTTAACCTCGCTTATGCTAAAACGATGGAAATACAAAATGCTTTAATTAACTTTATCTAAATATTGATGTCAACTCAACCGGCGTAAACACAGTTCTCCTGTACACGCCAAAGTGAGAAAGCGATTATAATTCTTACACAAATGAAGATCTTTATCAGAATATAAATATTTCTTTACCTTTTTAAAGAGCTGCTTTGGGTTGTTTTTGTTTTTTTTTTTACATATAACCAGTCCACTGCAAGATGATCTCAGGCTTTCAGGCCCCCCGTCAGGCCAGGGCCGCAGTGGTGGGGTTCGAACCCGCGACAGAAGAGTCCCTGCAGATCTCAGAGCGGGTTTTGCTTTTCGAAGAGCAATTATGGAAAGTATTTTGGGCCTTGATGGGAGCATTAGAAATGTAGAGATATTAAAAAATTGGTTGGGGCATTGAAAAAGTACACACATTTTTTAGCAAAGAGGAAAATTCTGAGACAGTTTACATTTATACATGAATAAAGAAAGAGAATAGTATGAAATACACCTCACAACTATTTGCAACAAAAATTTCTAAATCAAACCATATCGACAGACTAAAGTGTTTTGCTTGCTAAAAATATAACAGAGAAAGTTGAAAAAAAAAACCAACACAAACACACACACACACTAATATATATATATATATATATATATATATATATATATATATTTTTTTTTTTNNTTTTTTTTTTTTTTTTTTTTTTTTTTTCAAAGTAAATCTAAAAGTTTGTCTGTTGACATTTTCATTTCACAATTTAACAAAATACACATAAGAAAAAGAAATGTTTCGGTTAGGCAAGAAACGGCAGCTTTGTTCCAAACTCTAAGTTTAGATCAACCCTTCAATCATAGAGACGAGAAGGTTTTAGATTTATTGCTTGTAATAGATAAAGTTGTATTCCTCTGAATAATTTTGCTATATTCATAGTTTATATCAAGACTTTCTGTTACCCTTTGTCACAAGTGGCTTGATGAGTTCTTTTTCTATTGACTGAAAAACAGAAAGCACTTCAAGTCTTGTCGAAAGTTGAACAAAACGTTGTTGATTTGGATCAAGAAAATTTTCAGAACAGCTATTAAATTTCTACAATTATTTAGATCTGCAAGCTTTTTAACATCAGCGGTTTATCTTTCAGCGATCTCTTCAAGCTCCCTCTAACGATCTCTTTGTCATTTTTATATGCCCGCCGCCGACAGCTTCTAGAAAATACTAGTTATATTATTCAATGCATAGGCTTATTAAACAATATAATACAGGCAACGCTTTCTACAATTTCTAGGGCAAACAAGAAACCACCGAATTAGGTCTATATCATCAAAGTTAGCTAAAAATATTGGCCAACCAAACTTCCTTAATTTAAACACACCCACTATGGATATGACTAACAACTTCCTGTAAACAACGTTCCCTTTCCTTCGAGAACTTTCAAGAAATCCTTAGATCTCAAAGGGTAAACAAAGTTGAACCAAAATGGTAGTACTAAAATAGGTCTAAAGTAGGCCTACTCAAAATCTGATCAAGCATTACGAAGCAAATAAGGCGAAATTCCAAGCACCAGCAGTCCCGAGTTTAGATCTAGCCTTAATTCATAGCGACCAATTGTCACACCTTTTATTTCAAAGAAGCTTGTGATAGACTTAATATAAAAAAAAGCTTCTATAGGAAAAAAAATAGGAATGATCACTCCAAACCGGGAGAAGAGGAACCCTCACTTTATATATAATGTAGAAAAAGTGCTTTAGTTAAAAAAAAAATCGATGATTTCAAATTCCATCAGTTGCTGTATTGTGAATATAATTAATTGGACTAGTTGCTGAATAACCCATTCTACGAACGGGTGAGTGGAAACGCAACACGGTGATTCAGAAGAAAGAGAGAGAGAGAGAGAGAGAGAGAGAGAGAGAGAGAGAGAGAGNGGGGGGGGAGAGGAAAGTATGAATAGTGAAAAATAAAAAACCAAGTGTCAACATGAGATGTTTTTTCTTTTAATCTAGATCTAAGCGAACAATAGAATTTAGGTCTAGTTAACATGCGCGCCGTGTGAAAGAAAATGAGATGCCCATTGAGATGTTCCCTCATCTATTGATTGTTGGGCGAGGTTTAAGAAACTAAAAAAACACGTACAACTCAAAAACATGAAGGTTGTTCCGGTTGCATTCGCTTACGTTTGTTAAAATTGCCGTCCCGACTTTCTTTTATTTATTTATTTTTTGACAAAATGCTACTTTAAATTTAAACCATTAATACCCCCATTATGAAGTACACAATTTTATACACCTACGAACCAATTTTCATGTTTCTGGGATATTTGATTTTTGGGATTACCCTGATCATTTATTTTTTGGTCTAGCTAAATTATTAATAGAATAAATGGGTGCATCCATGTCTGACGGAGAATGTGTGAACTCATAATGCCGGTTATTAAGCTACCCAATCGGAGCATATTGTTTCCAAGGAAATAATAACTGTTTTTTCATGCCAGGATTTATGTTAGTTTTCTCAGGCATTAGTCATTAAAAGAGAAATCATTCATATTTTTAACCTATCTGTCCTATTGCGTAGTGCTTGCACATTCTAATGAGAGCTCAAGCCGCTTGATTATTCCGAAGTGGCTATTTTCCCGAACACTAGGTGGACCGAACGCAATGGTCTTTAAGGGACCCGTGCTTATACCCGTGCAGTATGAGTACGAGTATGCCGGTGGATTGAACTCTCTCTCTCTCTCTCTCTCTCTCTCTCTCTCTCTCTCTCTCTTTATGAAAACTGCTTCTAAACAGTTA
>BLXT01003273.1:180275-191392 GCA_019648995.1 Plakobranchus ocellatus
CTCTCTCTCTCTCTCTCTCTCTCTCTCTTCCCTGTTCTAATTGTAACTTGGCGAGGAAAGGCATGTATTTTAAGGGAATTGTAAATCTATAATTCACGTATTTAACGCTTTATCAATTCAATCGCTAGCCGGGAAAGCAAATCTAGCGGATACTTTTTTTTTTTTTAGAAAACAATCTGCCTGACACATATTATATATCATGCCATCGTTACTATCTTGGATTTCGGGGCTAAAATTAGAAACCTATGATCTAATCCTTTATTCTCTCTTCAATCTCATCGAAACTTAATCATCGTAAAGTTCACCTCAGCGCACACCGAATTTTTTATATAGTTGTTTGTTTGTTTGTTTGATCGCTTATTCGTTTGTTGTAATCCTCAAAGTCCCCTTTATTTTCTTAGAAATGTATTAGAGCTATCCCAACTCTGATACATACATTTCGATTATAGGTTCAAAGAAATATCACAGATGAAAAAATGAGGGGTAAGAAAGGTTTAGTGCCGGCAATGCAAACTATTTTTGAGAGTATTGTATTTTGAACTAATCAATACATTAAGCTTACTAGCCTTTCCCATGAATATGCAAAATATATAGCATTCTTTCACATTCAAAAGAAGTGAAAGCCCTAGAACAAGAACTCCAAACAAATGAAGATGCTTTATGAATTGTAGCCCCAATTCAATATAATTTTTTAAAGTCAGGATATGATGATCTTTTTCCAGCTAGGCTTCTAAGTAAAAATGTAAATTGGATCCCACTCTTAGTCCAATCATCGGGGAATCATGGGTTGGGTCCTGATTGTTCATGGTATACCGTATTATGAGGTAGTTTGCCACTGCTTTCCTTGCCGAGTCTCTTAAGAGCCCTAGCTAGCTATTTAGTGCTGGGTGGACACAGAGGAGCATTAAAAAAAATTGAATTAGCATGGACTAGGATTGGAATCTCGGACTTCTAATTTGGTAGCCACCTGCCCTACTACATAGACCACCGCTTCTTCTCAGGCTTCCAAGTACGTGTATAAAAAATATATATAAACAGAGTGGGAATCAGAGGATGAATTGGTGTCCATTATAACTGGATTTTAACAAAAAGTACATGTGTGCTTGGGACCTGCAAACAATATTATAATGTAGCAGCTTCGAGTGATAATACTTCTCTGAGTAAATGACCTACGAGTACAACTATAAGTAAAAAGTAAAACAAATTAAAATCTTTAATTAAAGCATCCTCGATTCCATTTATAACTTCACTGAGTAGAGTGCTTGTGCTGAACTCTTGACTCTTGTCCCATAGATTCTGATACAACAAAAAGCCTCATTGTTACTCACCCTATGAGTGAGAGATGTTATGTTCTCCCGAAGATCCACAAAGAAGGGAATCCAGGGAGGCCTATATTCAGGAGAAACGGATGCCCTACAGAGATAATCTCTCTCTTTGTGGACTACCATTTGAAGATCTTGTTAGACTGGTTCCTTCAGATGTTCAGGACGATATGGATTTTTTGCGTAAGATCTATAATTTACACGAAGTAGGCCCTCTTCCTCCAGATACCATCTTGTGTACAATGGATGTCAGCGCCTTGTGCACTTACATTACTCATGGGGAAGGTATAAGAGCGTGCAAGTCTGCTCTGGAGAAATGGAGGAACCCTAGCTCCACTCCCTCGCCCACTTTCCTTTGCCATTTGAATGAAATTATTCTGACGTGTAACTGCTTTCAATTGTGCAAAAAAAAAAGCCATCACTTCTCTCTCAGTTGAAGCCTTCCGTCGCCCTAAGAACTTTAGAGACGTACTTGTTCATTCATCAACACACCACACCAATAACATCGGTTTCAGCCCTTGTCATTCTCCCAAATGTAAGACTTGCATGTATACACACACAACCTCATCTTTCAAATCCTCTACCAACGGCCAGACATATAAGATCACACAGGGTCCCCTTAAATGCAACTCAAACAACATTATCCACCTCATCACTTGCGAGAAATGTTTTTAAACAATACGTAAGTCAAACTTGTCAAACACTCCGATCCAGATTATACAACCACCGTTTTACAATATATAATGACAGAGACACCCCAGTAGCTAAATATTTCAACCTTATAGATTATAACATAAAACACCTCAGTATTATCGTTATCGATCACCTACCACACGCTGACACCATCAGTAGATTCAATAAAGAAACGTTTTGGATTCACATTTTTTAAAAACAACAGAACCACAAGGGCTGAGTGAGTAGTCGTCTTTCCCCACACATTTACGCCATTCTTTTTCAACAAAATAATTTACCCTCCATCTGTGCCCTGATAGACTAGTTCCTATAATTTCATATTGGTATGAACTGATACAATACTCCTTTACTTTAAAAAGTTTAAATTGTTTCTTTCTTTATCTTCCTGCTCAACTAGAACTCTCTAATCTTCTTTAATTATTCTAGAGGGATTCATTCAGCGATTGAGAGAGAGAGAGAGAGAGAGAGAGAGAGAGAGAGAAAGAGAGAGACACAGAGAGACAGAGAGAGACAGAGAAAGAGAGAGAGAAAATTATGGGTTATAGTTCATACTATATATATATATATACATGCTTTAATAAATTGTAATAGCGAAAAACATTGCTAATTTTTATCATTTCTTAGGAAAGCAAAAGTTGCGCACCAATATTTAACCTTTTCACATCGCATAGTCTAAGACTCTGTTATTCCCTATATACACTACATCAGCCCTTTGGCTATTCCCTGCAAGCGCATGGTTTTGGCGCATTTTCAATAAATGATATAAAATCATGCAAAGCTCCTATAATAATGTGTTTGGTATGTCTAGAAACTTTATTAATTAAAAACTACAAGCATGTTTGCCCGTTAAAATGAACGGGAAAGGAAAAGACATTTTTTTTTCTGAGCATAATTTACTTGTCTTAGTATCGCATTAATAAATAAAAACCAAGAAATTCTTACTTATGTTAAACAATTATATTTCTTCAGCATATAAATCGAGGTTTGCCTTAAACTATATGCTGAAGAATGTCTTATAACATAACGCCTTTAAGCAGATTTCTTCAAACCTGAACAGGACCATAATCTACCGAACTTAGGCATACATACAGTAAACAAAATGCAAAGAACGCTTGTAAAAAAGTGAAAAATTCATGAACCAAAATGGGAACCAAAGAATCAACCATCTGAAATGTAACCTTATTCCACTCCCCTCCACTCCCCTCCATTATATTTCTTGATTGAGATTGAATGATCACTGCTTTTGCAGCAAGGCAAAAAAAAACTGACATTCTTTCACAAATGAAGTGAAAATCCCGAAACAAAAACATAAACTAAACAAAGGTGCTTTGATAACGCAGCCTTGATAAGGTTTAATTTTTAACTAAGGATAATTTCATGTAAGCTATGAATAGAGTTTGCATTTTTAAGGCTTGGGGTCTGCAATAATCAATTAAAGATTAATCCAGCAGCTGCCATGATTCATTCAGTATTTATGCCCTTTGAACTCGAGATGTAATGTCCTTCTATAAGAGTAAAAGTAAACCAAATAAAGTTACTGCTATGTGACGCAACCTCAATTCAATTTATCCTTGCCTGTGCAGGATCCTGAAGTCTGGAAATATATACCTTGACTTGGAGAGAGTTTCAGCAATTAAAGATTGCCTTTTTTGCATAATTTGAAAGAAATCCTTACGTACAGTCCAATTTTTCAAAATAGTAGGGCTTGAAGTCTACAAAAACAAATTTAAATGTTATTATAAAAAAATCGCCATGATAATTAAACTTAGGCCAAAGTAAAAAAAAAAAAAAAACAAAAACAAAAAAAAAAAACTTCACTATTACAGCAATAATGGAACGGAGAGTTTGAAATAAACTTTGGCTATCGAGATACTGATTCTCGATCTAAACAAATATCTTGGCTAGTATTTTAATTTTGCCACCTGGTTTGCAATCGTAATCTCAACGTGAATCGACAATTTCAAGATAGGACCTTCTCTAAATTTCGGTATGGGGCGACATATAATCAGAATCCTGCAACGCAATTTTGGGGAAAACTTGCCAAATAAAGGCGTATGGATCCTAATAAACGAAGATCTAGATTAGATTTCTTATCCAACAATATCAAGATGATTTAACTTAATCAGAATTAGGCCCAGATCTAGATCTAGTCCTATCAGGATCTGGATCTACATCTAGACTCTAGGTTCCAATAAAATACCTGGATTCTAGATTTTAGATCAAAATTTGATTTTGATCTATGATTCCGATGAAACAGTCTCTAAAGATCTAATCTAGAATCTAGATCTAAATTTAGACTCTAGGCTAGGCTGAATCTCTATCTAGGCAACCTCGATTCGAATTAACCAAACTCACAGATTTTTTTAATGCTAGGCTTTAGGGCAGGCCTAGATCTAATCAGGATCTGGATCTATAAATATTTACTATCGAATCGATACCCGGAGCTTCATTTAATCGTTCAGTAGGAACTTGAAATGCTCATATATGTTTACCATCGCATTTGGTCCACTTTTTAGAGCGTCCTAGGACAATTGTCCCAACTATTGAACACAACACCGTTTCGATATGCCAACGACTACAAAAGTTTTTTAAAAACACAGATCTAAGCGTGTTTTTGATTGAAAGGGGCGAGCGGCGAAATAAAAATGTTTTTTGTTTTCACGGCAAAACATCATACTCGGAAAAAGCAAAGGTGTCACGCGCTAGATAAAAAATCAAAGAATTGTTTGTTGAAAACCGCGTGTCAACCGGTGCTGGCATTAAAAAGCCTTTAGCTTTTAACCCGCCTGCCACCACAAATAGATAATAGATAATACAAACATATTTTTAGACCAACAAGCACACTTTTAAGGTTACCATGACATCCAAAACAAGAAGGCCGACAGCCGAAAAAACAAAAGGCATAATATAGGTATCCTTGGAAATGTAATTTACCTTCTTGATCATATATCCACATGAAATCCTGTTTTAGCAGCCACATATTCTTTTAGTAAACTTTTTTCACTTTTTCACATTCACAAGCAATGAAAAATTAAATACTTTCAAAATAAATTCTCAAATGTCCAAGAAATAAAAGTGGAAAAATACTTTCAAAAACATTTGCATGGACACTGTTTGTTAGCATCGACTGCAATAATCCGAAACATTATCTGCCTCCTAACAAAGCATAAAACTATTGTTTCTCTCATTTTCATTATAATAAAAAAAAAGTCTTTTAGCATTACCAATAAATTTTAGAGCTAAACAAATGAATGTGTAGTTAGTTATTTTTTTTTTTTTTATATGGGAGAAAAATACTCCAGAAATTGATTTATAATCACTAAAATAAAGCTGATGTAAAAATTTTAAAATTCAGAAGAAAAAGAAAAGCTTTCCAGCCAAAATGTATAAAATATTTTTTTAATTACTGCTACTTTTTGTAAAATGAAATGTTGAGAAGACCTACAAATCAGTCACTAAATAATATATTATATCCTAATAGTGTTTCTAGTTCTACACACCTAGCTACTCTGCTGAACACTACATTAAAGTTATTATCTGTTTGAAAAGGGTTCCTAGTTATTAATATAGTCACGTTTTGGGTGATAAGTCTCAAAACAGTCCAGGCATAGACCAACTTTACACTCTCTGCGCCATGTTGTTGTCAGCCTTCTTTTGTTTTCCCTCTCTGCTGAGGTCTGTTCTGCTGTCCTGGTTCTGTCAGCTCAAACTTTGCACTGACGCTGAGCTTTCTTACCACACGGAAATCAGAAGCATCAGTGCTGGGGCACATGGAGAGGAAATGTCTTCCTTTTAGACGGTCCATAGGAAGCGGAACGTTATCAGCCTGAGGGTCGTAGGTGACATCCTTGTCGACAAGCGCAACGCTTACCTCCTTGAGGACGCTGGCCAAGTTTGTCCTACGCCTTCTGTGCTGCGCGCGGTGTTTGTTAGCAATATTGTGGTTCAGACCCCCCACAAGTGTCAGTAGGTGAAAACATGTTTTTCTCCACCTCTTCTGGGATCTCCTCCTCATTGGAAAATAGGAGAGCAGTTGGTCCGAATGATCCACCCCTGAAAGCTGACCCTTCCGCCTGAAGTCGAAGTCCCCTGGTCTCTGCCTATTCTGGAACAGATCAGCTGGCATACCCACACGGTTCTTCCTGCAGGTTCCGACCAGCATGGTGTTACGTCCCTGCATTTGATTCCGCAGGTCTGGACAGCAATAATAATTGTCGACGTACAGCCTGTAACCTTGGTTTAAGAGGGGCTGGAGCAGGCGCATGGTGACGTCAACAGGTTTGTTGCTCATCCGCTTGTCCGCGCAATAAATCTCTACCGACCATACATATCCGGAACTGCTCTCACACAGTTCGTACAATTTAAATCCCCATTTGGTCGGTTTGTCCTTCATGTAGACCTTGAACCTAGAACGTCCCGTGAAGGGAATCATGGCCTCGTCAATACACATCTCTCGCTGGGGTTGGTACACCTCTTTGAACTTTGCATTGAGGTGGTCGACGAATGGTCTGATCTTTTGACGTGGATCATGGTCAGGCTGACCGTGCGGTACAAATGAAGCATTGTCGTTGATGTGCAGAAATGCTAAAATGGACAGAAAACGTTGTCTTACTATCACTTTAGGTGCAAATGAGGAGTGGAGAACTGGATGGCGTGTCCATTAGTCGTGGAGCGTTGGTTTCTTGTCCAGGCCCATGTGGATACATATGGCTATGAAGTTCTACATCTCCCGTAAGGTGACAGGTTTCCACAGTTTGAACCTGCTGCGGTTGGACAGCAACTGTTGGTACTTGCTATTGATGATGGCTCGGGCGTAACGATTTGTCTCAACCTGTTGCGAGTAAAGGAAAGAGTTATAGTAGGCAAGATACAAATTCTTTGTTGGTGTGACTATCCTTTTTCCCCACAATTTTTTTTTCAAGTCTCAGTCTGAATGATTCATTTTTTTAGCTCTGAGATAAAAGTGTGCATTGTTTTGAAAGCAAACTCTAATTATACAAGAAATGCAACCAAAAAGAATTTTAAGTTTTTTTTAATTGGTTGGAAAATCAAATAATAATCGTTACCTGTGTTCAAAGTATTATTGTGATTTAAAATGAACTATAATCAGCATAATTTATTACCGGTGCTCTAAATAGCTCCAACTATGATAATGACTCACTTTCATCAATTTCGTTAGTTCTCCAACTATGATAATGACTCACTTTCATCAATTTCATAAGTATACATACGAATGAAATTGATGAGAGTGAGTCATTATCATAGATGGAGCTATTTAGAGCACCAGTAATAAATTATGCTGATTAAGTGTACATCTTGTCTGTATTTTTGGTCTAAATGCAATAGCTTGGAATGATTCAGGTTGAGCGTTTTTTGGCTATGTCTTACACTTTTCATATGGACAGATAATCTCTAACTGTATCAGGATAATTATCATTTTAGAATGAACAACAATTCTAAAGCTAGATGCTAGATGTCAAATCTTGATCTACATCTCCATCCGAAATGAAGCGCACCATTTTTTAGATTCGTACTCCTTAGGTCTAGACTAGATTTTAAATTTTTTAAAAATCAATACAGACTCATACTTTACCTTCCATGAATTGCGCAGCCATTTCGCAAAATAGAAGAACGGAGGTTATAGACAAGGCGAGATCGCGTCGACGAGAAATTATTAATAAAAATTCAAAACATGCATAATAAGGTTTAAATAAGGTTATAAAATGTCATTTTGTCAATCGTAAAACAACTTCAAAATTTTAAACTATGCCCACATAAAATGGCATGATCTAGAGCAACATATCCATATGTTTGTGGATGTTATTGACGACCCACAAAAATTTGTATAAGCATTACACGTATGAGCTTAGCTCCATTTTAATAAGATTCTCAAGAAGATGAGAATTGGGCTAAAAACATTTAATGCTGTTTATTTCTCCCTTTAACTTTGACTTGCGGCGTCGTAGTTCCGCAACATTTTTATTAAAATGTCTACCTACGATAAATTTTGTTGCGTCAGCTTAATAAGGCTGAAATAGGCTTATGAAATGTTTTGTAAATCCATAAAACAACTTCGGGATTTTATAGTATGCCCACATAAAATGGCATAATGTGCAGAAAGTATATTTGTATACAAAAATTTGTATAGGCATTACACGGTTGAGCTTCGCTCCTTTATAAGAATGCGTAGATAGATGTAAGTGTATTCTATATATGTCTATGTCTATGTATATATATTTATATATAATTATATATATATATATATATATATATATATATATATATATATATATATATATATGTATAATATAAATGTGTGTGTAGAGCTAGCAACACTGTGTTTCAAAGGAAAGAAAAGGAGGAGGGAGACAGAGAGAGAGAGAGGGTATAGGACAAAAAATCCAAAATTCGACATTAGTTGTCGCCATAAACACTTAGACCTAAGGGAACCCTAGAATCTGAATAACATGCGCTCCGCATGAAATAAAATGAGAAGCCGAAGTATTTCCTTATCTATATTTTATAATTATATTTGTGTGCTTTGAATTTTGTGTTTCTTGAAACTTCTGGACGATTTAACGATTTAATTCCTTCTAGTTTAGCTCTAGATTCTCGTGGATCTTAAGTTATAAAAGGCCTTTAATCTAGATCTGCAGGCCTAATGAAGCCTCTAGATGTAGACGATGACGCCTTGATTTAGATATATCTATGCTAGAATCTAGACTTTCTCTTCCAATGCAGCCCTGAATGAAAGCCATTGATTAGTGTACCTCTATGGCATCAATGTAAACTATTATGAACCGTAAATTTATACGTTTCATGGCTGATCGTAAAATTATGAGGAATATTTTGAAAAAAAGAATAATTTTAAAAACTAGAAGGAGGTAAAGTTTGGACTTCTAGACATAATAAGTGCACCCTTCCGTCACATCTTATCTTTTGTGGTTCAGGAATTTTGCGTGACATGGAATTCAGAGTATATAATTATATATAGTATAAATGTGTGTAACTGGATGTATAATATGTAATTCATAAATATATATATATATTTACAATTTTTTTCACACCTTATAAAAATGCTTTTCATTAACGGAGTTTCTCTTTTCAAATAACGATCTTTAAACTGAGAGACTCCGAGTTGAGCCTTCAAAAAAGGACGCAGGTGGAGTTTTGTTTCGTGAGGATGAGAGATGATTAGAGTGAAGACTTTATTCAGTAGTTAGAAAAACATGCAGAGGAGAAAATGGAGGTCTGATGTATTGAAATGAAATCAAAGAAGAGAACAGCTATATCGCTCTTTCATCTACAAGGCATCTAAATTTAGAGCAATTACTCCTGCCTATTCTCAAAGAGTACACCTACAAGCGAAGCATGCAAATTATTGCTTCATCATTTAAGGGTAAAGTACAGATGGTGAAGAAGACCAAAAATAGATTTTTAGCCTATAGCATGAAAAAAATGGCCAAAGGGGGATCAAACAAAGCAGGAAAAATGTTCATCTGAGTACAGGTGTCTCCAAAATAAGGATGCAGATGGATGTTTCGCAATGGATGGGTCGAGAAAAAAATGTGTGATCCCAGGAATGATCCTTTACTTCGTGATATCGCCTAAATGTAAAGCCAAAGCAAAATATGTATTTTACATTGAGATTAACCGCGGCTAGAGCGAGGGCAGAGCAATGAATTTGGTCTTTAAAAGAGCGATTGGAATGCATTGAGAGTGAAAGCTACCACTTTAATTTACTATTTTCATCCAAACAGCAAAACAACAGCATTCCGTATCTTAAATTGAGAATAAATGACAGAGGAAAAGATATTCCCAGTAGGCAGTTGCTTTCACCACATGGAGAGACACTTCATGACAGTCTCTCGGCTATAAATTACGGAGATTTAGTCAGTATCTGCATCTCTATTCCTAATTAGGTCTTTCTGTTTGTATCAAATGAGAAAATTAACTTACGTGCCTAGAGAATAAAAAGCTAAAACGTCTAACCACGTTAGTCCCGTCGAGTGACTGACTTGCGTGGCCAAGTGAAGTGGGAAATTTGAAAACTAACCCGTAAATCTACCCCAGGTGGCAGGATTTAGCCATTCTCGTTCACGTATTCTTTACAAGTTACTTGTATTTCCATCCCCGATTTGCATGTTAAAAATTCATATAACTTGGTTTCACTCTAAAGTCTAAGAAGCTGAATTTGTACATGTAATTTTTTGTTGTGTTCAATAGATTTCGTGCACGCTATTCAGTTGTTTTTTTTTTTTAAGCTGTTTTGCAAAGATCTGTTTTACACCAAATGCTTGCGAGAGGTTTAAGGAGGTATTGTTCGTTCCCATGTATGAATGTCAAGTCAATTTGGAGCGTACAACGCGAGCAGGAGGGGTTAATTTTGGTTGGTAAAGCTAGAGTTAGCTCTAACCAGACTTATGATTTTTTAGGCCAAAACATAGGGTGGCAGGTATAGTGATTGTCTAGCTAGTTAAGGGTTAGAGAGAAGAAAATGATAATGCTGGCTCTATGAACGATAAAAACATTTTGAGGAAGACATTTTTCTTTTGTAATTGTGCGGCAACGTCATTAAGTTTCCTTTGTTGGCCCTCAAAATAGAAAAGGCTTTTGATGTGTGACCGCTTACCATAATTCAACTTTGATGTGCACAGTTTGTCAATGGTTTGGTTTACAAACATATATTGTTTCTTTTTTAGAAGGTGTCAAGTCTTCTTTACCGAGCAAAATCACTGAAGTCAATAGTTTTATTTTCTTTACAAGATATGCTATGAAAAGGCTTTCTATCAAATAGAATGTTCTTCCCTTGTGGGTTTTACGGTGGGGCATTCCGCAAAAAAAAAAAATGCTCCGCAAAATTCTTTTCATTAAAATTCTCATTATTAATAGATTAAGGCCTGTAGATTCCATGAAAACTGGGCTGAAGCGTCATTTGGATGAGCAAAGCACACATAAGATGATATAATCAAACGGATTAAGGCGGAGTTGGGCGGGTAAAGAGGGGTTGGGATAGGGAAAACATGGATGTCATATATGCATGAAGCATTTGAACCACACGAATATGCTCGGATGGGAAATACAATAATTTGCATGATACCA
>BLXT01003273.1:512305-526130 GCA_019648995.1 Plakobranchus ocellatus
AATAAAGTATTTGCTGTAACCCTGGACTTCAGTTTTCTGATAATGGCTTCTTCAAGAAATAATCAATATGGATGCATTTAATTTTTTTTCTTTTTTTGTGCTTTTTGTTGTTGTTTTGTTTTGCTCTATTGTGAGGACTAATAAAAATTACAGACTCAGTGTCAACAAAAGATAAGACATTTTGCGAAAGAAAGCCTGATACACAAGCTGGTATAATTGACATAACATAAATTTCCCGCTATCAAAATTCTCCTACACTCTTTGTTGGATTCACACATTCTTTGATGTCTATTTGGCGAGCGCTCTCTAGATGCAAAGAGCAATTTTTGAAAGTTGTTTTTTTTTCCCTACAAAACGTCTGTTTGTCATGTATGTACACAATACTTTTTCTTTTAACTTTTACTTTCAAACGTAAAAGTTGACTGGGACTGTCTTGTCAGGCTTTGTGCATTGACTTCCTTAAGATTTCGAATTCGTGAATTTTGGGCTGCCATTGATTAAGTTGGTTTTTTTTTAAGCGTGTTTGTTTCGCCTTGTGAAACTACGTGCTAGAACTACTTTTTATACTCAAAGCCATTTCTATCATCAGTTCTGGAGGCACAAAAGTTGCTTTGTAAGCTGTGCATGATCGTTGGTTATGTCTGGATGCATAGTCTTTCTTTTGTCACTTAGCCTTCTATTCTTTTTTTTTTTCTTTCATTCCTTGGAAGCCAGCATCACTGCCATTGTCTTCGTTTGGAAATCTTGTATAAACATCTCAAGACTCTAAAACTGTCCCGACAAACGTCTCACTTTATTATATTCTGCTTTTCTTCTGAAAAGCTCTCAGCTGTTTGAATGACAACGTTGGGTGGATCTCTTTGTAAGTAAAATATCGAGTTCACGTTGATAGAAATAAAAAAAAATTATGACAATAATACGTAAAACGATACGAAATGATGCAGGTCTTTGTTGCATTTCTTCACGTTAAATGTTTATCTTTCATTCATATTCTGAGAATGCCTCACCATGCGGATGTCATAATAGATGGGATCTTTTTTTTTTTTTAATGAATTGGTAGGACATAATTCTAGTCTCGTAAAACTTATGGTTTCAGGCCAGTGTTTTTCATTTCGTGCTCCTGTTTAAAGCAGAAGAATCTCCCAATTCGTAATTGTACTTAATTGTCGATTGATTTCATCAGGTACAAGTCCTATTGCGAATGCTCTGTATTTTCTTTCTCATTTCATACACTTTATAGCTTGCTCTTCTGTCTTTGGTTCCAGCCTTTGCGGTGTCCAAATTAGGTTCCGTTTTGTTTGATAAAGCCTTTCCATACTTTAGCGGGGAGAGAGCAGAGGAATTGATAGGGGGAAAGAAGTTTTTCTGGAATTATTTTCTGTACAATTCGAAATCCAAACCATTTTAAAAGCATGTTTCATTTGTAAAAAGTAAATTTTCAATCTGAAACAAGAAAGCAGGAACATATACAATCCTTATAAATCCTTCTAAACAAATAAAAGACAGAAAGGATTTTTTTTAAACCGTAATGTCGGGTGAACAAATACCGAATATAGGAAGAAAAACGAGTGTGATGAACTCTCCATTTTTTAAAAAAAAATGAATTTTTTTTTATTTCTCAGCCTTTATTCCTTTGATAAAAGTTTGGCATTATAATATAATAATTAGAACTCCTTAGTTTGCGGAACGAGATGTACAGCGCACTATAAGATCAATTTTTATATAGGCTTTCTACCTTAGGTGCCTTGTCTGGAACATAAACCGACAAACACATTCCTTCACACAAAACTGTCCTCAGTTACACAATTTTTCTTGATACCTTTACCTTTTGCCTATGAGTAAAGACTCTCAATAAAAGTTTCTCTCTGTCTACTTCTACTGCGTTTGCCTTCAAAATTTCCAGTGATTGCTAAAAGCTCTAAATCCTTGTGTCGGCAAATATTGTTTAAAAATGGTAGTTGCCTCCATCTTATGGTTTTAATTTAAGGACCATTCTTTCGCTCTCTAAAACTACATCATCTGAAAGTTTTTGAAGTTGTTCATCAGATTCTTCTATTCAAACTGCATCATCTGCATACCTGAAATTATTAATGTTTTCTTAAATTACATTTTAACCCTGAAATATTATCTAGATTCCCTTAGATTATTTCACGTTATAGGTTAGAAAGATCAGAAGACGTGCCCCGCACTCCTTTGATGGATTTGTATTTGGCCTCTTCATTTTTTTTTTTATTTGCGCCTTTCTTCCATCAAATCTTGTATTGATTTCTTTATTCATTTCCAAAGCTCTTTTGTGACTTTTTTGGGAACGCTGCTCTCTGTGATTTAATAAAGTAACTTTTCCATTTCTGACAATAGTTCCTCTAATTCTGAGATGTTGGTTTAGTCTCATAATTATATAATTATGTTTTGCTGAGCTACAGCAATTTTGTCTCTTAGCTTTTCATCAGATTCTTTTAAAAGTCCATTTGAGTTTAGGATTGGTCTTTGCCTTTTTTAATATCTTAAGTTTTATTTTGAATTTACACAGGATTGAAAAATGATCTGATTCACTGTCGGCTCTCGGCAGCGATTCTGATGCTTTGATAGCGTTTCGGACTCGTTTCTGAATGAGAATATTGTCTATTTTGTTTCTACTTCTATCACCGGAGCTCTTCCGTGTGCACTGTCTTCTAGGATGGTTATGACACCAAGTATTTGTGATGTAGAAAGCATTGACTTGACATCATTCAATAAGCTAATCCCACGTTCATTTACATTTCCTATGCCACTGAACCCAACAACATCTTTTGTCCTTTCATCCCCAACTTTTGCATTGAAATCTCTCGTTATTCTCATGATGTCCTGTGATTTTAGATGACCTTTTCTTTTTCTTTTTCTTTTCTTCACCTTCACTATTAAATGTTGGCGCATATATATTTGAATAATTCTTAGATTTGATGGTTTGGCAACCAGTTTAACTATAATCACTCTGTCTGAAAATTAACATCAACACTCCAAACTTTTTGCTGTTCTTTTATCAAATAAGATACCTACGCCTCTTTCATGTGTATTTCCGCCCGAGTAAATGAGGTTTTCACTACCTAATTTTGTGGAACCTGCTCCTTTCCATCTTACCTCGGCAAATTCTAGGATGTTTAGTTTTATTCTCCCCATTTGTTTATTGACATATCTAACTTAACTTTTTTTTTTTGGTGCAATGTACGCACATTTCATGTTGCTATTTAAATGCTGGTTTGATATCAATGTTGTGAGCAGACGCTGGATGACGACCTGGAGCCCTTTGCTGCACATTGCTAGCTCTGCGAACGAGGGATTTAGATGGTAATCACATGCCTCCTTAAGGTGGATAACCGAGATCTGAGTTTGGTTTTGCTTCACGAATTTTCTTAAGAAATTACAGCAGGTTTTTTTTCCCCACTGTAGGTTTGTTAGTCTGCTAGTCTTTGTTTCATAACTAACCCACAAGGCAATGGATGACTAGGGATAGCACTTGTCCTAATTAGGACCTTCCACGCTTTGCAGATCGTACTTTTTAGTCCTGGTGGGATCCATTACCCTTCGTATAAATTAAAATTTAAAGGATTTTGTATCTTTAAAGCATTTTGGATAGTAAATACGCATAACCTAACCGATATTCAAATAGAGCTCTCAGGAAATCTACGTGGAAATACAAATGTCTTGAAAAATCCTTCGACCTACCGCTAATTTTTTAAAGTTCTTGGAAAGAGAAAAACAATGGAGCAAACATACGAGCAGCATTTCCGCGTCCTTTCGTTTATATTTTCACGATAAAATGATTTATTTCCACACTGGAGTCATATGAATTTAAAAACAGTTGTTTGAAAACTAAATTGCCAAAGCTTTACTTCAGCAAAGTCAAACTAAAATATCTAAGCCTTCATGTGGGGTTTCGTCTGTGGGAAAACCGTTACAATGAGATGGTCAAAACAGGCATTGCATTTCAGGCCAACCTCGAAGAAAACATTTTAATAGCTCATTTGTTGATATTATGCTTCCATTTACTAGTGTAAATAGATTTTAAAACAACTATGAAATTTATTAATTTTATAAACATAAGTTAAACGGATTTTTGTGGCTATTGTTTACGCACGTCTAATTGTATGTAGTGCTGGTTTGGCATGAAAAGCTATAGTGATGTAGACTTCATAAGTTTATTCAGCTGCTGCCAGAAATTTTGAATTATTTCTTTTATTTAGACCCGCAAAAGTGGGGGAATTTTATCAGTAGCTAAAAAAATCGAATATATTCATTCTGTAATTTTGCTAAGTCAAATATCGCTCGTGAATGGTATAAAAATATTTAAGGAATCATTTTCTTGATGGAAATGAAACGTTTTGTATTGTTTGAATATCGTGATACATTTATTTCTCCTTTTTTTCTTTTTTTGTTGTTTCTTTTGTTTTGAATAGGCGTAAGTTAACGATTATTTGACCAGTACATAAAGTAGTTTAATGGTGTTTTGTTCCCCGTCTAAGGCTATTCCAATACGTAGTTTGTTCATTCAACAGTCATCAGTTACGTTCAAATGGTACAACCACACATGAGATTGGTATACATTTTTATTTCAAACCTCTTTTCACGGGGAAAATAGAGGAAAGTTATTAAAACTACACATTGGTTTTTATGTTAAGGGCATTATTTTTTTTTAGTTTCGTATGAACTCCTCAAATGGCCTGATAGATAAAATAAACTGACTTGTTGATTATGTATTTTTTTGTAACGCAAATAATTAGTAAGGGTCCCTAGTATTCCTCTTTCCAAATGGAGTGTGCCATCCTTGTTGACGCTTCTTCTTTGTTGGAGTACGTAGAGACTCACCAGCATTAACTCTATCATTGTATTGATAGTTTCGGCTCTTTTTCATGTCTTCTGCATCATCGATCATAGTCTGCCCGATGGCATCAAGATAGGCTAGGCTATTGTAGTAGACACTTCGATCCGTCGCATCTTCAATGTTATCAACAGATGCATCAAAGCGCTGTGGGGAAACGTTGTTGACAGATTCCAAGCCTTCATTCTCTCGCCTCTGGTCGTCTTCACTCATTCGCCGTAAGAGATCAGCCAGCTTCTCTGCGAGATGGTTTCTTTGCACAGCTGTCAGTGACCTGTCTACCTCTATAAAATCTTGCCTCTCACTCTGAGGTAGCAGGTGATGGTTTTCTAGTGATACCGGGATATCTACAGACTCGAGAGCTGCCGAAGACACCGGAACCGCTGGAGCTGACTGGGAGATTTTATTTCCATTCTGCCTTTCCTTCACAATGTCTGCGGTAGTGCGTTTACCATATTGAGTGTGCCAGCCTTGCTGTCGCTTCTCTTTCCTGCCATCTCTATCTTCTTTGATAACTTTTTTATACATAGAGTCAGCGGAAAGCCTTGTGCCATCAAGACTACGTTTGTTACTATCCGTTTTCCACGGCAACAGTAGATGGTCTACATACCAAAGCTCGTAGAGCTTATTGAAATGATCGTCGTCCTCCAATAGATTCTTCCACAGTGGTCCAACATCAGCCCCTTCATGGCTGGCCGAATCAAACACAGCTGTCCGATCATTTTCGACACGTTTGTATATTTCTGAGATTCGAGAATCTTCTATTTGAGTCGATTGGCTTCCTCTGGTCTCTCTTTCGGTTTTTGTCATTGGCGTCGGTTCACAATACCCATCGGAGCAGCCTAGAGATGATGCGATGAGGTTTATATCTGTTAGATAGCACAAGAGAGAGAGAGAGATAAAACACGCAGTTAATATTTTGATGATAATTAAATCTAAATGTTATACATTTATTTGTTCATGTTTATTTTGGCATCTTGAGATATTTAAAGAGCCAGACATGAAATTCATAACACTAACAATGTAAAAAGTAAGAGTTCAGTATGGTGAAAAAAAAACCCCCACAAATAGGCGTCTTTAATTTTCATCACTGCCAAAAGTCAAGAAAAGCGTTACTTCATATTTCGAACATAAATCAAAACAATGCAAACAATTATTATAAAGAGCAAGATTGAAACAAAGTTTTGAAATAAAAATGAACAAGTGAAGAGAAAGCAGCAAAACTCCGCATGAGTATCGCGAGAAACTATGGGGACGAATGCCAAATTAGAAAGGGAAGGGAGAAAGAACGACAAATAAAGACAGGGGAACAAATAGATCAGGACAGAAGTTGACAGGAAGATAAAGAAAGAGATAAAGCGAATGTTGTAGGGAAAGTGGGAAAAAAAACAGTGGGAAGAAAAAAGTAGCAAGACAATGAAAGAGAGCGGTGGAGAGCAAGAGAGGGACGATCAGGATTAAAATAAATCTTCTCGGCAAGCAAGGAAATAGCTTACTACAGAGTCATCGATTTCAAGTGCATTTGTTTTCTCTTAGAATTTAGTGAAATCTTCTGGATTGTTTAGTCGATTGTGGCTCACAAACAAACGGTCCGTGTCATCGACTTAACCCATGAGGCTCTAATTGTCCATTGAATGAAAAAACGTTCGCACTATTCCAATCCCCTCACAGTGCTTAGTTTAAACAAATACCTACTGAGAATTTGCAAACACAAAGGACAAAGGATGTAACGTATCACCATAGAAGACAAGAACCTCAACAAAAATAAAAGCAAGCCAAACACGAACACGAAGAAGCGGAATTTCAAATAAATATTTTTAGATTGAGAACTAAAATGTTCCTTTTAGATAAAACCAGTTTAGAGCCCTATGGACACATTATGATAATACTAAATAACCTGAGATTTATCTGGACTAGATCGGAATGCTAGATCTAGATCAGATGATTTTACAATGCATCTGAGGTGATTAGTGATGCAATTGCTATAACGCTGTGTTTAGTGTTTACAACATCTGATGTGATAATGATATTGTATATTATCCAGGGCACCGGTAGCGGGGCTCGAACTCTCGATAGAAGGGCCTCTGCAGATCTCAGGATGGACTTGCTTGCCACTCTGCCACCGACGTCCCCATTAAGTTCAAAGATTTTTCTCGGGAAAACAGAAAAAATGCAAACCAAACTTGTGTTTGTTGTATTTTCCCCTTGTTTTTGCCTTTAGGTGCACAAAGTTCTAAAACACCTATGTTATTATTTCAGGTAAGCAGTTAATTCTTCGAAGAAAAGACTGAATTAATTGGTGCCTAAAATTCTTTAAGCGATCAAACCTGAAAATCGTAGAGAAGTTCGCTTTATTTCGTACCAGTTAGAGATTTTCGCCCATCGACAATGTTTCACCATGTTCAACCTCACAGATCAGTGAATAAATCTTTAGTGATAAAGGAGCAAAAAAACACTTGACCAATAAAAAAATAATCCGTCTAATTCGTGGCATAGCCCAAACTTAGGGATTGTGTGGTCTTCCTTTCCTGAAGTCAAGAGGTCCCCTTGACCAATACAATTTATCATTTTGTTGTGATTGGCAAAGAATGAATTTTTAAATTTCATCAAAACTTTTTAGTACCTATTTGTCTACGTTCGGATTTTGTTGGAATGCAGTGAATTGTGAATTACATAAAAATTGCAATTTATATCTAGACCATGATTAGTTAAAATCTAAAAACCAAACTGTATCATAATAAAACAATCTTAGGCCCCCTAAAATGTGTTATATTTCTTTAGGGTATTTTGAATTTAGATTTATATCACAAAGCTATTTTGATCAATTGTAAAATTTTTAAAAGTGTGAATACCGATGGAAACAGCAATAAGGAAATAATATTCGAACTTTTCGAAAAAAAAAAAAAACACACCTCAGTTAAACTTTCGGATAATGGCGGCTGAGTTTTCGTTCATGAGCCCAAATTTCAGCAATGACTTTTCACATATAATGAAAAACGCAAGTAAGAGAAAAGGAAGTATGTACCATTTTCATATTATTTAAGGGTTCTGCTATAGCAAAATAAGTTGTTGAGAATTATATCGTCTATAATGATATCCGTTCTTGTGTGAACGAAAGGAAGTCTTTCTTATACTCGATACAGATCTAGTAATTAACTCTATGAACCTACATAAGAAGTAACACAAGGGGAGAAAATGTGCAGCATAGAAGGGGTTAGATTTTTAGAGAAGTTCATAGACTGAATAGTTTTTGTTTTCACCGTGGATTTCAGAAGAGAAAAAAAAATGAACAACTTTTACTTTCTCCTGTTATCTAATTTTATGTACATTTACATCTCGTTTGATATTCCAAACATAAATAAAAAAAAAGCTGCAGTTTTAAAATGATGTTATTTATGCTTTGTGATAGAATGTTTCTGAAAATTAGGTTCCAAGATGGGCATGAGTTTATCTCTGGAAAAGGAGCGGGGGGGAGAAGGAGAAGATGAAGAAAAAGACTAGAGCTAGGAGTGGAAGGAACGGGATGAAGAGAAGGAGAAAGAGGAGGAAAAAAGAGGACGAAGAGGAGGGAGAGGAAGAGGACAAAAGAAAGAGGAGATGTGGAGGAACAGGGGGTCAAAAGGAGGAAACGTTTCCTGAAACATTTTCAAAGTTGTGTTTTAATTGGTTCTAACTGCGCTTACTTTTCTTGTCTCATATTCACTAAGCCAACAAAGTCGGCCCATAATAACCATAGTAAGGATCTAGCCTCTGTTATTTAGTGCAGAATAAAAATCTCTTCATAACACGGTCTTACAACCCAGCTATGTACCTCTTTTGTAGGTCAATATCGAGAAAGTGATAGTTTCGGTTGAAGTTTTTTAACAGACTCTATAAGAATTGATAACTATGGACCCTTTTAAGAGTAAAACCACACTCTCAAAAGCGCCATTATTTAGAGAAGATAATGGTTATGCACACTTGCAATAATATGCTCATTTAACATCGATATTGTGAGGCAGCTCAAATTGAAATGCTCATTTAAAACGGATCCCGCTGGGCCAGATCTAACCATTACGGTCATTTAAGATAGGCCTTACCAACTCAGTCTAACAGTAGGGATTGGGCTTTAAATTGTACTTCAATGCCAAATAAAAGAAACTAAACTAGGCTGAGAATGGACTTCAAAACCATTTGTAGTTTAAGCAGTCATGCTCCAGTGAGATCGACCCCGGGAACTTTTTTTTTTTTTTTTGACAGTGCTGTTGTGCTCACTTGAATCAGGCTAACAGACTAAATCTAACAACGATGTTCATAAGATAACGGATGCTGAGGCCATTAAAATGATAGTGATTCGATCAGAGATCAACTCTTATATGATTTTTACAGTTCATGCTTTCATGAGATGGAACTCCGTGGCTTCAGTTTGTACAGTTCATGTTCACCTGATAAAGGAATCCAACATCAATTTGTACAATTCATGTTCACCTGATCTAGCACTCCAACACCAATTTGAACAGTTCATGCTCAACTGATAAAGGAATCCAACACTAACTTGTGCAGTTCATGCTCACCTGATCCAACACTCCAACACCAATTTAAACAGTTCTTGCTCAACTGATAAAGGAATCCAACACTAACTTGTGCAGTTCATGCTCACCTGATAAAGGAAACCAACACCAATTTGTACAGTTCATGCTCACCTGATAAAGGAAACCAACACTAACTTGTACAGTTCATGCTCACCTGATAAAGGAATCCAACACCAATTTGTACAGTTCATGCTCACCTGATCTATCACTCCAACACCAATTTGAACAGTTCATGCTCAACTGATAAAGGAATCCAACACTAACTTGTGCAGTTCATGCTCACCTGATCCAACACTCCAACACCAATTGAACAGTTAATGCTTACCTGGTGTCGGATTCCAACACCAATTTTTATAGGTCATGCTTACTTGCGATCGGTTTTCCACACCAATTTGTATAGTTCATGCTCACCTGAGATTGAACTCCAACATCAATCTTTTTCACGCTCATCTGAAAAGTGAAATGGAACTCTCATATCAATTGTACGCTCACCTGAGATCGGTCCGCCCCAAGTCAACTCTACAAGTGCCGTCAGTACCAGGATCCGCAGAGTCGTCCTGCCCTGTCCTTGCAGACTTGAAATCTTGCGACCGGTGCCGCTGAAATCATCACTGGAGGCGATGCAGTTTTCCCTCTCTACTGAATATACCATCGTGTTTCTTATTTATGCCAAGCTGAAATGGTTTTTCTTTTAACTTTTCTTCTTTACTACTGAAAAATATCACTCATTGAAATGTTTCAATTTTGTAAGCCGTGCTTTCATTCAGGCACTTATTTGTAGTCCAGTTTTTTGCAAATTTTTATTGAGCTCTATTAAGCAAAAATACGACAGATATATTTTTTACTTCTAATGCTTAAAACTGATCCTAGTGTAGTTTAATTGTTAAATTTCATTTTGAATCTTTTATAGTTCAGCTTTTGCATGAAAGAATAAAGAATCACATTTATTTAATTTTTTCGAAAGACTTGGAGGCTAAATGATTGACGTACGAAGCAACTGTTGCCTCTGGGATAGACGATTATTAGCACTCACAGTCTTTGTCTCTGAAAGATGAGAAAGAAATAAAAATGTCCGATAAAATTAGTTTGAAGTATTTTTAAGTCTCACAAGAAAGGGGAAAGGTGTCAATTAATTATATTTTAAAGATTTTTATGTCAAAAAAGTACTTAGTTACTTGAAGTATTGCTCACAAAACCCTCAAAAACAGAATAGGAATTTAATATATCACGAAACAGACTATTTGAAAGAAAAATGTTCTGTGGATAAGGCATATTGTATGTGCCTGCGTCGGGTGATGGGTTTCCTAACTTCATTAATCATCACAGTTAAAGTTAACTTTGTCACCTAATGCGTCGGTCGTGCTGCAATGTTTTCAAGAAATAGCTTCTGTTTGTATAGTTATCTTCAAATCGATACGAAAGAGGTCGTCGGATTGAAATATTGATGGAAAATTGTCATCAGAGACGATGGTAACGTTTCATATACCGCTTCTACGATAGATAGATGATCTTATGTCACCTCAAAGTCGCAATACTCTGTTGCTTTCGTGATGAGAATTTCACCATAACACACGTCCAAATCTTTCAAAAGACAAATAAATGGGTTTTCATCAAAATGGTTATGAGGCGAAACGTTAGAGTTGCTTCAGTTTGTTCGTGGAATATACAGTTTCAAACGTGTCAAAAAGTTTAATGAAAATTAATTCGACTTTGTTTCAGTGCAGTACATCTCATATATATTATTGAAACTGTCTGGCCCATTTAACACTTGCCTCAAGCCATTTTCGCTAAGTTTTCAACTACTCGGCAAAATAAATTATCTTGATTCAGACAAAAATTGTTTGCAAAGTCAATCATTTCCGTTGCATACTTAAGAGTGGAGGTTTATTTTAAAATATTCTATATTATATTCTTGTTCAGGTATTCTTGCACTAAGCCGTTTCAAAGAAAATGTAGGCAGGCGAATCACGTCAGTCACTCCATATGGCTCGAGTTCTAAATAAAAAAAAATTGATTAATGAATAACTAAAATGAACAAGAGATGGAGAAAAGGATCAAAGGTGTACACTTCAAAGTGTATCAATTTTACAGCATATTTAGAAATAACAATGTGTAGCTGTTTAACTATATTTCATCACAAGCTATATAGATGCTATCAACTCAATAGAGCGGTCATGTTTTAGTTATGCAAGCAACAGAGTTCATGGCAAGTCACGGTGTAATCGATATGTTTCAGCTGTGCATGCAATGGAGTCCATGGCAAGTTGGAGAGTTTCAGTTGTGCATGCAATGGAGTCCATGGCAAGTTGGGGTGCAGTCCTTATGTTTGAGTTGTGCATGCAATGGAGTCCATGGCAAGTTGGGGTGCAGTCCTTATGTTTCAGTTGTGCATGCAATAAGTTCCATGGCAAGTTGGAATGCAGTCCTTATGTTTCAGTTGTGCATGCAATAAGTTCCATGGCAAGTCGCGGTGCAGTCGTAATGTTTTAGTTATGCATGCAATAAGTTCCTTGGTAAGTTGCAATGCAGTCGCTATGTGTCAGTTGTGCATGGCAAGTTTCTGTGAAATTGTTTTAGTTTCATTTTCGGGTGAAACCAAAAGCCGCTTGTTTGCACTCACTCATAAGTAAATCAAAAGCAACTTGCTTATTGCGCTTCTATTTCCGCGTTCACAGGAGCCGGCAAATATAACTGCGTGACTTTCATTTCAAGAAAGCCATAAGTCAACAACCTCTGAACTATTGATCTAGCAAGCGTCCTCGATCGATGATGGCTTAATGGCACTATATTTAAAACATTGTGCGTAGGCTGATATTTAATCAATAAATTTTACTTCATACAATATATATATATATATCGTCGGTTCTGAGCCTCGTTCATGTATGCAATTGAGTGAGGACTACATACTTCTCTATGGTGATTAGCGGCGGCGTGTATCTATTCACACTAGTATTCATACCCTCTTTCTCCATGAGTCACCTTTTTGTGGAGGGCAATATAAACTTCTTCCGCCAGTCTGTATTGAAATGAGACGTGCATAGAAATTTTCTTTGTAAGGATGTGTGTGTGGGAGAAGGGAAGGAGAGGAGGTTAGGGTTTAACCTGATATCTGGCAATACCCAGTGATGGATCGATTTCGCAATTTTGGCATCTCTTTTTCTCTTTAGAGAAGGAAGAATCTACTTATTATTATTACACGGAAATAAAAGTGTAAAATCGTATATTTTGAATTGTTTGTTAATATTGACATTAATATTGACATAGTGTTGATTACTTTTTCTATTTTCGATTAAATGCGATTTAAAACCTCTACTTTTCATCAATTTCAGATATAGTTGGATATGCCTGCCTTCGATTCGACCGCTAAAACAAGAGAAAATTAATTATTCTGAGAAAGGAAAGTATTAACTGTTTATTGAAATGATCATCTATTAATGTCTATAGAAACCTTAACTGCGTTTTTCTCTATAAACCCATAGGTTTTTTCGTTAGAAAAAAAAATTGTCTTCTCCGAGATTTATGTGCCGATTCCGACAAAGTTTCGCCACTGATGCTCTTAACAACATACGACAGGCTTTTATCAATGTCATGCTTCCTTTTTTCTCAAAGTTTCTTCCACCATAAAAAGGAGGTGGGGTTGGGGCGCTTCTTTCAGCCATATGATATAGAACTTACACATTTTCAAAACTACTCAGCAGGTCAAAAAGCCACTTCATCACCTTTAATCGCTGTAATCTTAAAGACAATTACAGTAAATTTTCAAATGATTCGTAACTTGAAACGTAGGGAAAAATAGATTTTGAACGTTGCATCAATATTCAAAATCGCAACCATATTTGATTTGCAATATTTTGTGCGGCTCATATGACCATGGCTAGTTATCGTAAACTTTAAGAAAACTTATCTACATGAATTAAATTTATATTTCCTTCATGTCAGCCCTCTCTATCCCAATCCACCCTCCCACCCATCCCCCTTTTTTTTTATTTTTTTTAACTTCAAACCACCCAATGCGATTCAAACAGTATAAAACAGGTACACCTCAAAGGCATCTCAAACCAGCAAAAACTGACATCAAAGAATGGTTGTTCCAATATGGCTTAGAGCAAAGCGAGCGGGTGGTGTGAAAAACACTCTCAAAAGAAGTGGAGAATTTTACAGCTTAAGCGAAACTGTACCAAGGCTTTTTCTTAAACTAAACTAGTGAAAATGAGCGCAATGAAACTATAGATGAAAAGTACACTGATTGAAATTTACTTTTCAAACCGTGACAGGGAGTGAGTAGTTTCTGTGCTTATGTAAGGCGTGAGAGGAAATGAATATTCCGGTAGCGCTCTGCTAGGCCATGTAGACAAGCAATATATATATATATATATATATATATATATATATATATATA
>BLXT01003273.1:532463-542547 GCA_019648995.1 Plakobranchus ocellatus
CATATTATGCCAGCAAGAGTACTGAATGCTCCTCCATCATCAAACGACTCAGATCACAGCATATTATGCCAGCAAGAGTACTGAATGTTTTATCGCTATCAAACGACTGAAATCTCAAATTTTTACGCCAGCAATTAAGACAGCAGTTGATTTTCAGAAATCTGGAAAATGGCTAAAAATGTCGACATTATCCCAGGAGAGACTTTTCAATACGAGGTGAATTTGTTATAGACATGCTCATAATCATTAAGATCTGGCAATCAGGAGAATGGCCAGAACCGTGGGATTAAACCTTAATTCGCATAATTCTAATAACGGCAACCTACAATATAGTACGCCTATTGTGTCACGAATGGCGTTGTGATGTTTAATTATAGATCTAGGTAAATACTGCCTGTGACAATGAGATCTTTTAAATAGACTGAAAAAAAAGAAAATACTCCAAGGCTTGCCGAAAAATGAACAAATGTTCCTTAATTTGAATCAGGAAGAATTTCAGAACAACAATTTAATTTCAACATCTCTCTAGATTCACAAGCTCTCTAAGATTAATGGTTTATCTCTCAGAGATGTCTGCAAGCCATCTCTCTCCAACGATCACACAAACATTCTTATATATTCACCGCCCACAGATTCTAGAAAATACTAGCATAGGCTAAATAAACAATTGAAACAAAAGCAGCGCATTCTAGATCTTCTAAAACAAAGAAGACACTATCGAATTATGTCATCAAAGTTATCTAAAAATACTGGCCAATCAAGCTTTCCTGCATGACACATATCCACCATGAATATATATGTCCAAATAACTTCCTTTAAATAAAATTCCCACTACTTCAATACTATCTAGAAATCCCTAGATCTAAAGGGTAAATAAACAAAGTTGAAACCAAAATATTACAACTTAACTGAAAATAGGTCTAATCTAGACCTACTCAAACTCTGATCAAGCATTGCAAACAAACAAGGCCAAAACAAAATACAATCCACTCCGAGTCTAGATCTAAATCTAGATTTAGACTCAATTCACACTCATAGCAACCAATTGTCACATACTGCCAACGTTGTAAGCAATCCCAGCAAAGTTATATTGAGAGTCATCTGTACCAACTACAGCCACGTGCAGAAAAAATTATTGCAGAACAGGCCGATTTCAAGCAAGTTGCAGCACTACATAGCACTTCTTTTCCATCAGAATTCTGACAAAAAAAGATTTTCTCTAGATAAATAAAAGATTTAATGATAATTGCTAGCCTGGATAAATCAAAATCTATTTTTGAAAGGGCAGACAAATAGACGTTTATACAAGACCATCTAGGTCCGATTCCTATCCATTTTGACGAATTTTTCATGCAAAGGATTCAAATCCACTTAAATAAGCCTACTATAAGTTTTTAAATGCTTTCAAAAAGTCTGAAACATTTTTTTAGATCTAGCTTCTGAATATGAGCACGCCATGTTGCCTAAAAGTATTTGTACCCCTCAGACCTCCAGCTTATCCGCTTATCCGCTTATCCGCTCTTCCAATGTGTTTTGCAAGGGCAAGCTAAATAGATTTTGTTTCGCCACTTTATTTAGAACATGTCTATTAACAGCAAACTTTTCTATCTGTTTTGAGGTAGTTTCTCCAGGTTGTGGTGAGCATCACCTAAACACTTCAATCTAGAGGTGCAGACATAGTGAACCTGTGTGAATCAGGAAGTTCATGAAAACGAATGCGTTAGCACTGAATGAGTTTGTCAGCTCTAGGTCTAGCTGAAAACTGCCCGTGACAAGGAGTTCTTTAAAACATATCATGGAACAGAAATTACTCCAAGTCTTGCCGAAATGTTATGAAAAGTTGCTTAAGTTCAATGAAGAACAATATTGGAAAAGCAAAGTAGCTTTACAAAGTTCTATAGATCTACAAATTTAACGACATCAACGGCTTATCTCTCGACCATTCTTTTATATCCCACATCTATAGCTTCTAAAAAATACTAGTTATGCAATACACAGAATAGCTAAGTCAATGTTAGTCAAACAATTCAAACCAGACCAAAATAGAAACGACTGTGTTATGTAATCAAAGTTAGCTAATAATATTGAGCAATCGAATACTCTCATTTATCACCTCCACAATATTTATATATCTCCGGAAGTTTCTTGGGCATCTCAAGCGTATCTGATTTTCAGGCAACAATGTAAGAACTTCCTGTAAGCAATGTTCTCAAACCTTCAAAAATCTATAGCTCCCTAGATCTAAAAAGATACACAAAGTTAAAAATAGTAATAGTGTTGCAAGACTAACATAGGCCTAAGTTAGTCCTACTCAAAAGTTGACCGATTGTTACAAGCAAACAAGGTTAGACCAGCCGTTCCGAGACTAGGTCTAGCCACAACAGCAAAAGGGCTTCGCTCAGAGGCTTCGCAAACCACCCTGCGGGACGAGCCGAACCGATTCGTCTCTCTCCTTACACGGGTGACACACAGTGGTGAAAGACCAAGCGTGACGCGCCCGGTCTGACAGTGACAGAAGCAGCGTGTGTCAGCCCTTGCAAGAAATATTTGCATTGCATCACTTTTACTTAGACTTTTCAGAAAATCATTTGCCTTGAAGTCATCATGAAAGTTAAGGAGTATTTTATCAGAAGGGCACTGGGCGACATTTCAGATTTCCACGATGCCACGGCGCAAAATTACCCTCATATCAAATAGGGTTGATTTTTCCTGGGCCGTGGCTACTGCTGGAGCCTTTCTTCATTAGCTATTGTCAATGATTCTGACATAGAAAGTTAGTCACTGACCCTCAGTCCGCACCCCTCCGCCCTCCTTTAGGAGTCCTCTAGCAGCACGGCTTCTCTCAGATCTGCCCTTTAGGATGCGTCCGAAGCTTACCCCAACGCGCAGCAATCGGTGAAGATTACGACGCCAGAAAGCGGGCTCAATTCGCGATGCCTCTTAATGACTTCCTTAAAAGACTCGATGGCAGCCCTTAGCTTACAGTCGAAGCTCCATGTTCCCTTTCCGCGGGTCTGCATACCCGAGTTGTCGAATCATCGGCCTAAAAGGATGTAACCTATGCGTGTCCCCTGTTGACGAGTCGTCTGAGTATGTTTGGGCATATTCTCTGCTCGTTTCCAGAGGCAGGGCTCTAGTTGATCCGTAATGCACGCCAAACAATAGGGTCTGAATTGCTTTGGAGTTCCTTTGGGGCCTAATCTGATTCTACACACCTTTAAAATTCTTCTTTTTTTTTTTTCCAAAATTTATTCAAACAAAAGTCCCTTTGAGACTTTCCTGACTTGAAGGAGCTGAATCTAAACACGCAATTAGTTTTCCTCTGCGTACATTATCTTACCTGTAAATCGATCTAGCAAAAAATGACGTCTCAGCCAGCTGGTCCTAGCCGACTTCAATCTCTCGCCGGTCGACGAGACAACAGGAGCGAAAAAAGATCACAAGTTTTAATGCACGTGTAAAAATATGTTACTCGCAAGCTTTGGGAGAATCATGAGAGTTATTCATCATAAACATTGCGTGCCTTCTCAGTTGCAGCGCTTTAGTCTATTGGTAATAATGGACATCTCTCATTTATGAACGTAAAAAGAGTTCATGATACGAATCCATCCTGTCTACAGATTAGTGTTACCTTTTTACTTTAAATTTAAAATCGAGAATTTTTACGTATCTCTGCAAATTCCACATGGCCAATTATGTTCATCCTCCTAACAGTGCTTAAAAAAAGCTGTCTGCTTGAAAAAAAAATAAATTCAGCTATATCTCATGTAACCTAAAGATATAGTTTAGAGTCCGAGGACAAAAACAGTTTCAAGCCAGAAAAATTCAACAGGAATTTTCTAGATGATTATTTATACCTCAGAATAAAAGGACTTGAGTTAGGAGAATCCTCGTGTCATTTAGGCGGTCAAGATAGAGGGTTCGAATCGGCGTCCGAAAAGTTCTCGTAAATTGCAGGGTAAATTTCATACCGGTACTGACATACGGCCCTACCAACGCTGTGAGTCAATAGGATGAACATCGAAGAATTGATCCCAGGGAGACACAGAGGCGACAAAACATTGCTAATACAAGCGCAAAGTTATTGAACCTTAAGAAAACATTTTCAAGCAAATGACGTAGATGTGTAGTGCTTAGATATCCCGATCAAAGGAACCTTTGTGTGAATTTTCGTTTACGTTAGTGCTACTTCTTTTTACCTTGCGAATAGGTCCTTAAGATGGAAATAATGATGAACATGTACAATCGTAAAATACATCTTGAACAATATTGTCCAAGTTAGTCAAATTATGCTTATATTCATATACTTAACTCCAATAAACAAAGTCAGAGAACAAGAGATTAATTTCTGCAGAGTCCATATTTGAAAAACAATACGTGGATTTGAGGAAAGTTTTTTGTTTTTTTTTTCGTTTTGTTTTGTTTTGTTTTGTTTTTATTTCAGATATGAACATAATAGATTACATATTCTTTACTGTTACACAGGCAATTGTTGAATTTGTTGAAAACGCCTATTTAGGGCATAACCCAAGAGAGAGAGAGAGAGAGAGAGAGAGAGAGAGAGAGAGAGAGGAGAGATGCCGCGGATCGTAACAGAAAATAAGCGGAACAAACACTTTCGACAACCAAAAGAAAGAAGAAATTATTGAAGTACTCTGTAAACAAACGCAACCGCCAACTTCAACAACTTAGCACAACAAAGTTTATCCGCTGAGTCCTTTCTTTGGTCTTATGGGTTAAATTTTATTTTGTGATTTTGTCGTTAATATGTTCATCGTCTTCAACCACTGAAACACATTCAAATCCTTAAACTTATATTTGTTTGCTGACTTCTATAAAACGCTGTAAGCCTACAGTACTAATTTCGCAATATATATTATACTGAGTACCTATAGTTTACCCACCATGGAGCGTGTAAAATGAATCGCAATGGCAGATAGTGATGATGACTCCATATGAATGAATGAGTATAATGATATCTAAATCTTCAAGCGCACTGGGGGTATATATTTGAAATATAGCTTTTTTTTTTCCTTTTTTTATTATATATATATATATATATATATATATATATATATATATATATATATATATATTAATAAAGAACGTTTTGGTTTTTTTTTAATGATTGACACACTCTATCGTTTAGAGGCTTTACCGTTGTTTTTAAACTTAAAATGTTCCTGTTAGTCTGAACACTATTACTTGGAAGTCTCGTGTCCAATCCTATCAAAAATATCACAACTTGGAAGCAAAACTTAATTATGATTTTCTATCAAAAAATATCACAACTTGGAAACAATACTTAATTAGCTTAAGTAATACTTGTGAAGCTGAGCTGTGATACGTTATTATATTTCACGCAGGGAAGAATTAGTCAAGAGAAAGAGATTTTTTTTTAACGTAACCTGGATTAACAACAATAATTGCGAAGGAAATGTTGCTCAGGCAACCTGTGAAAACTAGAAACCACTCCCATTGGATCATATGAAAAGGTTTATAAGCCAGATATTTTCCGATGTCAGCGTTTATGAAGTTTGCAAAGATGAAAATATAAAATCACTCCCACCGCGTCACATGCGTTTGTCATTTATTATGGGATTCATTTCTGCGTTCATATAGTTTTCAATACGGTAACGAAACCACTCCCAACGGGTCTGACGACTTTGTGTTTTATTATATTGTAGTTTCATATCCGCATTTATAAAGTCTGCAATAATGAAAGTTCGAAACCACTCCCATAGGGGGTCACATAACTTTGCTTTATATTTATGCACTCTGCAATAATGAAAGCTAAAAACCACCCCAACGGGTCACATGACTAGAAACCCCTCCCAGAAGGTCACATGACTTTGTTGTATTATTTTGTAGTCTTACGTCGACGTTTATACAGTTTGACATGATGAAAACTAGAACCACTCCCAGCGCGTCACATGACTGTGCTTTGTACTAGAAAACAATCTTAACAGGTAACCGGTACATGACTTTGTTAGAGGCATTTTATTGTGTAGTTTTTAGTGTCATGTGTGGCACACGGTTTCTAAGGTCTGACATAAATACGCTGGCAACAAAAAAAGTATGTCTAGATACATCAAACAATGAAATCATAATGAAAAACTGATTTTCTTAGTTTATCAAGTTGACATCGAAAGGAAGAAAAAAAAATTAAGTAAATACTTTGAAAATAATTCCTGAAGGTAAGATAATTTACTGGATAATTATATCCTCGTAATGTTCATGGGAATACACAGCTATATTTTATATGTAGACACATAGCACACAAAAACTTAACAAGAATGGGCCGTCTTGTCAGTGACAGAAGCACAGGGCAACTAATTGGACATCCCATTAATTTCTTCGCCACAAACAGTTCGAAGGCCGGCATTTTTTTGTTGTTGTTGTTTGTTTACGATGTGGTAGAAGTTTAACGATAATGTTTTGTTTCACCAACATTTTAAAATGTGTTTCTTTTCTGCTCTGATCTGCTTTCCTGTTTGGAAAATTTACAAATTGAGAGAGAACATCAAAATATTCTCTTCCTTCTAATCCTCATACCGTTAATTGTTGCGCAGAGCTTATTTTCTTTTCTCTTTTTTGCTATTCCCTCCTTCTTTTATTTTCTTATCACTTTCTTTTCCTTACATTGCAGCTTATGTAATAAAAGAAATATTTTTTTCTCCTGTGTTGTGTATCTTACTTTAAATTCTGTCTTTCTGAAAAATACCTTCCCTTCTCTCCAAAAAGTCCTTTTTCGCCGCACTTTACAAAAAAAAGTATTTTACATTTGTTGCATGCGTGTATTTTTTTCTTGTATCTCTTTCGCTTTTCAATTGCATCATCGGCATCAACTCTCTCTCTCTCTCTCTCTCTCTCTATATATATATATATATATATATATATATATATATATATATATATATATATGAATGTATGTATGTATGTGTCTAGCTAGCTAGCGCTATCTAGCTCCCTTGTATTTGGTCGTATGTCTATCTTTCTCAATACTCTTTAAGTAGATCAGTACCAGTATTATAGTGGTCTTTTAATTGATTGTTCGAATTGAGACTCATGGGCTCTGTTTGTGCTATGAAACTGCCAAGGTCGGTAATCTGTGTTCACAAAGAAAAAACATACCTAATGAGAAGTTTAAATCGAATAAAGAGAAATCGAAAAAAAGAGAAAATATATACCTCCGGTAACTTCTTGGTTTCTTCAATCTGAGATTGATCTACTCCTTGTTGATACTTGTAGATATAAATAGTAACAAAGCTAGCCCTAAATATTGATGTATTTTCCATCCCTTTTTCTCTCTTTATCCCTCCTTTCATCACTACTTTCTTTTAGAGCTAGCAGTTCCTTCTTTTAGGGTATTATGTTATGACTGGCAAGCACGATCTCTCTCGCATTGTCCTTTTCTCCTAATCGCAAGTACGGGTGGATACTTCACTTTACGACCCCCCTCCCCCTACAAAAAACAAAACAAAACTCCCCTAGAACTGATATCAACACTATCAAGCGACCGTCGACCATCCAGTAGCCACGACAAAGAGATTTCCTGGTCGCCATTTCCCAAGAGACGGAGACCTTTGAATGGGTTCAGGCACACAGAAAACAGCCTGTGGTGAGCAAATCACCTCGTTTACTCGTATCATCATACTCCTACCTTTGCCACAGTATTTTTTCCGTGGAGGTCGTTCACTTCTTTTAGCGGGTTAAGATTCTATCCCCCTCCCCCCTCCTCTCTCTCTCTCTCTCTCTCTCTCTCTCTCTCCCTCTCTCTCTCTCTCTCTCACACACACACACTCACATCCACATGTACACACATGTACCGCATATCCAGATATCCAGGTGACGGGGTTCGAACCGCGGTCGAATGGTACTTATAGATATCAGGTTGAGTTATGCTAACCCTCACTTGTATTGTCGAACAAATGAGTTGTTGGGTTCTAAATAAGAATGTTTTTTTGTTTGGTTTTTTTTTTTTGTTTTTGCATAAAGAGAAATATGCGAGTGAGAGAGAGAGGTGGCTGAAGACCAGACTTACTGAGTTGGATGAGATATGAATCGCCTTTGAGGACAAAAATAAGTTTCATGTTTATTTTTTCCTTCATTTCATTGCTTTGTTATTTTTTTTAAAGGTTTAATTACCTAAAATTTAGGACAGGATAACAAATTCTCATTCCAATTTTCAAAACTTCCAAATTTATCGAACGTAGTTTCTAACAATATCAATGATTTGAAATTTTCAAAATATGGCGACTTCAGATGACTGCATTTGGACTTGCCTAGAGATAAGATATCTCTTTACTGTAGGCCCTTACTAACTTTTTTTTTCCAGTAATATAAGATTTCAAAACAGAAAATCAGAAAATAAGAAAATTTATCAATGAGATTAGATCTTCAACCTTATATATAACAGAATAAAAGTAGAAGAAAACTATAATGTCTCATTTTAAGCTCGTTATGTGACAGACATAAAATTTTACTCCACAGAAGAACTTCTCTATTGTCCTTTGCTTCAGCTATATGAGAATAAACAGAAGCGATTGTGTTGTGATAGTAATATCTATTCAAATGTTATCTTAAGGCTTATGTCTTTCCCTCTAACCTACTAACCAAGGTTTTCTCATTTAAGATTACGGAGATTTTGTTTGCTTTTTTTTTTAATTGCCGGTACTATTCAAGTTCGAAGGTTACCTGCCAGGTATTCCAGCTATTTTCTATTCGCGATGTATTGTTTTCTAGCTTTAGGTTTTGACACATTTTTATTCTATGTATGAAAATTTTTCTATAGATTACAAGCATTTGTGATTTTTTTTCTATCATCAAAGGATTCCAACCGTGAGAATTATGAATTTATTCTAAAATTATTAAGTTCTCAAACACTTAAATTTGTTTTTCAGTTTTCCCTGCCCCATCCTCATGGAATGTCTTAAATATTAAAAATTTTAACAACTCATGTTTGCAGAGAATAGACTTTTAATGGCTAGTCTGGTGAACGGCTTCAAAATCTTTTACATACTGTTGTTCTAGATAGGGAGAGAATGGGCCTGTCTTTGAAAGTAAAAAAACTGGAACCTATGGTCATTTCAAGAAAATCTCTCAACCCCAAATGCAAGCTGATTAGCCAAAGCGAATAAATCAAGCAAATTCATGGGTGGCACCTTTCCGGTTTTTACCGAAAACCCGTTGGTTTTTTTTTTAATTGTCAAAACCAGAAATCTGCTTTTTTTTAAATTATATTATGGGGTATTACATTGTACTCCACCGGGTCTGGGCAACCCTGAAAAAATTCAAATATCCTGACTACTTAACAACACCAGGACCAGGTGGTAAATGCGCAAGTGGAACACGTGAAAGAATAGCCATGGCCAAAGATACATTCCAAAAAAATGAAACCTTTTATAGGAGAGTGAATGTTGGTCAATAAACGAGAAAATGGAGAGAAGACTTGAAGCATTAGAGATGTGGTTTATCTGAAGAATGGAGAAAAAAAAATCCAATGAATATGAAAAATAAAAAATATGAAAGAAGCTAAACTTAGAGATCATTAATTATAACCATTTATCGAATGCAACAACGCGTACATCTGCTAGGATGCAAGACTTAACATTTAGCAATTACTGAAAAAAAAAATGAAATAAAACGCAGCAGAGGCAGACAGAGAGTACTCTTATTTAACTCGTTAGCAATAGGAAAGATGGCAACCACAGCCTTACTGAAAACAGGCTTGGGTGAAGAACTCCTGAAGCTGACGAATTCTTTGCAATTTGAGAGTGAAAATGTAGCCTTTCCTGGCACTTAAATACTACACAATCAACATCCACAGGCACATAATTTTTGCAAGGGAGGGGTTGGTTCCGGTCGCATTTTTCCAATTTTATAATGAACATGTGGCTTCTCCTGGCACTAAAATAGTCCATAATCAACATCCACAGGTACATAACTTTTGCAGGGAGAGGGTTCCGGACGAATTTATTTGCAATTTGAAAGTTAAAATGTGGCCTCACCTGGTACTAAAATAGTACACAATCAACATCCACAGGTACATAACTTTTGCAGTGGAGGGGTTCCGGAACCCCTG
>BLXT01003273.1:594239-604386 GCA_019648995.1 Plakobranchus ocellatus
AAAAAAAAAAAAAAAAATTTCTGTAATTAAATACACGAAGACGTCGGTGGCGCAGTGGTTTGCAAGTCCGCCCTGAGATCTGCAAGGACCCTTTCATCACAGGTTTGAGCCCTGCACCAACGTCATGACCTGAATGAGAGTCTAAAAGCCTGGGATCATCTTGTTGTTCACTGGCTTTATACAAAAACCATACTAACCTAATAAAATTCACCCCTGTCAACAAACAAAACTTCTTTCAAAAAGGTTTCTTTTATATCGACTTTCTCTTATATCAACATAGCTTGTCTGGAACCTTCAATGTCGATATATCAGGTATGCACTGTGCTATAATAAAATTATGTACATTTACCTGTGACGCAAGATATATATATTCATTGCAAATGTGAATCTCTTCTGTTGTGTTTTGTTATCTATTGATTTGTTTGTTTTAATATTCCTGGTCATGTGAAGATATTTCTTTCAGCCGCCAGCATTAATTTGAAAAAAATCTTGGTTTTAGTTCAATCCACAACAAGATGATCTCAGGTTTAGAGGCCCTCCGTCAGACCAGGGCACTGGTGGAGAGGCTTGAACCTGCGACAGAATGGTCCCTTCAGATCTCAGGGCCGAATCACTAGCCACTGTGCCATTGACGCCTCCGAAAAAATCTTAGTGGCATCCATACATCTAAATTTTTTAGGACACAATGGCAGTCAGGAAATAGGGAGCCCTAATCAGTCACTAACTAGGGAAAGCAGACAATCAAATGTTGCTCACAGTGGATGGTGCTCCACTGAGCCAATTTTTGTGTGAGCTCAATTTTGTATGCAGTTAGTTGCACGGTACAATGCAATATATATTTTCTTTTGGAGTATGTATCAGTTCGGTTCAGGATTTTTGGTGCCACTATGAACTCCTCGTTACTTGCCCATGCAATCGATCAGTGTTAAATGAACGGCAGACAACAAGGGCAGAGGAAGTGAGGATGAGGAAACACAAAATCTCACAATAATCAAGTTACGCCAGGTTCTATGAATAAAAGAGATTGTGACCAAGCAAGAAGATTAACTTGGATGATTTAAATCAATTTAAACAGCCTGAATGCAGTTTGTCAAGTGTGTAATAGATTTACTCTCATTTTTTCCCTACCAAGAGATTGATATTACTTTGCTTTAAACTCATGGGTTTACTAAAGGGTATTTAATTAGGCAACTAACTCTGTTAAACATTTTGGAAAATGATACCACAGCGATTAAAAACATTATTTTAGAAAAAAATTTTTTTAATTAAAAAAAAATTTCCATACTGAGGCTCCATGCACACTACTAATCCATTTGTGAAGGTGAGCTACACTATAATACAGTTAAGACCCAGCCAAACATGTGATTTTTTTTAAGCGTGTAACCGTAAAGAAAAATTAATTGTATCGAAGAAAGTGATAAAAAAAAGATCACAAAGCTTGATTCATCCATTACAATTATCTGCATCATATAGGTTTGTAGGATATTGGTACGATCAGACAGTATTTCAATTACAGTGGAATTGGAAACAGCATAAAGTCAACACCTTGGGATCATAAAATAGTGTTGACTTTAAGCAAGGTTGACTTCATTTATTTTCACTTTCAGTGGTCAATTCCAAAGGATAATGTAGATCTAGCACTTGATTACTGCAACATGCTTAGTGTATTTTTGTAGATTAAATGAAAAAGAATAATGTAGATCTAGTGCTTGATAATGTCAACTAATTCTTAAACATCCAATGCTTGACAACTTCAATGAGCATAGTGTGACTAGTACAAAGGCATGCAGGAAAATGATAGGAGACAGTGAGAAAAAATGAGTGCATGTATGTACAGGGACAGTGTCATTTAATCATCAAGAAAGTGGGAGAAACCAGTAATGCCTCATACTGAATGAACAATTGATATACCACCCATGCAAGCCATCCCTAGACTTAGGCTTGGCCCTTGCGAGAAGCACATGGCTGTGCACACAATGACTGGAACAAAAAAGAAAGATAAAATTCTCTCCTAAATACCTAGTTGATGGGCTTACACTCATTTTTTTTTGTTTGTTTCTGTCTTTATGTCTCCTTCAGTTTGGCTACTTCTTCTAGCCAAGTTTACTTTGGGTGAAAATCACTCTAAGGCTGTTGATTTTATCAGAAACAAAGTTACTTAAATAAAGGGAGAAAAAAATGTGACCGACACATGCTGTTGACTTAAAGCAGGAATTGACTTAAAACGAGATGATTTCTTCCGGATCATTGCCTTTCTTCTTTGATCTTCAAAAATGTACATCAAAATACAGTGTATGTTTATAAAATGAACCCTGAGAATCAATAACTTCAAGAAGGAAATAGGAGGTAAGTCAATAAAATCTCTGTGGAAGAGAAATGAGTTATGAATCAAAAAGCATTAGAATGAAACTCTACCTCTTGCAAGATCTATATATTGGTACAGCTGCATCACCCATTCCTCTGGAATGCCAAAACCACTCTGCAAGATACTGTACCGAAAGGGGAGGCAGACAAAGAAAAAGATGGAAGGACAATAAGAGTGAATGAAGAGGCATGGATGTGAGAAAGACATTGAGGTGAGCCGAGAGCAGGGGAGAATGGAGGAAACCAGTTGCCATCACCCTGTGGTGCCTCAAAGGATAAAAATCTATGGGATTGTTTGTGATGATGATGATTGCACAACTACCATTCATTTCTTAACACACTCACTTATTAAAAGGGAGAAAAAGACAATACCTGCAGTAAGTCCAGGAGAAAAAGCATCGTGAGTGCTGTAGATATCATTTTGTAGAGTTTCAACAGTCCTGGTATTGTGGAGGGACTTCTCAATTGTGAACACATCAAAAGGTTTCCGCTCAAGAAGAACGACAGCATCTGCCGACTTGTGTGTAGCTGTGGTGAGAGAGCCATGTAAACTGATGGTCTTGCTGCGAGGATCATCTCTCAGGACCCGTTTGAGACTGAAGTCTTTGAACACAGAATTTTTCACAGCCTGGCCTGATGTTGCTACTGCTCCCCCTCCTTCATCCACTTTCCGCTTTTTTGATTCGTTTGCCGCATACTCCATTTGCCTAAAAAATCAGAAGTGTAAAATTCTAGAAATACTGTTTTTTGTAAAAAAAATCACTGTTAACCCTTCATTATTAAAAAATCAAGTGTTTGTATAGAAGCTGTTCCCAAAAAGAATTAGCAGATCTAAGATGGTTCAATTTGATTAAAACTCAAAATATAAACTTATGAATATTTTGTTGGCACTGTTTATTGGCATAGCAAGAAACATGATGAGAGAGATACAAACAGTGATATTTTCCTTAAAAGTTCTTCATTATAAAATTAGCCCTTAAGCTTTACAATCCAAAGGCTTATCTCTCTGGGCAACAAGAATGTGACAAATGACTAATGCACAAAAAAATATGAAGCGGTGACACTTCTGAAATCCTATATTATACACGTGTTTAAAAAACTGAAACAGACCAAAATGTTTTAACAAAGAAAACAATGCTGATGAAACACTCCATGTTACATCAATGTGTCAATTCTAAAATCAGGTGTTAGAAGTAAACCTGCTTTGGATTTGCATACAATATTCCATCAAGATTTTTTTAACATTTGACTTTCTTCAATTGGCAAATTGTTACATATTCAATTGTGACAAATTTTGATGCTCTTGGAAATCTAGGTTTTAAATGCTAGCACAGTGTTTGCAGGTCAGATCATCGGGCACTACATACACCTTGTGGTTGGCCCGAGCAATATTTAACTTTTTCAGTATTCTTGTCTTATATCATTTTTTAGCACCATTTCTCATTGTCAATGTTATCAAACTGTTAATCTAGGTCCACTCTTGCTTAAGTTACTGTATAGTTGCAAAATGATTCATGGATTCATGTCCACTTTCAACACAACTTATGTCGGGTCAATCTTGTCATCCCCAACTCATTTTTTCAGTTACCAATATGCTTGCCAGTGGACTGTTTTTTGCAATTTTGATGGATTTCTTAACAATAGCATGAAACTAGGATGTATGGTATTATAACTGGTCTCTATGTCTGTTGCAGAATTTTGACCGAAATACTATGACACAAATCTTGTATTTATAATGCACTTTTCAGTTTTCTCATCAGATCCAATGAGTGAAATACTCATTATCTACCAACACCACAAGCCAGTTGAGTGTGTCATATTTTTCAGGCATGACAAACTGTTAATATATCTCATGTATATATATATAATATATATATATATATATAAATATACATGTATGCCTTTTGATATACCTGTATTTAAAAATATTTTTTGCAATTTGTTATGGTCACCAATTTGAGTCATGTAAATCACTTTTTTTGGCTGACTACTCATCTGAAAGAGGTCTTGAGTTAAAAATCAAATAACTCGTTCTGCACAAGTCAATAAATGCAATAAAAAGTTATAATAACTTGTAATAGTGTTCAACTTCAAACAATAGATGCAGCAAAGAGTTTGGTAAATATGAGAGTAAATATTTTATTACATGAAAAGTACACAAGTGCATTGCAGAATCAAATCTGAAAGTCTTCACGATTGCTCTTTTAATACTTAACATAAATAAACACCATGACTCATCACTTGTCACCTCTCTTTTTCCTCGTACATTTTTTTGGACTGATTTTGATGACAAATAATGCGTGTCTGCTGGAATACCATGTTACTGTAATAAAACAGAGCTGATTCTCTGGATGTGCCACAAAAGCATTGTTTGCATACCATAGGAGATAACTGTTCAAATATATCAAGCAGCATAAGAATAGAGTGTAGTTTATTTGATTTAAAGTGGCCAAGAAACATAAATTTCCTCCATTTATGAAATTCGATTTATCAGAACACAGCATTATAAAGAGTCAACATGATCAAAAAATAGAGGGAGGTATTTTTAATGGGTAGTATTTTAACCACAAGTACCTAGATCTACAATACATTTATACTTTAATTGTTTTCTCTTATATCTAATACCCTGATAAAAACAAAGTCCCTTAAGCAGCATTCTTTCAGCTATTTCTTGCTTAAATTCAAGGAGGTGTCAAGGACAAAATTTCAAAATCAAAGAGGCCTTTTGAATGCACTTTTGAAATAGAAAAGTTCACATTTGCCTACCGCACCACTGCATTTGTTTGTGAGCAGGAGTTATCTTCTCTTGCCTATGACTATGGAGAACAAGATACTGATACCACATAAAGTAACCACTTGTATACTGCCATTTTGTCAACACTGTTTATAATTTTTGCCATTACTTGCAATCTGCACATTTTTTTTTTTTCTATTTTCAGTGCGTTTTCTAAATTCAAGGAGGTTCGAGGAAGATTTTGGTCTTAATGCCCATTCAAGGAGGTTTCAAGGAGCTCTTTAAGAATAAGGAAACCGCAGGAACCCTGATTAAGTTTTACGAGTATGTAATTGATTCCTACAGTACAGCATTGCTTCAATTATTATATTGCATATAATTCAATGAAACCTGCTCCGAGTTATTTTTTTGAAAAACCTCCAAAACATGATGTCTCTCGGAAACTATAGGCTTTGAATGACCACAAAAAGACAGCAAAAAAGACTCAACTATGCTTTGCACCTTGTCAGGAGATCTTTGTATTTTTGTTTCTGTAATCGGAGTTCAAAGTTGATTTTTTGAAGCACTTCAATTTCTTTTTCAAGGTGATTCAATTTTGCTTTTGTGAGGGTCAGAGGTTCACCTTGATCAGAGCTTGTCTGGGTTTCTGGAAAAAAAAAAAAGGTTTTTCAATACATAGGGAAAAAAAAGTCATAGTTCTCAGCATGTAGACATTAGAAACCTTGCCTTTTAGGAGCTAAACATTAATTGAAGATAGCTATTTTTGGTACAGGTATATCTAATCACTCTCTTAAATTTATAAATAGATGAGATGGAAAAGATAATAATTTTTTGAGTGGGTTGGTTTAAATATATTCTATAAGACATATGCACTGTTTTAGCCATGATGATCAAGCTTGTATAATTTTTCCCCTCTAATTGTTCTAAAGAAGAAGAAATTTCTGAGCTACAGAGTAAGTCCCTCAAACTTTATTTGTTTTAAGTTCTGATATCTAGCTTTGATAAACCCAAAACTACTTGTACCCTCATCCAGTTTTTTTTGTGTTTCTCTTACATTGATTTGTGAATCATTAATAATTGCTTATCAAAATAGTTCAGATAATTAGCCTCACAAAATAGCATTTCCATTGTACCTGACATAACACTGCTTATCAAAACCTTCAACAGAATCTGTCCTTTTCTACACACAGGAAGGATTCTAATCAAGCTAGATGAAAAGTTTGTGCTTTGATATAATAAATTATACAACATCATATCCTTGTAATGTTTGGCACTTAATGTTAAAGTTGCATCAGAAAGATAGTTATCTGTCTATACACTTGCTAAATCTAAATGAAAATTTAATTGCTCTCCAGCACTAATCTCTGGAAAAAAAAAAAACAAAAAAAAACCACAAATTAGAGTTTTTGCTTCTAATTCCAGTCCAAACTTCTGATTCATTTCCATTTGAATTACTGGATTTTATAAGCATTTTTTTTTCCTTTTGTCGTATCAAATAACCAACAAAGCAAGTTTTTAACAAGGGCACATTATCTTTCTTACAAGCCTAATTTTTGGCTGATACTCTAAATGTTTGGCTCATGATTTACCTTTGTGTTTTAATAGGGAACCTTTGAGTTTTACAGCTTTGGTCATTGTCAAAAGAGCATTTGCTGCCTCTTTGCGTTTCTGTGCTTCTTCTGTTTTTCTAGCTTCTGCTGTTTTTGCTAATGTACGCCTTGTCATTGAGGATCTTGTAGCTCTCATCTTCAAAGTTGGAAAGTAGTCAGGATGTTGTGGATCATTATTTGGTTTTCCTATATAATGGAGTTCAATTTTAAAGACAGGAAAAAAAAAGATGGGATCAATAAAATTTTATCAATCATAAGTATGTACAGCATTATTTTAAAAGTATTCTTTTCTTTTCGTTTGTTTACTTTATAAATCAAATGGACGTTTTTATTCTAAAAGTTTGCATTTCATTATAAAAATTGTTAACATTTGTCATACCAAAAGTTGGTAGGTTTTGGACAATATCTGAATATGAATGATAAGTGCCATCATTTTACCATTCATTGCTGTTGGACTTAACGCAACGCTTACATAAAGTTTGTTTTCTTTGTTTAATGTAACAATTTCATTGCCATCCATATGTTAGAAATTATCTTTGCTACCCCAGAGTTTTGTTTTGTTTTTTTTGTTTTCTTCTTTCTTTCTTTTTTTTTTTTAAATGAAATTTCATATTAAAAATTGAATATTTGGAAATTCAAAAACGTTAATAACAAGAGGATTTGCCAAAACCTGGATTGTCATCATTGATATGTTTAAAATGTTTTTATTAGCCATCATATTGAAAAAAAAAAAAACATAAATATATTAATAATAATGGAGTAAAATATTAAATTTTTTTTAGCATGCATAAAATCACTTTAGAAAAAGTGGTGTGGTTAATTCTCCTCAAAGTAAAGAGACAGACACCTACTTTTCTTACCTATTTACTGCTTTAAGTTTACAAAATTATACCACATTTTTCCAGTTTGTAATTTGTGGTTATTTTTTTATTGGAAACAAAAAAAAGTGAGACAATTTTGGGGTCTATCTTTTGTAAAGTGTCCATATTTGAAATTTGATTCAACTCTCTTTTAGAAACAGTGATTGAATTCGATACTGACCTGTGGCCATTACTAAAACCTGTCTTAAATACAGGTGTTTCTTTTCAAACTCTTTAAGAAATTTGGGGTTATATCATTACCTCCCCACCCCCTTGAAAACAAAATATGCACATAGCTGTCTTTCAAAATTAGTTGAGTTGCAGTTTTGCATAGGCCTAATTTATATTAACTGAAAACCATTAACTTAAGGGCCTACTAAATATGCCTATAAAGACCATTTGTGTGAAGATGAAGAAATGTTCCAATTGCATCCTTCAAGTATTTGGCATAATACTAATAATAATTAATAGGGCAGAGGTTCCACAGTGTGAAAATTCTCTTTACAGCCACTTTCACTCTAGAGCTAGATCTTGATCTAAACAATAGGTTTACCGGTTTATCTCAAGGCCAAAGGGGAAAAACAGATTTAGGCTTAAGTTTAGATCTAGATCTAGATTAAGATCTAAAGCGATTTAAATTTTGCGCTACTGTTATAGCCACGTTTTGTTGAGAAAACCTACCAGTTATGAAATGCTCACTGCACACTCTGTCAAATTTCGACGGTTCTCTTTGACCTAGAGCAGAGGATGCCCCTGTAGTCGATTTCTCATCGGATTTTGGCGAACGATCGTACCGACTAACATGAGAAATCCATGCTCTCCTTCTGCTTTCAGGGCGTAAAGGAAATCTGAAAAATGAAACTTTGTTTTTCCCTGCCCTGTTCTTGCAGCCTTTCACGCAACATGTTGTTACCATGGTTGATGCGAGTCCGTTTTGCTGTATGACAAAAACAAACAAAATACAAAGAAAGGTGCTGGTGTGGATCTGGACACTGCCCTTCAAGAAAAGAAAAATGGCTCTGCCCAGCCCTTCGACCTTGAACTTTCGAAAACGAGGAATTTTTATAAAACACAAAATAGTTTTAAGGCCATGGTGAATTTATGATCGATGACAATGTATTACATTAGTTATTACATGATAGTAACAACTAATGTGGGAATAAATTTTTACCGAATGTTCATGTCATATTCATTCTGATTTTGTTTCGATTAGACTTCACCTTTGCATGAGACTGCTACTTGGAAGGAAATAAGTACATTCGACGAGGCAAGACGCCTATAGCAAGAGATAATGAAACTGAAAGGCGGTAGAGTTCCTCCTAACTGTGTTGACCAATGGGGTGCTTCGTGCAGTCTCATTCAGCCAATCCGTCATTCGCTCAGTAATCTGTCGTGGTAATAGAGACTCTCTAATCTCACGACGATAATGGCTGCATTCTACTTTTCGAAACGCATTGAAAAATACTTCCGTCCCTGAAGGCACAGTGGCCTTTTTTTTTTTTTTGCATATTTCTCCTTTCTTAATAAGTGAATCATATGGCGCTGAGGGATGGAAACTCCGTAAAAGAGACATAGAGAAGATAGCATGTACGGAAATGAGGTTCTATAGATGCCTTTAACGAATAAGTTGGAAGGAAAAATGAACCGATGAAAGCATCCTCCAACGACCGAACATACCACAGCTCCTGTGCACAGTACAGAAAAGAAAGCTATCATTTTTGGACATGACTGTGGAAGCAAAAATGCCCACTCATGAAAGATGTTATGCAGGGAAAACTCGAGGGTAAAAGATGCAGAGGAAGACCAAAGGCAAGCTATTTCGATAACTTCAAGGACTAGACAGGGAAGAACAGAAATCTTCACCACTTTAGAAACGAGAGAAAATTGGAGACAGATAATCAAAGGGGTAGTGCGAAAAGCTAACGCTTCTTCAGACGACGCTGGATAAAGAAGAATGAATGAATTACGATCCATACTTTACATGAAAGAATCAGGTAAATGCGTATGCGTCATCGTTGTCATCATCGGAGTCGGGCCCGACGGTTACAACGGACCGATGCACGTGCATAAATGCCGGCAGAACAGAAATTTTAGGGGCAGATGGACAAAAGTATCAATATTACCCCTTTCGCGCAACGCACGGCGTGGAATGAGCATGGTCATTCCTAAACAGTTTGGTCCGAAGTGTCCCATTTCAATATGAGTAGATTGTCGGTTTTAATCACTAGACTTCATCGTTTTGTAGCATTAATTTTTATTTGTCAGCTTATTCGGGAAAAGACCCGTTCTCAACATCGAGTCAACGATTTTTTTGCCTGGTGTGCGCCCATACCGTCACCCGGTACCTTAAGGTCAGACATTTATGAAGAGGCAAACGCGGGAGAGGAGAAGGCGGAGCGCCGATCATACCTACATGGATTATTGACATTGTAGCGTGGAGAAGAAAAAAAATTATAGCCGTAAAGTTTACAAAATGCATCTCCCCTTTTCCCCGACGTACGGTGCAGAGCCAGTGACGTAAGACCAGGCTGTAAAACACAAAGGATAGCTCCGACGCTCTGACAAGTTGCCGACTTGAT
>BLXT01003273.1:633455-644128 GCA_019648995.1 Plakobranchus ocellatus
CCCCCAAAAAAAAAAAAAAAAAACCAACAACACCATAATATTGAGATTCCGTAGTCATGCAGATTTAGTCTTGACCTAGATATTATCGTTATTCTATCAAATCTCTGTACAAATTTAGCTGAATAAATATGGCTTAAGATTAATGAGATAGACCTGAAATGGGCTTGATCTAGATATCTAGAGATTACTATCATCCTTAGGTATAGTGAAAATCTAGATTGAATCCTAGGTCTCGATCCAGATCTAGACTCTTTAATGTTAAGGATTACAAAAATATTTTGTTATATCGACATAGCTTAGATATAACTACCTTAGAGGTAAATATGTTATGAAAATTGTCGAGATTCAGATTTACATCCATATTCTACATGATCATACACTAGATCTATACTTCGTTTGATATCATAGAAACTAAGAGGCTCTGCTGATCATTGTGGAAATGCTTGTAATAGGCATCCTCATCATCACATCAATTGGCAGCCTCGCAGACCATATAATCCATTTTAACTGGTTTAGGTCATCATGGCCTGCCATTCTTGTCATATTACAAAACGATATTTGATTTAGCACGTCAGCAACAGTTTGTGCCTGTTGATCAGAGAAGGCCAAGATGTTGTTTGTAAACAATCTGTGAAAATCAAAGGAATTGAATTCATAAAAATATACTGATTATGGTTAGCGAAGCCAGTCGTAGCTGGAAATGAAAAGATAACAGTTGTTTGATACAATGAAGAGATATAGATAGATTTGAACTGGCAAACTAGTAGGGTAGATGAAGAAATGTTGATGAGTGCCAGAGCGTCAGCAACAGAAGTAAGAAGACATGTTCACTTCTTTCAAATGCTGAAAAAGCAAGGCAGAAAGGAGAAAGGAAGAAGATAAACATTTTGCTAAGCAATACTTGAGTGTGGGTGTATAATGAGGAGTTATACTCACCCAGAAAATACAAAGATTTAGGCCGGAGGCAAAATACTTTTTTTTTTTTCATGAAAAAAAGGCACATCATGATATAAAAAAATAAAAATAATAAAATTCAATAAACAAACACCACTAAGTTAGACATAACATTAGATAATAAACTTTTGGGCTATTATAATTGTCCCAATTGATATAGACCTTACATTACTTAGTAATTTACCTGTAACTGAAAATACAGCCTAGTGACTTGGGCCATGTTGTGGCTGAATGTGAACTTTGTTAGTGATGATAAATTTATAAGAATACATACATTTTGAGTGGGTTATTTATTATTTTTTAATTGCTCGTTTTATTTGATCAGTGTTAGATCATCATATGTTGCTTGTTTTAAATGTTATATCTTAGAAATGACCCTTTGTTATTGTTTAAAAAAAACTGAGCTGTTATTAAAAATGGAATTTTTTTTCCACAGAGACTTGTCAAATCTTCTGTTTTGCTTAAGTTTGAATCTTGTTTTCCCTAAATTTTTGCAGAAGGAGAAAAAAGGCAAAGATCGTAAGAAGAGGAAGATTGGTTCAAAAGGTGGCAAACTGAACTGCTTGCTGTTGTAGCGGATACAAAGCTGTCTGTGTTAATGAAGATCTTCAACCTTCAGCCAACACCTGAGGTTCAAAAATAAATTTAGATAAAAATATCATTTTATACAGCACTGTTTCTATTATACATCACGGTCACTGTCATTGCCATTATGGACTGGCTGAGCCCTGTGTGGTCACCAAGTATATTCTCACAACTATTTAGCATTAATGTGCTTGATTTTTACCAAGATATTTAGTTTTCTTACAGTTTTCTTAAGCAAACCAACAGTTTCTGAGAAAGAAAAAAAAAAAAAGAAAATATAACCATTTCTAAGGTTTCACATGTTATACTTGAGGATGTTTTTCTAGGGCAGAGTTGTTTTACTAGTACTGTTTTTGTGTCAGAGTTTTTGCTTATTATTGAATTGATAAGTAGAAAATGACTGTTTGCCTGATCCATTCCTTTCAGAAACCTGAATTTGATTGTTCTGTGTTTTTTTTTTTCCTCTCTTCTAAAATATTTTTTTCTTTTCTTTCATTTTAATCTCCTGACTTGCATGCTCTAGATGTAAAAGTGAAGTCCTTGAATTTTTAATTAAAATTGCATTTTTATTGATGTAGAAATTTTCAATTTTTTTTCCAAATCTAATCTTGCAAAATCGTTACTCTTCTGCTCTCATCTCTGTGCATTGAAGATTTGTTGGATATCTCAATTATTATGTGCAATTGATGGAATGAAAAATTTTGTGTGTAATATTGATCTTAGTTTATGTAGTTAGTTAAAAAAACGTGGAGGCCACGAGCAGGCTTTCTTTTTAAATATTGAATAGCACTAAGATTTGAGGAAAACAGTGCTCTCTCTCTCTTCTCTCCCTCCCTCCGCCTCTCTCATATCTAAATTAAATTGTCATTTGGCTGAAACAATAAGTTTCACCATGTAGTACCTAATGCTGTCTAAACAATACTTTTGTCAGCAATGGTAGTATTTAAAGAGTTGAGAGACAATACGTGTGTTATGACTGATCAAGCGCAGGTTTACATTTAAGAAATCAGCATAATTTTTTTCTAAATTCAAAATTTAAAAACACGGTCATTAAAAGAAATCAGCATAAAATTGTTTTTATTTGAGGTTACTACAATAATTTTTTCCCTCTATATTTTTCTGTGAAAAAATAATCTACGAATTCCTTTGTAAATATATTTTATCAGCCTTTATTTTTACTGCTGAGGCTGTTGGGTAAAATATTTTTCTCTACTGTGAACATGAGTTTTAAGAGTATATAAGTTAACATTATGCACTGTGTAATTCTCATGGCTCTTAAGAGGCTTATTTTGTACAGTCGTGTCTAACTTCACTTTCTTGTATCTAATTTTATTAACATATGGTGAGACTTTCTTTCCTCTTCTGATATGCAATGAAAACTGTTACGTATTAAGATGCTTGTCCCCATTTTTTTATGCTCACTAGGCTAAGACAATAATTCTGGCTAAAGATTGAACTCTTTGAGTAAAACAATGCCAGAAGCATTCACCTTAAAAGAGTTGATTTTCTTGTGAAACTTTCGACACAATCATACTTTCATTCTTTTACGCACTTAGTTAGTGTCATTTTAAAATCTTTCAATCGTCAATATATTCAGGAAAGAATTGTTTACAGTTTTGTAAAAGATGATAGACATTTCTGGAGAGGGAACTGAGAGAAAATGTAGAATCCTTTAAGACAAAACAAGACTCAGTTGAGATGGCATGATCAACCACCTTAAAACCACTTGGCGCTCCATACTTGACATCTCTATCAGGCTGAAGTATCACCATTATTTATTTCACGATTTTTCTTTTTTTTGAAGAAACACTCACAATTTTTATTATTATTTCTTTTTGTGTGCTTATCTAAACTTTGTTCTGTCAGTTGACTAGCATCTTCTAGACATCTCTTTAATGAGATAAAGATCATTTTGCTTAGTCTAGAATTGTAGTGATTTAAATACAAAGGGCAATCATCTATCTGGATAAACATGGTATAATTGGAATGTGAAAGCACGTCCATTCAACAATACAATTAATGTATGTATTGACTGCTTGAGTCTCTAGGTTGTAGGTATTTCTTACTATTTTTTTCTATACATGTTATGTTAATTATGATTAAAACTTTTTCAATTCTTTTGTCAATGATAATTGATAAACTTTTGTCTCTATAACTATACATGGTTTATATTTATTGTACATATTCAATTTCCATACACAAGTGAATGATCTTGCTTGTCCCCTTAATGGCAGTCATCTAGCTTTTATCCAATTCATCCATTGTCTTTTTCAAATTTGATTTAGAGAGATATAAAGACCGCTCTACGTTTCAAAATATATTAATTTTGTCTTATCCTTTTGAATTGGATATTGCAAAAGAAGTTTTTTTTTTGTTTTTTTTTTTTTTGCTCTTAACAAACATTCAGAAGCTCACATATAAGTCAGAGAAAGAGACAGTTTTGCCTCAAATGAGATATATGACAAGATATATCCAAGTTGATCAATATTATAATTTTCATTCAGCTCATATGCTTTTCATTGTCCACACCCCTTTTTCCTTGCAAAGAGTAAACTTGGATGAACCAAGATGTGAAGCTAAAAATAGATTTTTGTTTGGTTTTGTTTATAGAATAGTTTAAAATTTTGTAATGACGGTTTCAGCTCCACTTCCTCAATAAAGGCAACAATTTTCTATAGATAAAAACATTGCTGGATTTACTAATTTCAATCTTTTCTAGTGCAATCTATTGGTAGCTTCAGTAAGGACACTTGATTTGACCACATTATCTCTTAATGTGCAATTTATTATTTTTGATGTGGGATTTGTGTGGGTCAGTTTCATGTTTCACAATAGGGTTTGAGACAAATTTTAGCGTCTTGGCTTGATCAGTACCACCAGTTCTTGAATTTAATTGTCTGTCAATGTCACTACAGATATGACCAGGTTCATGTCAGGAGCTGTATATGATACGCCTTGTATTATAATAATTATACAAGAAATGCTGAAATGCAGAAATTTTTTTCCCCTCCAATTTTATGTTGTTATTTTTTTGGCCCTGAAAGTGTCTACAATTGATTGCATCTTCCTTTATAGGCAACAAAGAAAAGTGTGAGGCTTTGTGAAAGTGACTCAGAAGTTTCATTTTTACAAATGCATAGTTTCATTGTGAATTAGATGTTTTGTGGAGGAAACAACCAAAACATGTGGAAATGGCACTCTAGAATACATCCCTAAACTATAAACTTGTACACTTATGAACAATATAGACAAGCTTGATATCAAGCATCTACAATTGTTGCAAGTTTACACCTAATTATTTAAATTTTTGTGTCTGCTACAGCATATCATTTTGTGATGAAGCTGCACAAGTATATATTCAAAGAGTTGTAATCTCCAAAATAAGTATCTTTCTACATTGCTCAAAACCTCTTAATGTCATGCCCAACAGCATGTATTGCAACCAAATAACAGCAGGTGCAGCAATATCATGTGTGAAAGGAGAAAGTGGTAGATCTTTTGAAAATTCTCACTAATGTTTGCAAGGATGTAATTTTTTTTTTTAATAATGTAAAGTGTTAGTTGCGAAGAGACTTGTTGTAAACTATAGGTATGCAATTGTGACCTCATCTTTTTTTTTTTCTGTCTTAATTGGATATGAATATGTGATTTTATTTTGTTGATTATGAAACAACATTGAAAAACACAAATCACATTGGTTTATTGACTGGTTTAAATAAATTATGTTTCTCTATCAGGTATTCGAATGGAATGTAACAGAAGACAGGGTGCAATATTTGCAATTTCACCAACAGAAAAAGTTTCACTTAATTGTAAAATAGCATGAGGAATTAGACTTCTGTTGCTTGCATTGTAAAATTGCATTTTTAAAAAAACTTGTCCTTTTATAAGGCACTCTCAAATTTTTTGCAAGTTATGAGAAGTTTTTTTTTTTAACAGTGGAATCCACTCGGAAAGGTTTGATAGTTACACATTAAAGTTCAGCAAACTTAAAAAAAATTTTTTTGTTGGAAGGAAAATACAAATGTTTTTATGTGACATCCTATGCACTTGGAGGAATTATGTGCACATAGGAAGCTTCATGCAAGCGTTACCAGCTCTATTGCACATGCATTTATCCACGCACCTGGCCTTTTTTTTATCACATTCTTCCAATTTTCCTTCTCAGAGAGAGTAATCATAGCTTTAATCATTAATAACAAATGTTATTCAATAGGAAGTAAAGACCACAGTGAGAAGGCTAAAGAAATCAGATAATTGATTGCTAGATGGTAAAGGAAAAAACTGGACATTTGGAAATGTTTGTTATAGCAAAATGTGTATCTGAGTTGGAGTCCACTCTATTTTATGGGAGACATGCTTGGAGAAAATGGTAGTTTTCTCTCCACATTTGCCACAAAATTGATGATATAACCTTTACATATTTTTTTTTTATATGTATGGGCAAATGATTGTCAGTTATGTTGAATTTTCATTGAAAACTTATTTATTGTTTTCATCCGAGTTAAATAAGTCATTTTCGCAAAGCTTTGTAATGATACATAACAGCTGCCTTTAAATTTGCCAAACTTACTTTTGTTTGCCTCATTCTTTTTCTTTTCTTTGCCTCAACTTTAATTTTAGTTTTTCCTTTTTTCCCCTCATTTTTTAAATTAGTGTAGAAATTTTGTTGTTCAAATCTTAGTACTCTTTTTATTTTCTATAGCTTTTGACCACAAAATTTAGCACTACAGAAATAAATACTTTTGAGAAAACTTATTTTGATATATAGCTTGCTTTTACTTTGATTTAAGGGCCTGACTGCAAAACGGAGATGGACCTGTTTTATTCACATTGGAAACGCAAATTTATGTTTGCTTTAACCATAGAAACTACCCAAATTTTAACTCATGGAGTTGTGACAAGTTTTCTTAGTGCATATTTGTCCTTGATCAGGTCAGATGGTACTTACAAAATCTTGTGATTGGACATTCAATGGTTTGTATTTTCTTCATTGCATGAATATTGCTTGTACACAATACTTATATGTCCCCTCATTTTCGTTATTCATGCGAGTACAATTAATATTATTTAAGCTACTACCAAACTAAGATTTAAATGTCGGTCAATAAAACAGTTGTGGTTAAAATGTGGCTTCAGACAATAGGAGTAGGCCTCAGCGTAACATCTGCATTTGATGAAAATTTCTGCAGTTCAACTCCATTGTCAGCTGATTAGATTGTGGCAGTAGGAAAGGGAGTAATCTCTTGCACTATAAAATTCAGTTGTGCACAGTTCACTTATGCACATATAAGTTACACAATAGACTCCAAACAGTGCAACCCCCCCCCCCCCCCCCCAAAAAAAAAAAAAAAAAAAAAAAAAAGAAAGATATGCCCACCTGCCTTTTACTTCTGTTGACATTCAAATTACATAACATGCACGAAAATGTTCTGAAAAATAACCAAATTTTTAAAGTGAGCTTGGTAGCATCGTTTCATGTTTTTTCAACTATTGTATTGACTGACTTTTAAATCATAGTGTGGATGCCAACTAGCTTTAGATAATACTTTGGCTCATGGAAAGAACTGGCAAAAAAAAAAAGGTAGCAAAATTTCACAACTGAAAACGTTGTGGCTATTTTTAAACACATAAGAGTCAATTTTATTTAAACTGTTTTTTTATCAGTATAGTTCATGAGGAAAACAGCTATGTAGAAAACCTATGAATTATTGGAAATTTTGAAATTAAATGAAATTTATAAAAGTGTTCGATGATAGTGATGTCCACAAGTTAAAAGCACATCCTACTGGACAGTGGCACCTTCCCTTGCAGTCACAGTGTATCTCTTTTTATTTATTGTTCAAAATTCATTTCTTCTTCAGGAGAATTTTTGTTACATTTGTTTCACAATAATGTAAGTTAGCATTTAAAAAAACAGGTCATAGGGAACTGAAACTAGGAAAAATAACTTTTTGCTACATGAAGGAAAAAAAAAAAGCAACATAAAACGATAATTTACTGTTGCATTTTGTCAATCTTATTGTATAATTATTTGCTTGTATTTTTTATCTGCTGCATGTTTTGTAAGAATCAGAGGATATGACTGTGTGCTTAACTAATTCTGTTTGCTCTACCCTTGAGGGAATTGTGTTCTATGGAATGAAATAGTCACAATTTTATCACCACTGTCTTTTTATATATTTTACATGAATATTATCCATTAAACAATATGATAATACATACTTTTTTGTGTTTCGTTGAATTACTATTGTTGAAAGAAAGAGAAAGGAAAACCAAATGTTAGATTTCAAAATACAGTTTGATTTTGTGAAAATATTGATACTTGCAAAAAGGAAAAAAAAATTTTTGATTTCAGCCAATCTGGCCAACATTAAGAACCATATATGTATAGATTAAAATGTAGTTTATGATGTAAGGGTTTTTTAGGAGTGGTATATCAAGAGGTCTAACTTACATTAAGATTTTGTTTAGTAGGCATAAAATTGATACACAAGACTTTGCCGAACAAACAAAAATGCTTGATCGACTGCAATTAAAAACAGAGGCTGCTCTCTAGAATTTTGAGATTGCCAAAACTTACACATTTTAAGGGGGGGGAAGAGATATTTTACGCTTTGTTTGGAAACTTTAAGGGCAAGTGCGGCACTCAGAGGTGATTTTCTTTATTTCTTAAATGATACCTTTGCAAATGGTTTATTTATTATATGTGACCCCTAAAAAGTGATATTAACAACCAAAATGACTTTTTTTTTTAAATGCTGTTGGCATGGTGACAGAAAAAAATGTCGGCCATCTTGGATATAAACATAATCTTCAGTCTTATAACTTCGAAACTAAATAAGATATCAACTTTTTCTAAACGGGAATATGTCTTTATGATATATTTAAAGGTTTTCAATTAGGCTTTTGTGTTTAGAAAGAAAAGTAAAATTTTCATGAAATTTTGAAAAATATATATAAATAGCATCAACTTTTTGGATACATAGAAATTTGTAACAAAAAAATTATAAATGCAATTAAAAAAAACCTATGTGAAAAGCAAGATATTACTGCCCTAAAACACCATGTCAAATTTCAGACAAATCTTATGAAAAACATCAAAGGTACAAAAACATTTGTCCAGAGAGACTTTTTGAGAAAATGGCCGATAAAGTCGGAGCTAAAATATTTAGCGATGCCAGCTGAATATGATGGGCCTCCTTCAGCTCTCTCAAGCTCTTCCAGTTGCACTCGTCTCCTTTCGGCCATTTTCTAACGTTCAGTCCATGCTGGGGGTCACTTACGCACTAAACTGGCTGAAAACTTCACTCAAAAGCCAACATAGCATTATGTAAACAAATTAGCGTAAGAACTACTGATCTCAGTGTCACGCTGTGACGTCAGATCTTTGCTTCGATTTCATTGGGCGGTAAAAGCTCGCAGGGCTGACGATCATGCACAAACTAAGGAACCGGAAGTCTCCATATCGACCCGTTGTAGTAAAAACCTTGGGAACTAGGACAGACACTCAATATATGGTAATGGTTATGAATGGAGCTCGCTTCTTGGAATAATTTGTCTAAATTTGGATGTCCATATATGGTCGTTCTAGTGGTATCGATAGGTAGGCTGAGATTGCAAACTTTCCATTGGTATATAATATGCCTATGTTTTTCAAGGGGTAGCAGGCCTACATAGCTTGCATAAATGGCAAATTTTGACATATTTTCTAGAAAATTGGCAGACTTTCTTGGAGGTAGCGATTTTGAATTTGCAATAAAAGACATTTTTAGCTGAAGTTAGGCCTAATAACACTCCTCAGATGATTACAAATTGGACAAACTTTACAACTACCCACAATCAAAAATTGACCTGATGACGCAAATTGACCTCAGCACCCCTCTCTCCAGATGTCGCACTCGCCTTAAAAAGAGGTAATTTTAGCCTTTTTTTCAACTAGCTTAGGCTTTGAAACATCAGATTTGTGACAATTAATCGGTATAGAAATCTTGCTTTATTGAAGTTTTAACATTGAGTTATTTCCTTATGTAGAATGGTTTTCACAAGGAGAGAGTAAGATTGGTGTGGGCAGAACTTAAGCTAGAAAGACTAGAGTATTTCTGGCAGCCACCAATTTGACTCTATAGAGTCTGTCTGGCATGAGAGTCATTCTCTCTACACCGGAGGCAAATTCCAGCAATGACATCTTTTTTCAGAAACCTTTAACATGGTTTGTCACATGGTTTTGCTGAATGGAGCACAAAATGTAAATAATGCTGAATTTCCATTAGAACTTACATCTTGACTTACATCTGTACAGTGTTCAGAGTCTTAGAAGTACATTACAGACCCATATTAAAAATTTCAAAGCTGCAGAGAGACTTTTTAAAGTTATTTTTTTTTCTCTGAAGTTACATGTCGGAGAATGGATTTCACATTGAAAAAGGCAGAAGAACTGAAAGTAGGCATCCAAAACCCGCCTGGCGAGCTCAGATCGAACTCATTTCGAAGCAAAGTAACCATTCTTTTCATAAAGTTATTCTCAACAGAACCGGATAAAATTTACATCAGAATAAAGTTTATGAAAAGCCCCTGCAATAGAGTTTTCAATTTACTTTTATATCAAACAGGGGAAAAATGGCAAGCTAAAAAAAGTGACTTTCAAAATTTTCAGCGACGAAATACGTGGCGATACTCATTTGTATAAATGGATGCTGGTTAATCTCATACATGTACGAGGGACGTCCGAAAAGAAACAGGAAAAGGGGCATAATTCTTGAACCAAATCCATATTTTTTAATTCTGTAAACGGGAAACACCAGTACAACAAATTAACTTTCACGGTGGGCAGTTTCAGCACCATTGATGACCGCACTATTGAACACTACTGGTTCCAATATAGCTACCACCATCAAAGAGTGGTCAAAGCTGGAGGTCAGAGCTGTTGTGCGTTTTTTTGTTTTCGAAAGGAACAAAACCTTCTGAAATTCACAAACAAATAGCAGAAACATATGGTGAGGGTGCTATGTCAAGATCTAGAGTGTATCAATGGTGTACTTGGTTTGGGGGGGCCGAACCAGTCTAGGTGATGAGCCAAAGTCTGGTCGCCTGAAAACATCGACCAACGAGGAGAACACAACTCGTGTTGACGA
>BLXT01003273.1:644510-657724 GCA_019648995.1 Plakobranchus ocellatus
GCTGCAGAGAGACTTTTTAAAGTTATTTTTTTTTCTCTGAAGTTACATGTCGGAGAATGGATTTCACATTGAAAAAGGCAGAAGGACTGAAAGTAGGCATCCAAAACCCACCTGGCGAGCTCAGATTGAACTCAAAAGCCTACATTTCGAAGCAAAGTAACCATTCTTTTCATAGTTATTCTCAACAGAACCGGATAAAATTTACATCAGAATAAAGTTTATCGAAAGCCCCTGCAATAGAGTTTTCAATTTACTTTTATATCAAACATGAGAAAAATGGCAAGCTAAAAAAAGTGACTTTCAAAATTTTCAGTGACGAAATATGTGGCGATACTCATTTGTATAAATGGATGCTGGTTAATCTCATACATGTATATTTTTAATCTTGATTGGATGACAAAAAAGAAAAAAAAAACCCTTTTTTGAGAAAAAAGGCAAAATTTGAGCATTTTTTTGTCGAAATACTGACTATACAATTAGCTTGTTCGAAAAGGTATTCAAAGCTGTAAATTTGATTGACGAAAGAAAACAATGACCTTGCCATTTCCTAGCTAATTTTGATCTTGCCCTGAAACTGTATTTTGAATGCAATGGCGAATCTAGCCAACGATCAACTTAAGTAGGCAATGTAAACTTTCGCCTACACACCACTTGTATAACAAATCTTCACTAATAAACAAGTTTAGGCTTTTAGAATTATTTTTGTTAAAGCAAGACTTCTTTTGGGTCTAAATATAATGCCAAAATACACTGAGAAGACACATAAAGCCTGTGGGTTTTTCTCCTTGAGTGCACTTTGCTTATTCATGCCACAACAACTAGAATTATCGTCATATGTGAAAAATACATCTGACCAAATACTCTCATTTACCCCCTCCCTAATGAGTAAACATCTCTGGAAGTTGCTTGTGGCATCCAAAGCTTATCTGGGCTCTAAAGTTACAATTTAATTTCCTATAAACATTGCATTCACACTTTTAGACATCTCAAGATCTATAATGGGTAAACAAAACTAAAAAATAATAATAGTATTGTTAAATTAAAGTAGGCCTAGCCGCAGTGATTCAGAATTTGAGGGAATATTACAGGTACGCAACGCTAGATCATCAACAGATCAACCATTCCAGGTTTAGATCTACATCAGATTTGTCAAAAAGTGTGCATCTATCCATCTGATGTTACCAGGCAGCCAAGGCACTTGAATTTGCGACTTCTTTGATGTGTTCTCCTATGCTATTAGGATTGCACATGGGATTTGTGAATTTCTTGAGATGATCATGCAGATTTTTTTTCACTCTCTATAAACAACAACATCCAAAAGTTTTTGTTCATTTGATTGTGCCAGGACTGCTGCATTGATTTGCTTTCCACTGCATTGTTACTTTAAGTAAGCATCATTTTATTATCTTCAATTTGGTTTTGCTCTCTTTCCTAACATTTTTTTATCTATACATTCTTTTTTTGCCTCATTTATATTGATCTTTTCGTATTTGACTTCTTACGTTTTTGGCTGACACCTTTCCCCGTGAATATTTGTATTTCTTAATTAATCCATTTCTTATGCTTTTTCTATCGACTTGGGAGTGTCTTCCTACACAACTTCTTCTTTAAGTGACTTATTCATTTCTGACTACCTTTGAGACGTTGTCTATAGAGTCTGTTTTGTATAGCAACAAAAATTTTGTCTTTTAGCTTTTCATTTAGTGTTAGTAAAAACATTTGGAATTTAGATTTGGTCTTTGTCCTCCATTTTCTTTCAAATTTACACATGACTGGATCATGGTCTGAATCGCAATAGCTCACAAGTGACAACAGTAATTTGGATTATTCTTGCTGCATTTCAAAATCTTTAACGAATAAGATTAGGGAATATAATCTTATTCAGAAGCTCTTTCATGTCCATTTCCATCAAGGATGGTTTTTGTACTGAATATTTATGGCGGCAAAATCAATGATTTGCCACTATTCCAAAGATCACTAATTGCACCTATGCCACTGGATCCAACAAAACTTCATCCCCAACTTTTCATTGAAATCCCCAAATATTGTCAAGATCTCCTTGAATTTTAGATAACCCTTTGCTCTATCCATTTCTTCATAAAATTGTTTAACTTCTTCATCTTGACTATTGGCTATTTGTGTTATACTTGCCAGTCAATTTGAACACCCTTTTCTTCAACTTTCACCTGTCTCTTTCAGGGAAATTCACTCAAGCTGAACTCATGTAAGTAAATTTTTTCATTAAATCTAAAAAATCCTCAAACATTTTGAGTTGCAAATGCTTTGTTGAGGAGAATAATGCAATGCATAAGTAGATATATATATATATATGACAGATCCACGTTTTCCATTCCCCAAGGCTTCTTGATTTATCAACAGTGCATTATATTCAAAATTTCAGACGATTCAAAACAAGATTTTTGTCCCTATCATTTTGAATAGTGTCGACACTGCCCTTGCGATCTTTCATTACCTTTGGGCTGACAGCTTAGGCAAATGAACTTCAGTATCTGTCACACATTTTAACACTGGATACTGCACGTCAGCTGATATCAGCAGTGTTAGAAAGAAGACGAACTAGAGTTGCTGCTCATGATTCATTTTTATGACACAAAATAAAACAAAAAACAAAAAAAAACAGGGAAGAAAGTATTAAGCTTTTTCTACCATTTAATTAATCAAAATTTGCTTTTTAGCATCATTTTAATGTTGAAAGAAAAAAAGTGAAACAGTCTTGCCTTTAGATCTACAAATAAAATTTAAAGACCAAAGATCTGTGGGCAATTTTTTTAGTTTTTCGTAGTACACTGAAACAATTTCAAAGCTTATCATCCTGTTTTTTTCTCTCATTCAACATCCTTTTATAACTTGGCCAATTTTTTACTCAAATCAACAAACACGATTCTTCATATTAAGAACAATACAAAAATTTTTACAAAATTATTCCAGACAAACACAATAACATAATAAATTCACATTTCAATGATAAGCTTAAGCAAATTCAATATGAATGATAATTTAGACAATCAGATCTGGTAAATGATCATCACTACATAATTTCAATATAACTCAGGTTTTAAATTTTCTTTGAGTTTTGCCATAAGTGCAGAGCAATAATGCAATAAATGTGCTATCTAAAATGACAGAACCGAAATTGCATCTTGTTCAACAAAACAGATGAAAGAGTCGCATGGACCAAAATAGCTTATTTTCATTCTTTTTTATGCGGTCTCCCTAAGCAATTTATCTAAAGAACAGAAATTACTGTCTTCACTTTCAATCATTAAAGCTATAAGAAGAATTGGGAATTGGCATGATTTGCAAATAACAACAAGGAGGCTGTTACCTTGCTCAGCCATATGTGACAGTGTCTTTGAGTAACAAAAATTCATATATGACATATATTTATTTTTTTTTATTTAAGCCAAATTTATAAAAAAGGAGAAAATATTCTTCCTTTACGAGTTCTGAGGTTTCATTTGTACCAGGTGCTTCAAATTCATTAAATATATTCTTGCTTTGCCAGTTCTTGATCAACAAATCAAAGTAGCCTTTGAAGATCACAAAATATTTCAATCTTTTGCCACCGTCTGCATTTCTATCCTGTTTTCTCTGAACAACACATTTTTTAAAGATACATGATCCGTGCATAAGTTCACGGTTGTCACAATCATCATTTCAAAGAGACATTCAATCTACACTTTGATCTCCTAGGTAAGTACAAGAAATCAAATCTTGGTGAAAATATTCTTCCTACCTTAACATCAATTCAATTTGTTGTAAATCAATTTTCATCAATAATCAATATGATTGTCATTGAACACAACCACATTAATGACTCCTTTAAAAAGAGGACCACTTTGAAAAAAACAAACACGCACAAAAAAATGCTTACAGTCAGGAAAGCATGAAACAAGGAAGTTGTTAATCACACATAATGCACTCAATTTTGTTGCAGCCTCCAAAAGTTTTTGATAAATTCAAGAATTTCCATGTAGCTTGAAGTCACCCTGATCGAGAGATGGCAGAACAGAAGAAAAACACTGAATAGACTACGACTCTTTATTTCAAGTTTAGAACTTGGGTTGGCTTTCTGTCCACAGGAATTCAATGCAAAAAAGGTTATATGCACTTGTACCAATCAAAATAGTTTTGTTATCATACATCAAACTCTCACCCATCATTTGGCAATTTTGTAGGGCTTTCAGCAAGACCTGTCTTCATTATCAGGTGATCTGAGCAATGAACAATCACATAAGCCTCAGAAGTTTCCCTATGGGTGTCAGTATAATTATTGCCCTTGTTCCTATGGGTTCATTTAAGAAACATTTTCCTTTTTGCTAAGGAACGATCCAAACAAATTTGGCAGAGCTTGCGCCCAAATTGCTTGCTTTCAAAATCCTGTTCAAAAGCTGAACTTTCATAAAAAAAATGGAAGGCGCTTGTCTCTGCTACTTGAGCTCTTCTATTTTCTTGCGAATGGCAGCTTGTCTCATCTCTTTGGCCCTGTCTTCTTTCTCAACCTCTTTCTTCACCTTCTGCCATTTCTGCACCATGCTGGACATATGCTTCTTCTTCATCATTAAGCTGGGGCCTGTCGCTAGTTTCTGGGAGGAAAACAAATTTTAAAAGAAGAAAAATATATTTTGTAGAAGTAATTAGTGGTTGCTTTTCTTTTGCAGACATGCGTGCCCTGAAAAAATACACTCAAGCACAAAAGAAGGGGAACATCAGGTGAAAATGAGGAACAAATCTGAAGATAACGGCCACCTGTATCAGCTGAACAAAACAATTAGCATTTAATGTAGCTTAACCCTGATATATCTCACAAAACAAATAAGAGAAATGGAAGTCATTCAGTATTTAAAGTATTGAGCATTAATAACATTGTTCTTGGGTGATGTGGGAAATTAAGGGTTAATTAATATCGTAAAGTCTCATTTCTTAGAGGTGCAGTTTTTGAGCTTGGATTCTTTTGTTTCTTGTACAATGAGAGTAACTAGATGAAGCATAATTACCTTCTCCTTCTTTTTCTTTCTTGCTTGCTTCTCCGCCTCATCTCCCCCTGCCTCAGAAAGTCCTTCACTGGAATGCTGTGAGCTTTGACCTTGGATTGGCATGACAGTTGACCCAATTGAAGCTGAGGCTTGCACTGAAGAGGCGGCTTGAGCTGAAACGCTTGCTGCTGGCTGAGCGGTTCCATAAAGCTCCGGCTAAAATAAGAGAATGTTAAATCACGCTAAGTAATACAACCATAATTTTCAGAGGGGAACAATGGATTCAGTAAAAGATCAGGATCACTTTGGGTAGCTGATGCTTTTACAAATAAAATTAAAATTTCCAAAGCATACTGTTAGAAAATTGGTCTCTATTGTTAATTTCTTGTCTGACTATCTAGGTCTAAGAAAGTCTTCATCGATTATGTCATTGTCCCCCTATTTTAAAGCACAGAATGATTTTGTGACTTTTAACCCTTTTGTGATTTGCTGGGTCCCTGTGCTACATTTGCCTTTGAGTATTTTTCCAAGACTACACAAATAAATTTATAAACTTATATATATTTGATTAATCAGTATTAGCCTACCTAAGTTTTAGTACAACTAATTTCCACATTGGTAGTGATATTACAGACCAGTTCCCTTATTATTTCATGATATTCCATGATTACTCTAAACTTAACTTCCTCAACCAACCTACTTAGACATGCATATTTTTTTTTTTAAAGTAGTTTCAAAAGAAACAACATAAACAATTTTGTATCACCTTTTGCAGGTGATACTTTTGCATGGCAACTACAGAGTTTTTTTTTACTAGAGCCCTTTGAAATGCCTTCTTGGCTCAAAAAAGAAACAATCCTCAGAAGTTCATACCTGTTGACAGAATGGGGATAGAAACATACGTTTTTTTTTCTCTATACAGGTATGAATTATGAGTTTCAACTTAGTGAATATACTTCAGATGTTCAAGGTAAAAATGGTAAAACCAAATTTATAGATCCTAGCAAAACACACAGTGAGGGCGGACAAGCTAGAGACCCAGGTAAGTACACAGTTGTAGGCAGCCTGGCTTGCCCATCATCAGATCTTTTATTTTAAAAACTGTTTCAGATCTTCAAAGCCATCTAAAACATGATGAATAGTTCGTAGCAGGCTTCATTCAGTGGATTTAATTGCTATATATATAGAAAATGAGCAGAATTGGGGCAGGAGTTAAAATCAGATGGGCTTTTAGAAATCATTTGTTTGTCTGTCCTTTCTGATAGACTCAGTTTTTCTGCAGTTTCTAAAAATCTTCAATTACCAGATTGCTTCATATATGTATAATAAATAAATATTTCAGGGGTCTTACTGCAAGGGCAACTTTATGAATTTTTTTGGTCTTTGCAGATGTTTCAATATTAATACATAAACATCACTCAAAAGGTTTATCATGGCCCAGGCACTTTTATTGATCATTGTCCTTGCTCACCTGTCTGGCTGCAGCGACAATTTGAGGAGGTACCATGATTTGGGGAGGCTTGTAGATGACAGCTGTGTTAACCGGTTCAGTCCCGGGCTGCTTGTCGGCTTCCTCGTCATTTCCCTCTTCTTTTTGCGCTTCAGCCTCCCCCGACTCTGCAGTTTCTGCATCCAAAACTTTGGTCTCTTCAACTTCCAGGCTAACCCCATCTATGTCACTGTACTCATTCAGAGCAACACCATCAACATCAGCGCCTATCTCGTCATTTTTGATCAGCTGCTCTCCATCGATAGATTCAGCCGATTGTGATGGGACCAATTTTGCTGTTCCTGTTTTAGTGTCATCATCTAGGTTGGAAGCTGAGAGAAGGCTGCTGTTTGACGGTGATACATCCACGACAGTTACACTAGGAGTGGACTTGCCATTGTCTTCATTCTCCTAAAAAAAGAAAAAAAAAAACAACCAAAATAATATGAAGTGACAATTACTGATCTTGTTCAACAATGTACAACAGCCATCAAATGTTTATACAAACAATGATGTAGCGTGTATGCATTTTTTTTTTTAGAGAATTACAGCATAAGATGGTTCAGGAAATCATTTTTTTTTTTTATAGCAGTAGAGCATAAGATGTTTCAGGAATCATTTTCTTCCAGAAGAAAAAAAAGAAAATCTATTGATTAATAAAAAAAACCAAAAAAATATCTTTTATTCTCACAAAACTATATTTGTGTAGTCACAGTTCCCGAAAATTTACTTAATAAGTCCTGCCGATGATGTATCTCCATTCATCCAGCTTAGATAGAAGACTGACATTATTGACAACAGAAATTTGAAAAGTTAACCCTGTTTGTTATGTTTTATGTTTAACTTTTCTTTGCTTCAACAATGACAACTGGTTGTCACAATCGTAATTACACTGCGTCACACCATACACTCTTACACCCAATAAAGTTTGCTTATCAATCTGAAACATATGAAGTATCTATTGGGTTTTTAAATTTAAATCCAGACTCCATGTTGAAGACAAAATGGACTCTCTTTGTACCTCAATTAAAAATTATCCTATATGAGAAGACTTATTTAAAGAGCAGTCTTTATTTTTATCTAGAGTTTTGATGATTATTTCTTTTTAAGGCTTGAGTTTCAGTGAGAACCTAAGCTGCCCGAGTCTAGTCTTGAGATCAAACCAAACTAGATCTAGATCTTGTTTGAATTTTAGATCTTAATGTAAGGAAATACACACAGATCTCTATGAACTAAAATCAAACTTATGATTTTCATCTTAATACAAATATCTAATTTATATTCTGTAACATTTTTTTTTGTCTTTCATTTATGCTGATATGGTTTTAGACAAGAATAGATTCTAGATCCATATCAGATAAAAATTGCATATTTCACTCTCTTTCACATTAAAGGCTGCCGATCAGCAGCCAAAACACAGCCAAAAGAAAGCTCATGCCCTGCTGTTTTAGAAATCATAACTGATTTAAAGTACCCAATAGATCTCTGGCAAATAAAATTCTAAAATATTGGGAGACATTGTATTACTTTATTTTTTTCACGCGTCACGATTCAAAACTGTAACAAAATGCTAAAGTAGGGTCCAAATTGGACTTTACTAACTAAACTACAATTTCAGTTATTGTATTGATATCAAAATTAATGGCAACCATCTTGTTTCAAAACAGAATGACAGAATGTTTACACAGATCAATTTGTTTCACTCCGTTTCCTTCCAAAAAATATCTGGCAAACTGAACATTTCAGATTGGGGGCAAGATGGATGAAAAATTGTTAGAACAAGCTGGACTTTTCTCATTAACATTGGAAAAAGCCAGAATACCATCCAAAATGAAAATTTGACATCTGTGTTCTTTATAGGTTGCTTTTATAATCAATACAAAATTTCTCTGATATTTTTGGATCAGTCAATGTTGAAGTTCAATACAAAAAAGAAAAGAAAAAAATACCTACCCTGCCACTTTCTCCTTGGTCATCAAAACCAATGACAACCTCAATACTGGGGGATCGTGACGGCTGCTCAGACCTGCGCTTCCTTTTCTTCTTACTGCCTTTATGGTGGTGCCTATGATGCTTTCTGCTGCTGCTACTGCTGCTCGCTGTAATGTTGCTCTTACTGACTGCAGCACTGCTAGTGTCACCACCATCATCGTCACTACTGTCACTGCTGCTGCTGTGCTCCCTGCGCCTTCGTCGCTTTCTGCGGTGCCTGTGGGAGGAGCTGCTTCCGTCTCTTCGCTTCTCATGCTTGCTTCCTGCAAGTTCAATCATTTGATGTAAGCATTAAGCTCTTTATCCTTTAAATTTTCAATCAACATAAAAGAAAAAAGAGATCATCAATGAGAATAAATGCTGTTTTGTAAAGGATTCAAGTAAGGAAAATATACATGTGACTTGAGTTTAAAAACGCCTTACTTAAGAAGTAAAAATTAACAGTGAAAATCTTTATCTTGTTTATGAATTATGAAAAGTTCTGCAAATAAAGTGCAAGTGAACTGAAAAGAAAATGAATGAAGAATTAGAAATACTGTATTTTGAGAAAAATAAAAATATGAGGTATTTTGCATTCTTCTAATTTAAGGTTTTCAATGATTGAACAATCAAGCTTTCAATGGCATCAGTCCATGATCAACACACAGTCTGTAGGAAATCTGTTTATTTTATCCAGTTCATGACTTAAATCACATTTCTTATTTATAAATGTGTAATCTATAATATTTTGAGGCAGCTCATGGATGGAACTATTTTCTGATGAAAATTGATAAATTAGACACAGAAAAGTATACAAGTTTTTGCCAGGCTGGCTTTCACAAGCCACAAGAAGACCTACAATTGTGGCCCCATGAATTGAAATAGGATTCACAATTGTGGCCCCAAGCACTCAACAGGTTAAAAATCTTGCCTAGGCATGCCATTAGCGCTAGCCCTTTAATATTAATTTTGTATTTTGCAGGTCAGAAATGTTACTTTCATTGATAAAAATTTTGGGCGGTTTTAGTTCATTATTTCAACCAATTGTGTACAAAACTACATTTCAATCAGCAAAAATTTATAAAAAAAACAAACTCAAATCTGTTCTCAATTCCCTTCTAAAGTTGTTGTGGCTACCATACCTATTGTCCGTGAGTTAAGACTTTTAATGGAAGTTAATCCACATCTACTACCTTTGCCTTCAATCTGTCCTGCGATTGCTAGAGTTCTAAACTATTATGTTGGGAAATATGTCTCAGGATTAGCCTCTTTCAATGGTCATTTTTTTTGCTCCATTATATCCTCATCATTCTTCTGATAAACCACATCTTCTGTTTTCTCTATGTTTCCTTTTTTATTGTTCAACAACCACTACCATATAATAGTATTGATCATACCAATGTTTTTATTACCCTTATTTTAGTTTCCATATTATGTTTGAAGCCAAGATAGTTAAATTTTGTAAAGTTTGATTGTTTTTTTTCATTTTTCCTGACGAGATTACATCTGGGGTTAGAAGATTTCTTTAAGATGACCTTGTTTTCCACACCCACAGACAAGCCCATTCTTGCGCTCTCTAAAATAACTGTATCTAAAAATTTTTGAAGTTTTTCATCAGATTCTGTTATAAAAACTGTGTCATCTGCATACCTGAAGTTATTAAAATTTTTCTCCATTTACTTTTAAGTCTAAAATATCCTCTAGATTCCGTATGATTATTTCACTATATAGGTTAATAAAGATCAGGAGAAATTTCACATCCCTCCTCACACCTCTTTTGATGGATTTGAAATCTATCTGTTCTCCTTTCATTCTAACACATGACTTTTGATCCAATGTAGATTTTTCATTACTCTCAGATCTTTGCCATCAATGTCAAACTTTTCTGGCATACAAAACAGCTCTTCATGTTTCACTTTGTCAAAGGCTTTAGAATCTTTCAAAACTGCTATCAAAATAAAACATTTAGGACTGGCCTCATGACAGATTCAGTTAAATAAATGCAAGCATCTGAACTTTCCATGATTTTCCCTTTAAAAAAATATCCTTCTGACAAGTATCCACAGAGAAGTGATAAATCTGAAGAAAAGTTGAAGCTAGAAACATTTACATTTTGCCATCTATGCAAAACTTTTTTTTATCCATTTCATTCAAATAAGGATAATATTACAAATTTCAAAGCTGACAGGCAGGCAGTTCTTTTATAAAACGGCTAAAAAAATTCTTTTAAAAAATAAAATATTCTGAAAAAGAACAGAAAAAAGTAAGTAAATGCTGCTAGGTTAAGGAACTTTATCAATATAGGCATTTTTAAAAAAAAAAGTCAATGGAAATTGAGAACAGAAACAGATAGTCCTGAATTTTGTGTTAGCATTACCCATTTTACATATGTGCTTAAAAAAGCCTACACTAATGCTTTAAGCTACAAACCTCTGTCTTTGTCTCTTTCTTCACGTTTTCTGTGTCGGCTACTACTGCCCCCTTTTCTTCTGACGCTCTCCTTGTCCTCGCTAGTGCCATCCTTCTCTACACTTTTCTCCAGATTCTTCTCAGCTTTTTTACTTGAGCTTCTCTTCTCCGTGTCTTTGTGATCCCTCCCGGTACCATCATTTTTCCTACTGCTGCTGAAACCTCCGCCTGGGTCTTCAACCGATGCTCTGGCAGTGTCATCATCGGGGTAGTCCCACTGAATGCGATTAGTGGTCAAGTTGCGGTAATAATAGCGGTTGTTTCCCCTAAAACCATGAAGAGAAGAGACAAAGAAAGAGAGTTAGCATATGACGTTAATGTTCTTTCGGGGACTGGGGAAGAGAATGCTGCCAAACAATTCAGTTGGCTGGGGATCAAGTATAAAAATAAAAACAACAACAACAACAAACAGCAAGCAAACGAAATAAGGACAAAAAGTTTCACAAATTCTAAACCAACATAATACACCTAAATGGCAGGACAGAAAGTGCTCTTCATCAATTAAAAAAAAAAAGAAAGAAAGAAAGAAAAAGACAATAGAAAAATGAAGAGATGAGGCAAAAGTTGCCCTGTAGGACAAGATCCAACTCTGAAATCTAAAACATCTGTTTTATATGAAAAAGGAAAATGTGTCATTACTCTTTTCTTCATGAATATATTGACAGCAAAAACCTAGCTTAGGGTTTTATGTACATAAACTGTAAAGTACATTGGTTTGATAAATGATGAAATACGAAATTTGAATGCAACATCTTCAAAAAGGCTGACTTTGTTTTTCACCTGATTCCAGTCTTGTCTCAAAATTTCAATGACTAAAAAGAAAATGAAAATAGGAAAAAAAAAATAGCTTTCTCTTTATTTGAAACATGGCAGTAATCAAATTTGAAAAAAAAAAAAAAAAGAAAGAAAAAAAGAAAAGAGAAGTATAAAGCATTTACTAATTACTGCCACTCTTGAATTAAGAGACTGAATTTTGCCACTCAAAATGTTAAAGGATTTAAAAAGCAGGGATGTGAAAAGGCCCCGCGTTGAATAGGCAGTAGACTTAGTTAATGGAATATCTAATATCTCCCTCTAAATAGATTGGGAGAGATAAATTGTATGTATTTTTCCGTATAAAAAAAATTTGAAAAAGTAATTTTAAATAATGAATAGCTTGCGAGAAATAAAACTTGTGTAAGGTTTTGCTAATCAGAAAATTTGAAAAAGCAATTTCCTAAATTGAAGTTTGAGTTTTCCAAAAAATTAATTGATTTTCTTAACTAATTGTGATTTTTACAGTGTTTTTTTTTTCTTTTTGTTTCTAGGCTTACTTCATCAAAAAGAAAGAATTTTACAGCTTTGGTTTCAGATATGGGGAAAAATGTTGATCATCTTCCAAGTGATACATTCAGCTTCATTTATTTATCATGAGAGGTTCATCAAATTTGAGAGAAAAGACGTCATTAAAAAAAAAAGGAAAATACAGCGTGGTGGATCAGAAAACTTGATCACTAAATCCATGTTTACACGACATGGTATTTCAATTAGTTTAAGAGTTGTGTGTTGAAACCTGGGATACAATTATTTCGATTAAAATCTAGCTTAAATGACGGTCGATAAATAGTCTAAATTATGCAAATGAAGCACTCAGAAATAATACACTGTCCGATCACTTAAAATTTGTCTGATCTCTTTTTACAGTGTCTAGTTATGATAGGAATTTCTCCTGATGTGTAGCAGTCCAAAATATGAGTCAAGTTGCAGCTCTGCAAGATTGAATTTAAATGAAAACTATTAACAAGGGAGGTGAAAACTACACACATTGCGGTGTGGAGGGAGAACTTTCTGTAGACATGCTATAGCATTTTTTTACCTAAAGCACTGAAAATTTTTATTCTTTATTTTAATATTTTGAGTTGATCTCACTGATGCAGATCCACACCTCCACTCATTTTATGAGACTGCTACATACATATATATAATATTTTTAAAGTTGTTCATATTCTTTTTTTTTTTTAACCATAAAGACAGTTATAAACTTTTAACTTCTTTTCCTTCAATTTATCAAGGCCTGCTGCCTCCAAAGTTTATATTTTTGAGATTCTTAAAACAACTCAACTAACTTCAGGCTGAAAAGCTTAAATTTTGTAATCCTTTTACGTATTCTGTCACAGTAAAGCTCAAAGCCATAACTTTAGGAGTTGAAACTTTTTACATGTGGTTTGAAATTCAAGATGGCCTTCATGATGTGAAAATGAAATTTCAGCAATGATATCAAATATTTAGAGGGAGTAAGAACAACATGT
>BLXT01003273.1:680736-690736 GCA_019648995.1 Plakobranchus ocellatus
CCTGCAATGATTGGCATGCTCTGAGAACCAACTGGTCCTGTAATGATTGGCATGCTCTGAGAACCAACTATCTCGAGCAGCTTTATTATTTTGCCTTTTATTCATATAAATAAGCTGACAACTTAGTGCAACAAATTGTTTATTCATGAACTTCACAAATGTGTTTGCAGTAGAAAAAGAGCAAATTTAAAGCCTGTTGTGCCAAGCCTAATTTGACCACGTTTGGACTATTACAGTATGCCTGAATCCAGATATAGATCATAAATAGAGACCTCCAAGCGTGCTGAAAGGTAATGCAATTTCCAGGGTAACTTCTCTAAAATTTATTCCAGAAAGCTGACATTTGACATGTATACTTTCGAACTAAAAGACATAAATTTTCACATTTGTGTGACATCACTGGATCACAAAATCACTTACTTCATATTATATAATCATAATATGATATAATTTATCTCAGTCGAAAGAATTGGTGAAAATGACATCCTTGAAAGACTTTCAATTGTGCAAACAAGCTGTTATTCAATTTTTTTCTGCTGAAGGCTGCTCACCGAAAAAAAATTAATCAAAGAAGGAAACATCTATACAGAAGCTTTTGTCGACTACTCTTCTCATGGGTTTCATCAATGAAAGGAGAAAACTTAACAGAAACACAATTGGACAACCAAAGCCACTTGGATAGGCCTGAGAGTGCCTCAAATGTGACCTATCAAGCCGCTTTAGGGAAGATAATTTTGGATAATCAGTGGGTCAAGCAAATTGATATTACAAGAGAAGTGGGAATTGGAAAAAAAAAAAAAAAAAAAAAAAGTATACAATATCATGACAGATATTCTAATATATAAAGTGTCTGTGAGGTGGATTCCACAAATGCTGGTTGATGAAATGAAAGTTCTTAGAGAGGCAATATAGACCTTTCGCAGACCTACTTGTAAAAAAGCCCTTAGTATGTAAGTCAGATTGTCAGCATGCCTCACCCTCAATGTCATGTAGACAACACACTTTCTCAAGATGTTATTTAACATACCGCTAGACAAGACCTACCGCTGAACTCTAGCCTTTATATCAAGAATCTTTCATCTAATTTATATCAACATTACAATCAAATCCAGATTTTGATTTATGCTGAATAAAAAATCTGATGCAGATCTAGCTTTAGATTTTTCTCTCCAGAGACACGAATGATTACAAGGGATTAAAACTACACCCTGCAGCTTCCCTTGAGATTTCAATCCTGAATTCTATACCATTGTGTACTTTAATTGTGTGCATATTCAATACCAAATTTGACAGCGAAATAGAACTAATTATTTGGAGGTGACTCTTCTTGCTCTTGATGTGGATACTTGATCAGGTCACACTAAGCCTAGCCTAGCTAAGCGCTCACTGCTGAAGCATAGGCTGCAAAGATAGCAGTCATGTGTCCTGTGATTTTTTACCTCCACTAGGTAGGTTCAATAGCGAGCATAAAATATGCAACTTAAAAAAAAAGCTAGAGACTGTTTTTTACAAGTATATTTTTTGGATATTTAGGACCAAATAAAAATATTTTTTCAACTAAAATAAAGAAAAGCATGCCTTTTGCATGATTAGGTTAATCAGGGGTTAGTAGCATTGTATCAGAACTAGGGGGGGCGCTGAGATGTAAATGACGCTAGTCGATTTGCACACAGCACTGAGGGAATTCCCTCTGCTAGTGGTCTCTGATAAAATAAAGGCCCTTAAAAGATTTGCGAAACCTCTATAATTTGTGCCAAACCCCTGAAACGCTGTGAAGAAGAAGAAATATTCATTTAATAGTTTGTCATCACAGATGAATCATAGATGCACCACTACCATTGAGAGAGCAAACGCTGATCATGGGAATACAGACAAAAGAAATTTGCCTCACTTCAGAAGTTCAATTTATAGCCTATGATAGAAATATTCTGCGCTTACAAATTTCTAAAATCTTGAAGGTATATTTCATATTAAATTTGCAAAACAAAACAAAACAGTGAATTCAGACCAATGCTTTGAAAGTTTGCAAGAGCTGAGAGCCAGGTTCAGACATTGTGCACCTTGGAGTAATGCAATATTGCTGCATGACAATGCTAAGCCGTGCACGAGTTGACCTACTGAAGCCACTCTAGGGAAAATGAATCTGCCCACTTTACAACATCTGCCCCAGGTGGTTTTGCCTTGTTTGTCAAGTTGAGGGAACATCTTAAAGGCAACCACATTAAAACTGGTGAAGATGTGGAGGCAGATGTTGGTTTTGGTGCGGCCAGCAACAAATTTTTTTGCTGATAGCATGCGCCAATTTGTTCGTCATTGACAGCTGTGTGTTGATAGAAATAGGGACTATGTTAAGAAGTAAATTAAATTGCATAGCTAAGACATTAAGCTGTCTTTCGGAACATTGCACAATGAAATATATGTGACAGTAAAAAATTCCAAGCAAAACTGCATTACTTTTCAGAACCTCCTCGTATGTGTAGTAAAGAAGCGTACGATAGATTCTTTTTTAAAAGATATATATAACATGGCATAAATGTTTGAATCATAATATGATTACTAGACATTCAGCATCGTCATTGTATGAGCCTACAAACAGTATTTCACTTGGTCGTGATTTTAAAAAAAAATGCAGTAAAATTGGAACTGATTTTACCCAGGTATGTTTTGTTCATGAATCTGCAGCAAACATGCATTTCAAACATTGAAACATTGCTATTTTGAAAAGACAGAAGCTGAAACCTTGGCCATTGAAAACAATAGAAGTTGAAATATAATTGGCATTTTGAAGCAATAGAGATTGAAACATTGTTATATTGAAATTACAGAGCTTGAAGCATTGCCGTTTTGAGGTCATTACAACTCTAAATTTGCAACTTTACTTTTTCCCCAACCTAAACAAAACTTGATCTGACAGTATTAAAATGCAATGGTTCATTTGACAGTTGTCTGACTGAATCTACCTAAATCATTAGAGATGCAAATTTAACTTGTAACGCCTTGCATGGACTAAGCCCTGGCAAATTATCTGAGTCAATAAAATTTTTTTTTTCCGCCTGTCATAGCATGGCAACTTACTTGAATCTTTCAAGCAATACCGGGTATAAAATTCTATGGCACTCATAGCTCTTACCTTCTTAAGGAATGCAATGATACACAATTCTTAGTTTTGGCATATCAGACTTAGCAGTCACCATACTTCATAGCTAATATTTACTTCATATCATACTCACGCAATTTACTGCTGGAGCCTCCAAGCTGCAAGACTGGTTTTCTCTTCCGAGACATCTTTAAGACTAATTAAAGGACTTGGAGGACATACATGGTCTGAAATAACACACAATCACACATCATTTGCAACTCCTTAAATAACAATAACATTGCAAGTCAACACAAACATTTGAATAAAAAGAAAAGAAATTCAGGTAAAAATAGCTGATAAAAAGTTTTATGAAGTAAATGTGAAAAGTAATTCATTTGAGTTTATGTTTCAATTTTAAATAAAGTGTGAAGTGCATTCAAAGTTTTCAATAAAAGCTGATGTATGTCAGAAAAAATTTTACTGATGAAAGTATTATGTAATATATTATAAGGTAAGTACAAAGCAAGAGAGAGAGAGAGATAGATGGGTTTAACCTTTAGTGACACTAAGACAGCCAACGAGGCATGTGTTTTGCTAAAAAACATTCAACACTTTTACAAAATGGTAAAAATGTGATTTTACTGGATGTCATGCACTACAAGCTTTATTGTGAACTAGGAGTTACCAGGTAGATCTTATATAATCCTGGTCCAAATCTAGAGGAACACATTATTCAAAAACTAGCTCTAGAAAATCTAGATCTAAATCTCAACATTTACTTTTAATATTCTAAACTAAGCTTTTGATGAGCTTAGAAAATTAAAACTGATTACAACCTAGATTCTATGTCTTCTGGTCTTCAAAAACTGGATCCATTTTCTGCACAACAGTCAAAAGGTGTATGAGAACGAAGGTTAATATTTTTATTTTTTTTTTACTTTACATATCGAAAATGAAAAGTAGCAAAGCTAATTGTTTTGTTAGTCCAATTTTATCACACATCTGCTTAGCATTGGTTTAGAAGGCCTAATCCCCGAGTAGATTTTTTTTTGGGGGGGGGGGGAGAGGAGCAGAAACTTAATAATGAAACGCAGAGTCCAGGCCTAAAACCTAGATCTAGAAAAATGTAGCCCTTGAAGAAGATGAACACTTTTAGTTTGGAGCCTTTAGTTTAGATCTAGATTTAGAGATCTAGATCTATATCCTACTCTTAGATATTTAGATGAATTATATTTGATATTTTGCCACATCAAAAGACCCTTGACCTAGACTAGAACTAGATCTAGATCTCAGTCTAAGGTATATCATTCTTACATTCTAATAACCAAGTGGATCTTTTCTTAGGTTAGCGAATCTTTGCAAAGAAACTTGTGCTGAATATCAGCCGGGGTCTTTTTCTGTACAACGCCTGCCTGGGCCTCCTTAGATTTAGAATCTAGATCTAGATCTAGATCTAGTAAGTAGTTTATCTTGAACTAAATGTGAAGATGAGATGTAACACTGATCTAGATCTATAGACCAGCTAGATCTAGACTCTTGATACCATTTGTTTTATGTCCCTCGAGTCCCTTGCGATATATATGGAGCTAAAGGTCCAAATTTGTATAGATCCCTAGATCTCCAGAGTAGATCTAAATTTAGAGCTATACAATCCTCTAGACCTACAGTGTAAACTAATGGATAATTGGATATCGAGATTTCGTCTTCATAGCAAAACCGGGGCTTTCAAATCCACACAATAATTGTTTATGTAGATGTATAAGTTCCTCTAAATGGCTTACCGACATTATATCAAACAAAACCTAATATATGGAAGCAATTTCTTTTTCAGTACACAGAGAGATTAAAATCTTAGCTTCATTTCAATGGATCCAAAGCGAAAGACTATTTCATTTCAAAGGATCCAAAACGAAAAAATTACGTCTAGATCTAGATGCCACTGAAAAAACTGAGGAAAGCACATTTTTGTTATCAGTTAGCTTACAACTTATAGGCCCTATGCTATGGCACATACAAATTTTGCCTTGCAATTCACAACAAATTTAGGTGTCTGTTATTTAAAATCAAATGATCGCACTCTGTAAGACTTATCTTGAATATAATTCATACCATTTTTGCGACATGACAATGCTCAAGTTTTATGCAAGCAGAATGGTGGGAGATATGGCTATAGAACTGAAATTTTATTCTTTCTTCTTTTTTGCTGATTAGTGCAAAATTAAAATGCGTAGGAGCTGCTTTTGGATAATCATCTTTCTTATTAATCACCAAAATCATATTGAATGTCTTAAAAAATGATCTGCCATTTGCGTAAGAGCCAAATTGAGGAATATACATGATAATCCAACAGTACAAATGAATAAATACGTTAATGTTAAAAAACGAGGCTATCTCACGTATCCCTAAAGCTAACCCCCAATAGATAAATTTGTAAAGATTTTTTTTTTTTTTTTTTTATCAATCTTACAGCGAAGTGACATATTAATTACAAAATAAGTAAGTAAAGAAAAAGACATAAGAATTCAATTCAAGTTGTCAGTCCAGTGCACCATTATTCATAAAAGAGTAGGCCTAGTAATCATCACCATCAGGTACCTTGTCTGGAACAGACATTAGCGATCACGTTCTTCCACCCAAACTTATCCTCAGCTAACCTCATAAATTATTTTGATATTGCTACCCTTGCCTATTGCCCATCACTTCAGACCTTCACTAAACTTATTCTCTGTCTACTATTTTGCCTTCAATCTTTCAAGTGATCGCTAAGTGTTCTGAACCCTTGTATTGGTAAACGTGCCTAAAAAACTGTAGATATATTTGAATTTTGTACCTTGTTTGATTTGTTCGCCTTTGCTAACGAGATTGCACTTAGGGTTAGAGGATTTCTTTGAGATGACCATATATTCCGTTTTCTTTACATTCAAAGACAGGCCCATTCTTCCGTTCTCTAAAACTACAGTATCTAGAAGTTTTTGGAGTTGTTCGATAGATTCTGCTATTAAAACTGTATCATCTGTATACCTGATATTATTAAGATTCTCTCCATTTATTTTTAAGCCTGAGATACCATCAATATTCCTTAAGATTATTTCACTATATAGGTTAAAAAGTTCAGGAGATATTACACATCCCTGCCTCACACCTCTTTTAATCGATTTGAAATCACTAGTTCTTCTTCAATTTTTACAGATGCAATCTGTTCCTAGAATAAATTTCTAATTACTCTCAGATCTTTCCCATCGATGTCTAATTTTTCTAGCATACGAAACAGCTCTCTCTATATTTTACTTTGTCAAAGGCCTTAGAATAATCAAGGAAACAGAGGTGGAGATTTTTTTTGCATTTCTATACATTTTTCCATAAGCATTGACAAAGTAATATTGCGTTTCTAGTCCTTTATCAGGCATAAAGCCAAACAGTTTTGGAGATATTTCTAGTCTTAGACTCTTGCACAGTCTATGCATCAAAACACGTAACAGGATTTTTTTAAAATGGCTCATTAAACTGATTCTTCTATGAAGTTCACATTTTGTTGCTCCTGGTGTTTTAGGCAGCACTATAAAAACAGATTTACAAAGATCTTCTGGAATTGTACTACTATCGTACATTGCATTCAGAAGTTTGTTGTCAGATTTATACCTAAATTACCTAATGCTTTAATTATTTCTACTGATATATTATCTGGTCCTATGGGTTTTCCATTTTTCATTTTCTTTATTGTTACTTCTACCTCTTCTTTAAGAATAGTTGGACCTTCGATATTATTCTCTATTTTGGATTTATTGCACCTATCGTCTTTAAAAAGATCTTCAACATATTCTGACCATCAGTTTAGTATTTCCTTCTTTTCCATTAACATTGCTCCATCTTTTGATTTGATGTAGCCAGGGCTACTGCATTTGATTTTCTTACCACTGACATCTTTAATTTTAGCATGCATGAATTTGCTGTCTATATTTAGCTTTTGCTCTATTTCCTGACATCGTTGATTAATCCATTCTTCTTTCGCCGTGTTGCATTTTATTTTGATGTTTCTGTTTAGATCTTTGTATTTGTTTTCTATACTTTTTATTTGTGCCTTTCTCTCATTAAATCGAATATTTCTTTGTATATCCATTTCTTATGCTCTTTTTTTAAAATCTTTTTTGGGAACGTTTTTCTCTATGACTTCATTAAGTGAATTTTTCATTTCTGACCATAATATTTGTACTTCTGCGATGTTTTTAAGAGTTTCGTATTTGTTATGCACAGCTTTAGCAACTTTGCCTCTTAGTTTTTCATCAGATTTTAGTAACTCCATGGAATTTAGGATTAGCCTTTGCCTTCCTTAATTTTTAAAGTTTTATCTGAAATTTACACATTACTGGAATACGATCTGAATCACAATCGGCTCCCGGCAATTATTTCGATGTTTTAACGGCGTTTCGAAATCGTTTCTGAATGAGAAAGTAATCTGTTTTGTTTCTACCTCTATCTCCGCGGCTCTCCCAAGTCCACTGTCGCCTAGGGTGGTTTTTAAACCAAGTATTTGTGATGGTAAAATCATTGATTTGGCACCGTTCAATTAGCCTACTTCCAAGCTCATTTACAGTCCCTATGCCACTGAGCCCAACAACATCTTCTACTCTTTCATCCCCAACTTTTGCATTGTATTCTCCCATTATTATTATGATGTCCTTGGATTTTAGATAACCTTTTGTTTTTTCTATTTCTTCATAAAACTTTTCTACTTCTACATCTTCACTGTTAAATGTTGGTGCATACACTTGAATAATTCCTAGATTTAATGGTTTGGCTACCAATTTAGCTACAACTACTCTATCTGAAATTGGACATCCCAGACTTTTTGCCGTTGTTAAATCGAATAAGATACGAACACCTCTTTCATGTGTATGTTTCCTTGAGTAAATTAGTGTTTTACTATATAATTTCATGGAACCTGCCCCTGTCCATCTTACCTCGGCAAGCCCAGTATGTTAAATTTTATTCTGTCTATTTCTTTAATAATATTTTTAATTTTCCTTTTTGATGCAGTGTACGCACATTCCATGTTGCTATTTTTTTTTTCTTTTTTTTTGATCGATATTAATTTTGCTAGCAGACGCTGGATGAAGACTTGGAGCCACCTGCCGAACGAGGGATTTGGATTGGAATCACAACTTAATAATAATGGAACGAAAAAACCTCAGCTAATATAAGAAACAATACTTGGTCTAAGAATTTTTTTTTCTTTGTATTTTTGTAATCCTTTCTTGCCTTGTATTTTTTTTTTGTTTTTAAGATCTGATAGCAATGAGCGCAGAATAATTCATTACGATTTTAATAAATAAATAAGTAGGCTTATAATAAATAACGATATTCGGATAAATTTCAACACTCTTTGTTAACCCCACTCTTCGTATTTACTTAAATCCAGAGCAGTAGAACTTTGCTCTACATAATAATCGGTAGAACATTGCCACGGAAGCCTAAGGAATAAACGCTGTTAAATTTTCGTTCAAAAATAAAATCTTCATTCTAAAACATAATCAATATCAAATAAGGGTCATTCTGATTTTTAAAAATACCAAGCAGCATCAAATCCGATTGATTTTTTATTGCAGTAAAATAAAAACATGCCTAATCTTGGTTTCTACAATTTCAACCGCTTCAAAAGCAAAAGTGCACCAGAGAGAGGCCAACTTTCGGATTATCACAGACCTCTTTTCGACAAGCTAAATGCAAACGCCACGAAAATGGCTTTGGGGCATAATGGCTAGCGAACCCGCCTAAGATTTTTAGGGATTCTGATGTTGAGAGTTCGAGCCCGCCAGCGACGCTCCAACTTGGCGGGGGCCTGGAAGCTTGACATCACCTTGGTGTACACAGGCTACATGCACACACACACACACACTTGTATACGGTGTAATGTGGGGACTTACGCAAAGCACCCCGAAGTGGGGACTAAATGAAAACCACAGACTTTTTATAAAGTTTGTACTCTGCTATTATAAGTGGCCAAAGCCATTTGCTGTGCAAGGTTGAAATCACAAAATCATAAAAGTCAAGAAGATTGGACATGAATACATAGGCGTTCAATGTCATTAATGAAACTTGGTAAAACTAAAGGCCTTTCAAATAAATAGTGATTAATATTCTGTTGACAAAGGTTCGAGAAGCATTGTTTCTGACAAAATAACGAAATAGACCAAAAAATGAAAAAGAACCGGCCGTAAAGGGTAATATTATAATTCAACCTGAAAATAGTACATTTACATTGAATGTCGCATGAACTCAAAAAAAATGTTTAGCTTTGAAAACGAAAATTGAAACCATCGGCATTAAAATTTCAGAGACTGAGATGTTGCCACCATTTTTTATTATTATTACAATCTACAGGCAAACGTTGCTGAAGAAAATGGTCAGTGAAGATAACATGAATCCATTTTTCTTTTCTGCCAGCGCAAAGACCTGTGTATTGAAATAAACAAAGCTGACACACGAATACCGTACACGATTTTGGCATCTTCTGGAAACATAACTATTATTAGAATCATAATGTGGTATTCAAACTAAACACATTATTTTACAAGCCCCAAAAACCTCAAACCAAAAACAAAAATAAAAATAAAAAACAAAACAAAACAAAAACAAAACAATAAAAAACAAGCAAATAAACACACACACGCACACACACAATCAACTCACAATTATGACAAACAAAACAAAAGTTTTTCAACCCCATATCAGTGCAAGCCCCCTGCTTTTCTCTCCTCCATTCCTTCTCCTTTTCCTCTTTTTATGAACACTAAAGCGTCTTGCCAGAATGTCGTTGTTCTCTATATTGGTCTATCACAGTGCAAAAGAGCGTGTATGTGAAGGGTGTCCATGTAGGCTTCGTGAATTTTCTCTCCCTGAAGGCTGCTAGGTTCACCATTCTGT
>BLXT01003273.1:731078-743901 GCA_019648995.1 Plakobranchus ocellatus
CCCCCCCCCCAAAAAAAAAACCAAAAAAAAAACCAAAAAATTAAATTATATCCTTACAAAAAATATCAGGATATCCACACACTAACACACATATATATGTACATTTATATTCGTATATATATTTATATATGTACAAAGAGAGAANNNNGAGAGAGAGAGAGAGAGAGAGAGAGAGAGAGTGAGAGAGAGCGAGGGCAAGAGGTTTAGACTTTCAAAAAAAGAATAAAAGAGGCAAGGCTTTACAATGAAAAGATCTTTTTAAAATTACTGCACACAAACACAAACACAAACATTTCAAGACTTTTTCGTGCATGTAAAGGTTTGGTGATAAAGCAAAAAAGAAGAAAAAAAGAAGCCAAAGCAGAAGAATGAAATTCAAAATAAAACAAAGACAAGAATGAGGACTGAGTGACAGAAAGAAAGGCAAGATGATATGCAAATTCACGAATGGAAAGGGGATATTATGTCCGAAAATTAAAACGACATACCAAATAATAAAACATGCCAGACATATCATTTTTTTCATGCCACAAAGCCCTATAAGTTCACTGACAATAAACTAGGCTAGATATCATTTAACAGGTGTCCTCGTCATTTTTTTCCCCATCTGACAATCAAACAGGTAATAAATAATTTCACAAGTGCACCTTGTCATTTCTATTTACATCTTACAATAAACCAGGTAATAAATCATTTAACAGGTGTCCTTTATCATTTCTATTTATATCTGACGATAAATCAAGAAATAAATCATTTCAGGGGTGTTTTTTTTGTAATTTCATTTAAAAACTGACAATCAATCAAGTACAGATCAATGTATGAAGGTCTTATTACTCCTCCACAATTCTGTCTTAAGAATCACATACCAACAACTGGCCGTTGCCAGGCTTTTGTGCAGTGTGGGTTCTGGCCGTAAAATACAAAGATGTATGTTATAGAAAAAAAAACTTAAAAAAACTAATAAGGATTACCGCTAATTTTCATCCAATATTTATAGACATTCAAATTCAAGCGAAATATAAAGGCTTGCATTGCCTCGTGCCTGGTTTTGTCCAGCCTTTTTTTTCTTCTTTTCTCTAAATATTTTCCATTATGCCAAGAAAAAAGGGCCCCACAACCGGCACAGCTTGCTCCTTATTTTCACCTAGTACTAACTCTATAGTATATAAGGTAACTATTTTATCGCCTGCGAATATTTAAACATGTTTGTTATATGCGGGGCACATTATGTGAGTCCTAGTAGTTATTATAATCATCCAAAATCCAAGATTCTATGAAATGAAATAAATCTTGGAAAATGTGTATATGCAGTCATAAATTTCGTTATCTTGTTACTTTCATGTATCCATCTGTTCATGTTTCCTTCTTCTCATCCCTCGCCTTCACCTATCTCTCTCTCTCTCTCTCTCTCTCTCTCCCCCTCTCTCTTTCTCTCTCTCGCTATCTCTCATATGCACACCAAAGATTATTACAACTTATAAATTAAATTTTCATTGTGATATATCCTCCAGATTTCTGAAGATTATTTCACTGGATATATTAAAATTATCAAGAGACATTACACATCCCTGCCTCACACATCTGTGTCAGATCGCATGGACGAGTATAAATTTTTAATAACTTTCAGATCTTAGCCATACATGTCTAATTCTTCTATCATTAGAAATAGCTATTCATCTTTAACTTGTTAAGTGTTTTGTAATACTCAATGAAGCAGAAATAGACACAACTAATATTGTGTTTCTAGTTCCCTTGTTAGGTATAAAGCCAAAAATGTTTTGTGGATATTTCTGGTCTTTCTGCGCGATCTATGCATTGAAAAACAAAACAGGATTTTTGTAAAAAGGCTCATTAACTTGATTGTTCTATGAAGTACACATCCTATTGTTCCTGGACAGTAGTATGAAAACAAATTTACAAGATTATCTGAGATAGCACCACTGTCACATATTGCATTTATTAGTTTTGTTGTCAGAACTTTTCCTAAGTTATCTTCTATGTAATTATTTCTATTATGTTATCTGGTCGTATGGTTTTTCCATTTTTCATTTCTTAAAATCTACATCATCGACTTTCTTAATTTCGTTTTGGATTCTTCTATTCATTTCAAAGTTGAAAACTATGAATTCCAAAGTTTGCATAATTCTCTTCTGTTTACCTTTTCCCCTCAAAATATACCCAAATATTTGCGGATAATGCTAGGTTAAATCCATTGTAATGTTATCATTGCCTAACTTCCAAATAAAAAAAAAACCCAAACACTTATGGAGCGTAATGCATTTCGCATCCAAAAAATTAAATGGGAAACCTTATTTCAGTATGCGTCCTCTATTTAGTTCGTAAATGGTGTAGGAAGCATGTACTTCAACAGGAATGTGATATGGCGATACTCTTTTTACAGATCACCCCATTCTCTTACTGATTTCCTCTATAGGGGATAAAATGAAAGATCTATGCTCTGTTTTACCTAATTCTTTATCTCAATGTTTTATACCTGAGCAAAGAAAATAACAACCCCTGAAGCCTTACGGATTGATGCCGAATGAATAAATTAATTCTGGTGCAACGATGATAAGCGTTCCTGAGAAGCTGCTACTCGGACAAATGAGGAAAGTGATAAGTTAATTGCGCTCAAGGCATCTGTCAAATCGGGGTGTTGGGCGTAAAGTCGCTGGCGAATCCTCAAGTCATAATTACGTTTAAGAAGCTTTAATATAATAAGAAGGTATGCTTAAAAATGTTTTTTTTTATGTAGTTTAAAATCATTAGATACTGAAAACTGTCATTTACTTAATATGATAAGGAAGTAATGCATGACATTGCCTTAAGGAGGGGCAAGACTAGGCGAACATTATTGTATGCTTGGGGTGTATTACCTTACTTACCGGAATTACTGTCTGCACTATTCTGTATGATTTTGACACTTTTCTCCTGTATTTTTTTCTGTCTTAAACTTGGTAGTGTAAAAAAGATGTAGTAAGGTCAATTAAATGTTTTTTTAATTATTCTAATATGTTTCATACAAATTGTTTTTGCATTACAACTCATAATTAGTCCGTCCCTTATGGGCTGGGTTTGTGGGATGTGCCTCCCATTCGAATGGAGGGTATAGGAATTGACAGAAAACATTTGACTCTATCAATGGAGGAGTAATAAAAAACACTGAGAGTAACTGTTTATACCAGGAGGCAACGTGTAATAAATATTAATCTAACTTATCATTTCGGTTTAAATCACAATAGAGAAGGTATAGGTTTGGAAACAGAGTTCTAAATTTGCTTCTGTCAATCTATAATTTTTTAAACTTTCTCGAGAATTTGGATAGGAAGGATTCACTCAGCGAAAGTCAGGAAAGCGTCAAATCACTGACATAATGGCCTATCTCGGACATAAGCTAAATCAAGTTGATCCGTTTTATGAAATGTAGTCTTTCGAGCAACCGTCATAATTTCTGATTACGTTCATAACACTGGGCAGGTACTAATGTTAAAAATTAGATTGTTAGGTCGTTTTATCTTGATCTTTTTTCAAATCTCCTCAATCACAGTAAAAAATTAGATGGTGCATTATTTAAACAACATAAACTAAAAATTGTTCTAAAACTCCTCTCTGGAAAGGCTGCTTTTTTTGGATCACGGTTGGATTAAGAATTTTCCTAACATTGGTAAGGAAAATTAGATTTCATGAATTTATATCCTTGTAAGCCCGTTGAGCGAAAAAATTTAGATTGATGGAATGGATAAACGAGCTACGTCCACTTTGAATTTCTTTTATTCGCGGACAATATTTTAACCAGATACATACCTGAAACTGCATCTCAATTTCAAGAAACCTTTATCGCATTGCAGATTTTTACTAAAATTGTGAAGAGTTGAAACTAAGGATTACAATGATTAAAGATTCGTTATTTTTTTTATTTAGAACTATGAAACAATAATATAAGGAATCGGTAACCTTATTTTGAAGTATATCATTGTTTGAACAACCGGGTATGCCATAGATATGTAGGAACTTATATAGGCGCTTGTTATCATTACCTTACATCTGCTTCATATAATATACATTTTTTGAAAACTGGAGGAAGCTATAGAATCTAATGATGAACCTTCGACGACTTATAACTAGATCCCTCAACACTCTCAACACGTTTGCATTAATTCAAAGAATAAATTTAGCTTTTTTCATTTTCTTCTTATTATTTTCAAAAAATTCCTCCTATAAGCCAACTTTGATGTATGTACGCTTAATCTCCTTTTGTCGCATGTTTACTATCTTAATAACGAGGTTTTTTTTTGTCTGTTGTCTGCTATAAGAAACATAACATTTTAACCTCCTAAAAAACAAAGAACAAGATTTTCACAACCTAAGCAAAGGCATTTACGCATCAGATAACAACAAATAGGAGCCACGATCTAAAAAAATAACCATAATTTTTATTAATACAAACTTGGAGAAAATGGGGGTGAAGTGATTTAAGAACTTGTCTTGAATATTAGGTGACCATATATCACAAGGTTCGAACATTTAACGGCCTCCCAGCTCTAATGGGTCGTGGGATTAAAAAGTAGTGCAATAGCTACAGAACACAAGGAAATATGTCAGGTACAAACTACAGAAACACTGACGAGGATAAAAACGTTTAGTTTGCTCAAAATTCTTTTTCAAATTACACACACTGAATGACTTGAATTTCAAACAGCGAAACTAAAACTCTAGGACGCAATACAGCCATTTACCAGGCGGGATGACTGAGGAGAATTGTCAACGATACAAAGCGGGAATAATTAGAAACATTCAGATCAGGGAAATGAAGGAAACATCATCAACCACCAACTACATTCAGAAGCAAACAATCGTGTGTCCAATAAATGGCATAAAAAAGGATATATATATATACGTAAAAGCCAAGATGAAGACCAAAGAAACCCGGAAAGGATGAAAGAAAACCTTAAGAATCGCATCCAGTAAAGCGTCCGAGCTTGTCAAAGACCGAAAGCTTTTTTTGTCCTGGGCGCCCTAGAAGGTTTGAGAAGACACACAGAGGTAGAAAGATACTCAAGTGAGAGCAAGGCAGTAGAGAGTCTTTAGAGAAGAAACCTCCTTTAGGCAAGTGTTTTCTGAATTTCTTACACTCCATGGGGGCCGGGCCACACCCAGCTCATGACTCCTAGGTGTCCCTCTGCTACCTTTTTTATTATTTCAAGCCCCAGCTTTTCCTCCGTGTTTTGGAACTCACAACCTTTTTCTTTACAAACTATGGCGATTTTTTTCAAACGATCTACCGATTGTGCCAAGTATGCTCCCAATAGTTGGAGGAAACCAAATACTGATGAAGTAACTACTCGTTCCTTCTACCCTAAATCCATCTAGAGCTATTTTCGGCAGTCTCAGCAAGTACTTTGAGAGCTTTGGTTCTTCTCTGGTCATTGATGGAGAGTTTGCCCTGGAGGTTGTAGGCTGATGTTCCAGCAAATCTCCTAGCGCCAACTTCTAGAGGCAATATCTGGGATTTGTATCCAGCTTCTTTCAGCCCTCTGCTTAAATGCTTGTATTTCTCTCATTATGTACCAGCCAAACACATTGCTAATTTTTATTTTTTTTCACTTAAAGATAATCTCAAAAAATCAAAAGTTGCGCATCAAATATTCAATGCTGTTTTTCCCCCTGCAGCTTCGACTTGCGGCGTACAAAGTTCCGGAACATTGTTATTAAAACGTCAACCTACTTTATATTATTTTGTTTCGCCAGCTTATAAGGTTTAAATAGGGTTATACAATGCCGTTTTGGAACAACTTCGGGATTTTAAAATATGCCCACTCAAAATGGCATTATTTAGAGTAAAACATCTTTATTTTTTGTGGATTATATTGATGCCCCACAAAAAGTTGTGTTTAAGCTTAGCTCAATTATAATAAGATTTGCCTCTTCCATTCTACTTTCGTATCGTACTGTGAGTTCGACCATGATGATTTGTCGAGTAGCATTTGAATGGAATACGATGTCAGGCTTCATTCCTGTGTCTTGGATGACTTTAGGTTGCTTGTTCCAATTCGGAGAAATCGGCTGAAAACTCCCTGTCATAACAGCCATCCATTAAGGTCTTTCTCTGAGTGTCCATGCCAGTGGCACTTTCACACCAAAATTTTGCTCCACCTGCTAATGTGTACACTAGTGCCCTTGCCTTGGGTTGGACAAGCAGGCCCTTGGCGTCACATTTTGCTATCACAAGTTCTTGTAACACTCTGTTGTGTCGCCACGTGTATCTGCCCTGTTGGCTTTGAGCTATGTTGCAAGAGCTGAGAACATGTTCTGTGGTCTGCTTGCTTAGGCATTGTGGGCATGTGGGATCATCTTTCATTGCCCACTGCACCAGATATACATTTGAGGGCGAAAGGTCATATACAGCTCTGACAGGGAAGCTGAGTGTAAGTGGCGCCATAAAGCCATATCTCATTCCATGTAAGAGATATTTGTAATGCGCTTTCCCAGCTTGTCCAATGTCCTTTTTGGGATTGCTTAACCGCTTTCTGCATTCGCTTTAAATCTGATCTCGAGTCTAATCTTCTCAATTATCGTATCTCTTTTCTCTTTACCTTCTGCTTTTAACCACCACTTTACTCCTTCTGATCCCAGCTTTTCCGTCCAGTCTGAGTGAGACTGAGTACCTCTTTCCTTTTCAGGCCCTCTTTTGCTTGGTTAACAGCCTTGTCAACTTTCCATTTTCTGCCAGTTCTTAGCTGGGGCTGAATAGATCTCACTGATGGATCCTCTGAATCTTCGAGTATTGTCATTTGTCTAGCTTTTCCCTACTTGTTCACTTCAACTATTGACTTCAGGGAGAGTCTCAGATTTGCTTTGCGGCAGTGTATAGCATCATCCGCTAGCCTGGGAGGGACCCCCCTAGCCATTTTCTTATTTATTTTGGGTTCTATAGATTCCACAATTGAGATGCTGATCTCATAATTATACTAGAAATGGCCACAAGAGCTTTGGGATAAGCATAAACTGGAGGCACCACACTTTGAACTTTCCTGGCAAGCTACGCACTTGTCTGTAGCGTGCAGACCCACTGAAGCTTGTTCTAAAGCTTCAGATCCACGCTTGGTGTCTTTCGTGGATACTGGCTACTTTGAAACAGACATCTTCATCTAACTTTCTTTTTCGTATAGACAGGCTTCGAGACTTCTTCGGCTTGAATCTCATTCGGCTCCAGCTCATTAGAGTATCTAACCAAACTAGCCTTCTGCGGGTCTCGTTTTCCTTTGGGCGCAGAATCGTAGAGTAAGTAAGTAAATAAGTAAGTAAGTAAGTAAGTAAGTAAGTAGGTAGGTTGGTAAGTAGGTAGGTAGGTAAGTAAGTAAGTAAGTAAGTAAGTAAGTAAGTAAGTAAGTTAGTAAGTAGGTAGGTAGGTAGGTAGGTATGAAGGTAGGCAGGTAGGTAAGTAGGTAGGTAGGTAGTTAGGTAAGTATGTAAGGAAGTAAGAAATGAAAGGTAAATAAGAAATGAGTAATTAAGGAGTCAAATAGTGAAGTAAGCAGGTTACTGTGTCTAGTTTTAGGACAACAACTGTTCAGGTCTAGTGTTACGGCTACCATTTTCTCGTGACGGAGTCATGCACCAGCTTAATAACTATCAGTATGTTTTGGTTTGCTAGTAAAGCAGTGTGGCCCGTCCGCTTGCGGGCATTACTTCAATCTTTATAACAATAGCTTTATAGAGTCAGTCCGTTGTGGCGTGCTGTTCTAAAGATTTTATAAAATACAATAAGAAAAACGATTAAAGAAATATAATTATTTAAATAAGATTGATCGAGATCGTATAATGAATCGGTAATTGTGTCAATATTGGCTTTTCAAGCTATTTTAATTTTGTTTAAAACTTGATCTGACTTATGTAAGCTCAGTTTCTTCGGCATAAATCACTTGTATACCCTAGAATAATAAAAAAAAAAATCTATATTATATCAAGGTATTCAGATATTATAAATCAAGACTAGATAATACGTCGATTTCTTGATATCTTTTTTGTTAATAGGCTAATTTAAAAAAAATATATATATTATACATATGAACTTCCTCTCTTCTCTTCATTTTTTTAGCTATAAGGGTCTAACCCTGAAAATTATTCTCCATCGTGAGAATAATATTGGAAAGGATGTCTGTAGAGTTAGACTTCTCAACATTCCAATTCAATCTGTGTCCTCCTAGTCTTACTGAAAGCCAATATAGCGCATTTTCATCCTGTTCTATATATTTTTTACACACATCTAAATAAATTTTAATTATGTTTTTTTTATACAGATGAATTATCTGGAGGATCACTTTAAGTAATGATTGTGCTAGCGTGTGTGTTAAAATACGATGCAATAAAAGTTTTATAGGCTCCTCATCCAATCAGAATTGTTGCAGGCGCAACACTTTTTTTTTAAGGTGTTTGAAAAAGCCAAGTTAAGAATGCTTTATCGCCTTACTGCTTAAGTAAATGCACAGAACATAGAAAAAAAAATTAGTGCTAGAAATCATAAACTACTTAGGTTAAGTTGAAATTCACTGCCGGCTACTAGAAAACAAAGCAAGGAATCGGAAAGTAAAAGCTTTTGTTTGCTTGTTTGTTTCGCTTTTATACACCATTTTAGTAAGATGATATTGAGTGGTAGGTCGATCAGATGCATTATACCTTGGCTTGGAAAACAATTCTCATAGTGAATAATTAATATCATATAAAGATGTGGGTCATCAAAAGCCGGATTCAGTATCCAAAATCTTGCCTAGGTTTCTATGAAAGCTTATCCTCTGCAGATATTAAAATTTGCAATAATATCACTGACGTGTTCATGTGTTGTAAAAGCAAACATGTTAGACTCAGATGACTCATGCGCGTTAGAGATTTTGTTTTAAAACTATTTTTCAGAAATTGAAGTCGCATGTTACTTTCTTTTATTTTGATATCGATTTCCTAGTAATATTTTATTTTCTTAAGTTCTCTCCAATAAGCCTTTCATTCTACTCTTCAATCGTATAAGAACTGGGTGATCATTTTTTTTAAAATGAAGGTTTATTTTAAAACCATTTTTAAATTAATCTAATTATTGTCAATATTTTCAAAGTTTATTACAATATAATAAAATTTATTGAATGGAGGGACTTCAACGGAGAGACACATTCAAAACACTGTGTAAAACTTTCGAAAATAATACAACGAAAATAGAATTCGTTTAATTTTTATTCTAGTCATTGACGGTGAAGTGAAAATTGTGTATAGAAAACAGCACAAGAAACTAACAAAAGTCAACGTACTCAATAAAATTAAAGCCAAACATTAGAACGCTTGCCGTTCTACCGAAAGGACACACACACAAATCTTGTCCCACAAATATTCTCATTTGTTATAATTATCTGTGTAAGAGATAACAATTCCCTTTTATTAGGAAACAGAATAAAGCGATATTTTTTATGTGAAACAACCATACAAGCTATAAGCACTGTTGTGGTAAAATAATTGAATCGAAAATAATACAGCCTATTGCAATAATTGAAGTAAATATATTTTCTTTTACGCCAGAGAAAGTTTTCACAAAAAGGGAAATAAAGTATGATTAAATCATTTACAAACATACCTTTTCCAAGGCTTGAAATAATACTTTTCAATGAATCAGCAATCCAAGGACTTTTGGATCTTGCCCATTTATAATGAAATGTCAGATTCCTTCGGAGTGAGGAGAGAAATCAATCTTACTTCTGCTTCATATATCTATGTTGTTTTATAAAAAGTGGTGGAAACCACAAAACTAATATAAAACCTTCGACAGCTTATAGCTTGATCGGCTTGAAGGCACCCTGAACACTTTGCCTTATTTGAACAAGATTTCCACAACATAAGCAACGGCATTCACGCATCGCGTTCACTTACAAAAACTAATTGGAGCAACGATCTACAAAAAAGAAATCAACATAATTGTCATGAATACAAACTTGGACGAAATGGGACGAAGTGATTTGAGAACTTGTCTTGAATATTAAATGACCCTCTACCACAAGGGTTGAAGATTTAATGGCCACCCAGCTCTAATAGGTCCTGAGATTAAAAAGTAGTGTAGTAGCTAGGCGACACAAGGCCACAAGACTAGTACAAACTACTAAAACACTAAGAAAACAAAGACGAGAAAGTTAAAACGTTTAGTTTGGCTCAAAATTCTTTTGCAAATCTCATACACTGTGTGCCTTGTTTCCAAACAGCGAAACTAAAACTCTACGACGCAATAAAACCATTTACCAGGCGGGATGACTGAGGAGAGTTGTCAACGATACAAATCGGGAAAGATCAGAAACATTCGGATCAGGGAAATGGTGGGAATGACATCAACCACCAACTACAGTTAGTTCGTTTGGACAGCTGGCAGATATGGCGCTGTATCAGTTTGCCAATAAATGGTACAACAAAAGGATATCGGGTAAATGGCAAGATGCAGACTTAATAAGTCCCAGTTCAAAGTAAAAGAAAACCTTAAGAACCCCAGATCCCACCCAGCCAGACCTCCCAGCTTGTCACAGGCAGGAAGCTTTTTTGTCCTCGGCGCCCTAGAAGGTTTAAGAAGACACATAAAGTAAGTGAGGAAGTCATCAAGTAAGTAAGTAAGTAAGAAATGAGTAATTAAGTAGTTAAGTAGTCAAGCAAGTGGGTTACTGTGTCTAACTATTGAACTATACCTGCTCAGGTCTAGTGTTACAGCTACCATCTTCTCGTGACGGAGTCATGCACCAGTCTAATAACTTTCTGTACATTTAAGTCTGTTAGTAAAGCTGTGTGGCCCGTCCGCTTGCAAGCACGATTTCAATCTTTATAACCATAGCTGCATGGTAGTCAGCCCATTGAGGCGTGTTTTTTCTAAATATTTTGTAACATAGTTTATGAAAAATGCTTAAAGGAATATATTTTAAATTAGAAGGATTGAGATTGTTTAAAAAATCGATTATAGTGTCGATGTTGGTGTTTCAAGCTGTTTTGATTATTCAAAGACTTCATATGACTTATGCAGGCTCCGTTTCTTCCGGCTAAATCATTTGTGTTCAAATTTTATCAAGACATTTCTTCTTTTCTTCTGGTACCTTGTCTGGACCAGACATTAGCGAGGATGTATCACCACTCAAACTTATTCTTAGATAAACTCATAAAGTTGTTGTTACCCTTGCCTAGTGCCCATGACTTAAAATTTCAGTAATACTTATTCTCTGTCTATCTCTAGTGCGTTTGCCTTCAGTCTTTCCAGTTATTGCTAAGTGTTGTAAACCCTAATGTCGGCAAATATAGCCTGAAGATATTTAGCTCATTAAAAATGTGGACTAGATAATGCGTTTTTAATCTTTACATCTATTTGTTGATGTTATTTTTGTAACTAGTAGAAGCATAATTTTTTGTTCTACTACAAGTTAGTGTCTAACGCTGAAAAATACTATAGTTTATCATCAGAAAAATGTTGAAAAGGATAAGGGTTCGAGAGTAGGAGTCCTAGTCTTCTTAGCCTTCCAATATAATCTAGGTCTTCCTTAGTCTTACTAAAGGCCAACATAGAACATTTGCATAGTTTTCTAAATTTTTTTTTTTTTACACAAATCTAATTTCACAAAACGAAAATTATGCTTCGTTTATACAGCCAAATTGTGTGGAGGCTTACTTTTTGTTCTGACTGCACTATTGTGTATGCCATTATCATTATCCTTTTAAAGTACAATACAATAACAGATTTGTAGACCCTTATCCGATCGGTACTGTTTCAGGCATAACACTTTTTCTTAAGGTATTTGAAAAAGCCAAGCTGAGTATGCTTTATGTTCTAGCTGCCGTCAGTAAAGTCATAGATCATAAAAGAATTGCGCTAGAAATTATAAACCACTTAGGTATGTTTGAAATGCTGCGCCGGAATTACACGGGAAGCTTATTAGTGTACATTGAGTAGTGGGTCGATCAGATTTATTTATACTTTTTCAGAGATATTGCATGTTACTTTCTTTTATTTTGATATGAATTTCCTGCTCATGTTTCCTTTTCTTTAGTTTATTTTTTAATAACCTTATAATTCTGATCTTTAGTCGCAAAAAAAAACCGGGTGATCATGTTTTAAAAAAAACTGAACCTTTATTTTAAAACTTTTTCGTAATGTATATAAATATTGTCAATCCTCAAAATATTTTGAAAGTTTATAAAAATAAAATAATTAAGTTGGAGGGAGGTAGTTCAACGGATAGACACAATCAAAACTTTTCATAAAATTTTCGAAAATATAACAACGCAAAAAAAATTTCACTTCATTTTTATCTTCGACAAATGATATCAGTGGTGGGTCTCCACTGAGTTTTGATGCATGTGGATTTATGAGAGTTGCCACAATTATTATAATAAGATATCTGCGTACCGTCTCTATAAGTTGTGCCTTTGTAATAGCAGTTTGAAAAACGAAAAAAAGAAATCGGAAAATTCTAGTCTCTGTTTTTTAATTTAGATAAAACTGTTGGACAGTATTGTTACTCCGTTTATTAGAACAAGTATTAGTAATAGCGGGAGCAGCAGCAGCAGCAGCAGCAGCAGCAGCAGCAGCAGCAGCAGCAGCAGCAGCAGCAGCGGCAGCAGCAGCAGCGGCAGCGGCAGCGGCAGCAGCAGCAGCAGCAGCAGCAGCAGCAGTAGCAGTAGTAGTAGTAGTAGTAGTAGTAGTAGTAGTAGTATTAGCAGCAGTAGTAGTAGTAGTAGTAGAGGTAGTAGTAGCAGCAGCAGCAGCAGCAGCAGCAGCAGCAGCAGCAGCAGCAGCAGCAGCAGCAGTAGTAGTAGTAGT
>BLXT01003273.1:773054-785720 GCA_019648995.1 Plakobranchus ocellatus
CCCCCCCCCCCCCCCCCAAAAAAAAAAAAGGGAAGAAGATGAATTTCATGATAATGAAGTGGAAAAATAAGAAGACTGCTTCATGTTATTAGTCATGACCACTCATGAGTCATACTGCTTTTCTTCATGTGAAGACCACATAAAATTATTCCAGGTCAAGATAGTTTCTTTGGAAAAGGCTTTTATAGAAAGATGTTATGAAAATAAATTATTGAAAGAGAAAGTGAAGCGTAGGGACAAGAAATGCGCTAATCTCACTTAAATTTGAAGAACAAACATTTTTAAATAGTGAGGCTGCAGATCTCCTGCATCTGAATTTCAGTGATAAAAAACTTTTTATAATTAACAATGAATCACAAGGCTCAGCGAGCACCACATGAAAAATCATCGGTACTTAGAAGCTGTACAGGAATTGGCTGTAACAGTGCATTTCTACAGTACTAAAGCATATGACTACTGCTTGAGAAGGATTCTGTATCTATGATAAGACAGTGATCAGCTTCAGTGGACTGTGAACCTGGTTTAATAAATAATAACAATATAGCTATACACACATTGCATATCAACTCATAGCCCTATAATCTCAGTCACTCATTCCCCAAACCAGCAATTGATACTAAAATCTTCACTTTATATGCCTTATATTTTAAAATATTGGAATCGGAAGAGTAATTTACAAATGTGCATCTTTGTCTCAAAACAAAATATTCTGAAGACAGACTAATTAAAAGTAGATATTGTAAAACTAATTGACTGAAAAACAAACACACTTTTAGGGTCAGTTTTTCCTAGCTTGCTGGCATTGTTTACATGAGTAGTGGGCATCACCTGCGACGTCAGCACGCCTTCGCCTGGGTGGCTGCCAGAAAGTATGGCAGCTTGCCACATCTGCTCTGATGTACTCGCAGCAGCCATTTTGTATTAAGCCAGAGAGGGTTCACCTTGCAGCGTTCGCCCTCTCTTTACACTCCCATCTCTATTTCAAGTATTTGTCCATTAGTTCTAGATTTAGATGTCAGCTCTTAACAGTCTCTTTTAAAATTTTTTTCTCTTTGGACCTGAAATTTAATATAGATCTTAATCTACATTCCAGTTATAGACTCTAATTAGAGCTCTTGATCTTGGCTCCTGTTGTCCATCTAGATTCTAAAACCATCAGGATTAGATATATATGATGATGTGGGGTAAAGTCGTAAAGTACAAGTTCAGTTGGATGGGGAGCCTGCTTGTATACATTCTTGAATCACAATTTAGTGTTGTAATCAATTTACTTAGATTTCAGATTTTAACTATGTGAGGAGCAGTAGTGATATACTCACTCAGATTGTCAAAGTACAACTTCACTGAAATAAAAACAATTGCAAGCCTATTAGATGCTTTAATGCATTATTGAAATATTAAATCGTGTTCAGTATTTCTCTTTTTTTTTCTTAGCGGGGGTATGTCCAATTACCTCTACCTCATTGCCCTTCCTCCTGGTACCAAGTCTGTCAAAGGTGAACCAGTGGATGTCCTGCTTCGCATCTATGGGCAAATCAGCAAGTCTACTCTGGATTTTCTTGTTCACAATTCTGTAGTGTTTGCTCTGCTGGCGGAGAGGAACTTGGGGCCCAAGCCTTTTGGGATGTACCATGATGGAAGGATAGAAGAATTCATTAAGGTTAGGACTTCCTGTTCGATTCACTGAACTTAATGCTTTTGCATATATACCTCTAATAATGGTTCTTACATGATGATGAGGCTTTACAGTATTCATTTATCAGAATCTAAATTTGGCTTTTACGAAAAATGTGTGCATTTTTTCATGTAAGACATAGGATGTTATTTAATAAAAAAAATTGAGTGGTTACATTTTCAGAAGCCTATATTATAAGAAGAGCATGTATTGAGCTGCAGGTTAACATGGTATCCATAACCACTCTTTGTCCCTATCAAGTAGGAAATTTTGACTTTTTCAGGGTCGACCATTGGTTCCCACAGACCTTTGTAAACCAGAAGTAATGAATTTGGTTGCTGAGAAACTTGCCCGCTTTCACACCCTGGACATGCCTCTGTGTAAAAAACCTAGGTGGTTCAAAAGTCTGGTCCGAGGGTGAGTTTTCTCTTAATCTTTGGTACAGATTTTCTAAAGTGACAGCTGCCTTGGTTGCAAGGAATGGGTCTCTTTCATTAAGAATAATTTTGACTCAAGCTCTTGCGAAGAAGATGATCATATATCTGAAAGTAGTTCCAGATTCAAGCATATTTATGTATGTATTTTGGTGAATGGAAGTTTTGGAGACTTTCGTGCACTCATGCCTTTCATTCTGCCATTCATGTAAGAGTAAAAAAAAAACGGAGACAGTTCTCATAATTATGATTTTCAAAATTTTTTTTGTGCTTAATTCACTTTTCACATTCACATAGTTATGACTCTTTAAAAAAAAATTGAAAAACAATATTGTAAGCAAAAACAATAGGATATTCAAGCATTAGTCTTCAATTTTTAAAAAAATAAATAGACCTGTATTTGTTTCATTACATGACCAAAGTTCATATCTTTCACATAATTAGAGAAGTCTTTGCAATTTTGAACCTCAACATTCTCCCTCCTCCCCCCATGTGCACACTCCCAAAAGAAAAAAACAAAAGACAACCTTTGCTCAGAATTTTTACCTCGGAAAAATTTCTGGCTGTGTTTAAATGGATCATAGATTATTAAAATCCTCTTTGCAAACTCCTTGCTTTTGGTGAATTAAAACTGGTTTTATGCATTTTTAGATGGATCAAAGATGTAAAGAACAACCTGGACAAGCGGACTGAGATTAAAGATGCTCTACAAAAAATGTCGCCAAATTTTGACCTAGAAGCTGAGTACAAAGAGCTCCTGTAAGATATGATTTTTTCCCCCTTTACTTATGTTTTTTTTGGCTTAGAAGAAGAACTTTTCATTTAGTTAATCAAACATTCTTATTTACCTTAGCATGCTGTATTGTAACATACCTATATACCTTGTGTGCTTTAATTTTTTTTTTTAAATTAACCAAAATTCATCCTTATTTCTGTTAACTGAGTGGCTTTTTTTTTTTTTTCTATCAGCGAGTTTCACAGAACAGTGAACCAAGTTGCATGGGGGAAATTCAGCTTAAATTTCTTAAATAAATTCAATAATCAATAACAAGGCTGAAAAAAAAATAGAGTTAATGAATTTTCACTATTTCCTATGAAGATGGAATTTTAAAATTTATTAAGTTTCTTTGAATTTTTTTTTGTGTGAATATTCCGGGAATTAATCTTTTTTGTGTTAAATTCTACGAATGATATAAGTAAGAATTTTTTGTTTTTCCAGTGGCAGGAAAAAGTTTTTTGTAACAGGTCATTTAGTGTCTGTGGACAAAGAGCTTGAATCCTAGTAGTGTCACTTCACATTAAAAACTGTGCATTTCTGCCGCAGCAAATGAAAGAGCAGTATCATCAGCATTGACAGATTTAAGAAGCCATTGACTTTTGTAGGCTTAAAATCAAATGTTTTAGTTTGAAACAAAGAAGAGGTTTTTCTAAGGGTGCACAATTATACCATGAGAGCTTAGAACTTGAAAATATTTTTATGTTTGAATGCCTATATAGCCACCTATTTACTGTTTCTTTTTTTTTTTTTTTCCCTTTGGTTTTACTGTCCAATACTCAATATTTTGAAACCTTTATCTAAAAAGTAATATCAACAATGTACAATGACAAAAAAAAAATCGTAAAAGTTTTCTTCTATTGGTCTGCGTCTTGGCAGTCACCCTCCTCTTAAAAAAAAACAACAACGAAGAAACAAAAAACCAACCGTATTGTGAATGCCCAGATTTTTTTCTTTAGCAATGTCACTTTGATCTACTTTGAGATCCTACACTTCTTACAATAATGTACTTTATAAGAGGTAAAGTTGGCTGTGTTGTAATATTGTGCCAACACCATTATTGCTGTGTTAGAATAATGCAGTTCATCACTTTCAGATCTGAGAGGCAAATTTTATTTCTGCTTTTTCCAAATTAACCTGTTTGAAACATAATGAGATTAAATTCTACCTCCTCCCAATCTGTCACTAATTAATTCTGATAAGCAATGGTGAAGCATATCAATGTAGGAAATCTGGTCTCACGTCAAGCATGCCAATACGAAGCTTCAGGTCCTCAGTTGTGAGAGGTCAGTTTCTAAAATTATGGGTTAGAGTTTTATCACTTTATTGTAAAATCCCCATAAATTTAACCCCATAACTTTGTCTTCTAAATCATTTTCTTGACAGCAAAACATAAATACTAACCACCCGCTTCCATTAAAAAAAAAAATGATCTGCCTTCTTACAGGTTTCCTCCATTTTCTATTTAAGAAGGATGCTGAATTAGCTTTTAGGATAGGGAAACAGTAAGTCACTGCAGGAAATAAAAATAGATAATTGATCATCAGCTAGATTTTGTGGTGCTGCCCATGCAGACAGCAAGCAGCCAGGAAAGTTGTACTTTGTCCTCTGATTCACAAAACAAAATAGAACGCTTCAAATTGTAAACGCACATCTTCATAAGATTTTCCCTAAAAAAATTGAGCCCTTTGAATAGGTATCCTGTCTTGCGCAGTAAGTGAATGAGCCAACCAAACATGTCCAGATCTAAACTGAAATATCATTCTACTTGCTCCAGTTTTGTATCGAAACAATAAAGAGTTTTTGATGCATATTGAAAATATTAGAGTTTATAAAAGGGGTTAATAGACAATATAAATATTCCTTTTCAAGACTTGTTGGTCTCTTATGAGTGGAAACTATTGTAATGAATACAACCCTTTTTTCTCTACAACATGGTTTTCTTGTACTGCATAGCAAAGTATGAGACAGCTTTTTGTGAATTTTGTCAGTGTCTTCACATTCAGTTTCTGTTGGAAAAAAAAATGTTTTAAACAGAATGAATTGGAAGGACATTCCTAGTAGGTATCAACTGCACTAATATGAGAAATCCATTGTCACTTAAAAAAGTGTTAGTTTCATTGCTTTATGATATCATAATTGTTAATTAAGGCAAAAAGAAAAGAAAAAGAACAGAGCAAGCTTTCGAGGAGATTTTTTTAATAATGATACTTACGATAAAAAAAAAACAAAAAAAAACCACTATTGAAATCCAGAGATGGAAGTAAGTCAATTGATATTTTATAATGAACAACTGAAACGATCGATTTCTTAATTGAGATGTAATTGTTTGTTTAACAGGAGAACAGCAAGCAACCTTAATTGTCCTGTTGTGTTTTGTCACAATGATTTACAAGGAGGTAATTATCTCCCTTTTTTGTTACGCCACCGATAAAAATGCATATGAGCAGCATTGTGAACAAAATAGTATTTTGTAAGGGGAGCATAAAACACAGTTCATCTTTAAACATGGATAAAACCTTTTCTTTTCTACCAGTAACAACTGGGACTATTTTGGCCACTAAGGCATCTTGGTATTTTCTTGCATCTTCATCAACACACTAACATTAAAAAAGAATTTGGTGAAGGTCCTGAATTACTTGGGCTTGCTTAATGTAACCTCATCTTACATGTAGCAACCCATGGCTGCAGTTTCATACATTTAACTCTAGGGCAGCTTAAGCTTCTCTCCTTTTCTAAAAATAAGGAAAGCTCTAACATGCCTAACATGCCTTTAGATCACAACTCTAGTAAATTAACCTTTGCTGAAATAATAATCTTCAGCTTGTGTAATGTCATCACAACAAAAGAAGAGATTTTGCTTCTAAAGCCATCGCCATGGTTTAAATGACTATAGATTCAGTTTTCATAATTCTTATTCTTTTTCAACAAAACCTTGATAATAGGTGTAGATGCGTGAGAACACCCTGAATAAGATACCCAGATATGAATTTAAGGCTTTGAAGGATTGTATCCCTGATGTTTCTCTAAATTTTATTTATTTGAAACCTTTGCCTAAATTAAAATCTTAGTTCTGTTATGTCACTTTCAGTATGCTGGGTCTAAAAAATTTGATGCTAAAACAATATCATGCTGCAGTAAAGAGCTTGAACATTCATAGGTTGATATGAGTGAAAAGGATTTTATGGAGCAGTTTTAGGTTCAAGAAGTATTTTAGTAATGAAACTTGTTGATAAAACTGATAAATGCATAGCGAGTTGAATGATTAAAAGAAAAAGGAACTTGTATAGACCATGACTATGAATATTCACTTAAAATAAGTCTAGTACAAAACAGATCCTGGTGACTTATTCTGGGTTTCCTCGCCATCACACTTAAGTCTTTTAACAACAAGAGGAGTAATGGCAACGTGATAATGCTTGATGTCTATGAAATGTGGTCTCCCAAATGCCTTAAATGGATTAGAATTTGTTTATAATTGCAAAACGTCTTTGCTTGTGGTGACACGGCACAAAGTGTCTATTCCAATTATATGTGTTGTTAAATGGTATGTCTCTTTAGAGCTTATAATTTTATGTATAGGAAATGTTCAGGTTTGAATTTTGATTTAAAAGTTTTTCATTCTTTGCATTGCTATATATTCTGTAATCCTTCAGCTGTAAGAATAGAACCCTTGTTTAGATAAATGATTCTGTGATGACAAAAACAATCAATTATCAGACTGTCAGGCCATTATTCCATCTCTTATCCATCTCAAACACAGCTTTTTTAAATTGGTGATGTTTTGTTAATTTTTTATTTATTTAATTATAACTTTTTAAAAAGTTTAGCTCTCTATCCCTCTATCAATCTAACAATCAATTTTCATTATTGCTTTATATGACTGAGGTTTAACTAATAATATTATTATGAATTAAGACTAGAACAGTACAAATACTCAAATTGTATTATTATAATTTTTTTTTTTTAAAATTATAAGGAAATGTATTATTAGCTGACCAAGCTTCAGGCTCCACATCTGCAGGGATTACCATAATTGACTGGGAATATGCACACTATAACTACAGGTCAGTATCTCACACTCTTCATAAGGTCATTATTTTGAGCTGCAGTACCTATTGTTCTCTCCTCTCCTCAGATCATTAATTTAAAGTGAGAATTGTTTGCTTTGCTTTCTTTTTGATAGTTTGGGGTCATAAAATATTATACTAGTACACTTCCTTCAGATGTTTATCGTGTGTTTTTCAGTGTATTTCTCTTCTCTGTTATGGATTGTCTTGAAACTAGTCTGAGCAAGCTTGAAGTCCCACTCCAAGCATTTTAAACCCTTTTAAACAGCCAGAAATTTCTTTCTACCGGGTTTGCAAATGAGAAAACTGGATAGGACTATGATGATTCTTAATCATGAAATCGTTGTCAGTCGTATCAAAACTCTGAAATGTCTTCTTTTTGAATAGGGCCTTCAACATACCACTTTCAAACTGTTTAAAGGAGCATTATAAAGAAGGAAGAAATTACAAAATTGCTATTCTAGAAATTCTGATTTACAACATCCTAAATCAATTGCTGCTCATGGCAGGTGATGATATGTGATCCATCCATAAAAAAAGGAAGCTGTTTGTTACGAATTGCCCTACAAGATATAATACAAAATATTCAGAAACGGTAGAAGAAATAATAGAAAATCTCCCAGTTTTTAACACGTAACAAATGTTTACCCTAGAGAGATCTGCAAAAAAGATGTTTTTCACATTATATATAGCCACTTTTGTCAGTTTTGGATTTTATTCCTGATGGATGATATCGGACAAACAATTTCATAAGCATGAGTCATACATATATTTAGTCATCTTAAAAAGTAAATCACTTTTGAGATGGAGCATTTTTTTTTAACCATAAATCTAAGGTCAGTCGCATTTTGGTGTAACCCTATTTTGATTCAGTCTTGAATATGAATTTGTAGATTCAAAATCATTTTTAGTTAGCCATGTATTTTGGTTTAACAATACTTAACTGTTGTATGCTATATGTTTCTTGACAAGGATGTAAAGGTTAATTTTCCACCATTGCATCAATGAAAAAAATGCATAGGCTATCACTGAAAAAGTGGGTGGAAATGATGACTTCACAATATCCTGAAATGGGTCCTAATAGCTGATATGCCGTAATAATTTTTCTAAAGAAAAACCAATTTTAAGTTCCTTTTTTTCTCATTTGAAGTGATATTTTTCAAAACGTTAAAAATCCCACATCTTGGCTCAGAATTAACATAGCTCCATCCAGTTAACACATTTATGAATGGCACAAAATGAAGTTCAAGTGGTTTCAATATGACGTCCAACTTAAAAGCTTGAATTTCACCTGCAGAAACATGCCTAGCTATGGCTGAGAATTACTGAAATGTTGTTAAGTATTCTAGCAACACTTTCTTTAATGAAAAGTTGTTGTGGTAGACTATGTTACTTTTTGGAAATGTTACCAAGAACAGCTGCTTGCGGTGGAATTTTATTTTCAAAAGCTTGGACTTTGACACAAGTTCGAATGAGTCGGATGTTGCATGATAAACAGTTTGTGAGAAATATAGGTTTTAGTTTTTTTTTCCATTTCATGCTTTTTTATAGCATAATCCACAAGGCATTACAGAGATATCTTGGTTGACTGAGTTAGGTCAATTACAATAGCTGCGTCACAGACTGGGACTTCGACCCAGACATGCAGGTAGCAGAGGCCTGATACAAGTTTTGTATTTTTCAAAAGCAATGATAAAATTTTTTTTTTTTAGACTATTTGTGGTATTATTTTAACAGAAACTGCACAAAACCCACCAATACAAAAGAAATATATTTCTCTACACTGAGAAAAATAGCACACAGTTAAAGTTATGCATCGAAAATAGGATTTTCTTTAAGCAGGTTCAGCATAAATTCTTGAAACGGTGAAGCAGTTGAATTACATTGCTAATTATGTCTGCTCAACAATATATATGGCTTTCCATCTTAAGGATAATCATATTGAGGTATGGTTATGGTTAGAAACGCGAGGCTTTTACAAAATATTACTAAAAAAGCTGAACAGTTGAATATATTGAAAATAAATATGCACAAATAGCAGTGAGTTGGTGATCCACAAACGTTTTGAGATAATGGTGCATGAGGCTCATCCCAGGGAACTGATAACGCAGTGATAAAAGGTGAATGGGCCTGCTTTGTGAGATGTAAAATGGCGCTCAGGAGACAAGTCACTGTTAGCTGTACAGAGGAAAACACCTCATGGCCTATGGTCCTCAGCCCACAAACAAAGAAATATAGTATCATTGAAAGAAGTGGTTGAAAAAAGTGATGAAATATATTACCATCACACCTTCAGGAATTTTCAGATTGGAGGTTTAGTTTACAGACATTATATGGTTGGTCTCAAAGTGATCTTGAGATCAACTTGACACTCATTATTATGTTACCCTAAAGTGTTAACTCCATACCTGGCCCAAAATCAGCATATCTCTAGCCGATTTTCCCAATTTCAAAGCTCACAGATTCAGGCGGGTTCAATTATTAAATATGTTCGAAATAGTATTTTTAACATATTATTTGGACTGGTCTCAAAACATATATGTAAAAAGACTCACAAAGACGATAACGTCTTTGCCTTGACGCCATTCTTTATGAATTGAATATTTCACATAATACGTTTAAACAAGGAAAACATTCGTTTGAAAACAGGTCACAACTTGATTAATATTCTGTTTCCAGGGGGTTTGATCTTGGCAATCATTTCAATGAGTGGATGTTTGATTACTCCAGCACTGGGAAGCCTGGTTTTGAATACAACTTTAGCAGCTATCCCAGTCGGGAGAAACAAGTAAGTTTTCTTTTGTCTGTTGACATGTTCATTTTTTTTTCGAGAATGACACAACTGTTTCTTTCAAATCAGGACAAAATCACAGTCCTACATATAAAATCAAAACAATGTTTTACTTAAGTTTTGTGCTTTGTGTTACAGTGTAGCAAAAGTTGTTCCCCAACTGAATTTCTGTTTCTCAAATGCCAGATTTGAAGCAGACATGGATAAGCATGGCTTACTTATTATTTCTCTGCGCACACATATGCTTTAAAGATTAATAATTCTAGAAAAAGCGCTAGAGCAGAGGAGGTTTTTTTCAATGGTTATGAGTAGCTTTGCATTTCTAGTTTAAATTTTAGAATTTTTTCTTCATGCCTTGAGCGTTTTCTTCCTGTGCTGTACATTTTTTATCAAACATCATGAAATTAGAAAGAAAAGGAGAATGTTGTCTGAGTCTTGAGTCTTCATCAGGCTCAGTAGTTTTTTCCCACAGTGGTAATGCAAGCTGTGCGCTCTGAATATATCGACCTCAAAGGGGATATTGATGTTATATTGATATGAGGAATATCGAAGAGGCATTACAAAGGCAAAGGCAGAAAAATGCTTTCTTTCCTTATTTTTCATCCTTAACGTTTAAATAGACCTACCGTAAGAAATGTTTTGTTGTTGTTGTTGGTTTGTTTTTCTTCGGCTAAGTGTTGAATAAAGGTGAGGAAAGTCTGCAGAAGTGGATTTCTTAAAATTTTTTTTTTTTATTCTTTATTTTTATTCAAGTCTTTTTGCTTATCATGCAAAAATTTAGCCAGGCAAGAAAAATCTGTTCTTAATGTAGGGCCTCAAATGGGTTGAAAAAGTGCTAAATGTTTTCACATTTTTTTAAATGCAAAGAAAGTACTTTGTAGCATTGGCTTTTTTTCATGGCAAATGATAGACATAAGGCAATACAGTATGAAAAGGTTTATTAGTTGTCATAGATAAAAATTCGTCGTCACCAAAAATGTTTTCTCCTTTTCTTATTAAAAGAAGTAAAAATAGAAAAAAACAGGCATCAGTTAAACAAATAGTAACAAAAAATAAACAACATTGTTGCTTCAAATGTTCTGCCTTTATACTTTTTACTTTTCGTTAAAACAAGTTTAAGTTGATGGTTGCTTTGCTTCCTATTTTTTTTTCTGATTGTGTCATTCTCAGTTCGTTAACCCTATCCGTATGTGTGGGTTAATTTTGTTACCCCAAGGCTTGTTTTTTAATTTTTTTCAAATGCTTAAAATGGGAATTTTTCTTTCAGTATTCCAGTATTCCTCAAAAATTCAATTTGACATATGATTACATAATAATGACAGAAAATCAATATTGAACTGACTGAGGTCATTTCTGAAACCTTCCATTATTTTTTACTATGTAAAGTATTGGGTGATTTTGTACCCCCCACGTACGGATAAGACTATATTATTAAAATGTGGGAGCACTCAGTTACCCCCGACGCATGGATACAACGATAAAACATCTTGTACGGATAGGGATAAACTCATCTGTTTGTTTACAAGACTGCTTTGCCTGAATTTTTTTGTACTTTCTGTTATTAGTGAAAAATTTTTTTTACACAATGGCAGTTTAAAATAAAAATGAGAAATTCATATAGACAAGTTTCAAGATGTTGGATTTAAATGTAAGATGGATGGTGAGGGGGAAAGTTATGAGGATGTGAAATACCAAAAAAAGGCTTATAACAAGTAAGCTCTTGATAACGATGACAATGCTTTTATACACTAACTTCTCTAAAAGGGCTTTATCATTTTGTTTTTTAGTTTCATTTCTTTCGGGCTTACCTGAAAGCAGCTGGATGTCTTACAGAGGTGAAGGATTCTGATCTTTGGTCCCTGTACAGAGAGACAAACACACTTGCCTTACACTCACACTTTCTCTGGGGAGTCTGGGCATTAGTGCAGTCACTTACTTCCAGCATTGAGTTTGACTATGTGGTAAGTAATAGAATTCCTTGGAGTAATACAACATTGAAAAAAGCACAAGTAGCTAGAGAGAAATAGCTTTTTTTTTTTTCACATGCTGACAATTTACCAGTCCTTTTTGTAATAAAAAAATAATGCAAACACTGACTTGATGAAACGTACATTTTTGTTCATTTTATTGCGACAGTTAGCTAAAAATTTAAATTATGGCCAAATGCAGTCTATTTAGCTTATTTGCAGACTTGCCAGGACTCCTGGTTTAATTGGGGGCCTTCTGATATTTTTGAAGATAATACCCATCTCGTGATTTCCCAAATTTAGACTGAGAAATCCTGATTTCTCGATCTGCAGGGAGAAATCCCGATATTGTCTTGATTTGAAGTGCAGAAATATCGATTTTGTTTTGTCTATTGAGAGAAAAAAAAACCTTAAACAAAAAGAGAATTACCTTTGAAACACTTTTTGACGTAAAAAAAAAAAAAAAAAAAATCAATTATCTAAGTCAACTGAGCAATCATGATATTTCTTCGAGACAATTGCCTTATTGTTTCAAGCATTCATGCAAGGAGCAGGCAAATCTGTGAAATACAGGTCTACCTGGTAGAGCTAATTGTACGTTCTTAAGTGCTGAACAGTTAAGTGTAAAATATGCGGAGTTTATTGTTGCAAAACAATTAACTTGTATTATTTTCATTTGTGATTGATCTGTTCCCAACAAAATCCATACCAGTGTAACGTGAACATGATTATAGTGTTGTCTTAGATCCATATCAGTGAGGCATTTCAAACTTTACAAGTTTTTCCTCTTCAAAACACATCATCATTGTTTGAATTTGAATTTGACAAAAAAAAAAAAAAAAAAAAAAATCAACTTCAAGAATGACGACATCAAAGAATTAGATGAAATAGGAAAAGGTTAGTTTGCTCCCTTTTAAAAGTTCAGTGCCATCAAGTTTTTGCGATCATAGATCT
>BLXT01003273.1:790748-802566 GCA_019648995.1 Plakobranchus ocellatus
AGTTAAATTGAGCAAGATTAAACATCTACAATAGCAAAAGTTGTTTTCTAATGTTGCATTATAGGTAAAATCGCTTTTAGAAAATGAAAATCTCAAGAAGTAAAGAGAACTCCAATGTGTGTAGGAAGAGCTATGAACATATGAGATGTAAATCTGGTACATACTTTCTATTTGTTCAAAATTTTTAACGGTGGCATTTGACATATGTAAAAAAAAAGTCCCTCAAACTATTTTTCAAGAATTTCTCTTTTTTGCTTTTTTCAACCCCTTGTTTCATATGTCTTTTTTTTGTGAACATTGGATTTATGCACTTTATGGATTTATTGAAGTTGTCTTGTTCAGGCACTTAAATTTTGTAAGTACTACTTTTATGTCTTTCATTTGTATTGGCAATCGCTTGCAACTTTTTTTTTATTGTCCATTTTTATTAATTTGAATGTTCATTGAATTTTTTTTCTTTTTTGATGATGCTAAGACCCTGCCGTGCTACTTTGTTCAACCGGTCAAGCTGTTTAAAAAGCATGCGCAATATGTACAGAATATTTTCTTTGAAAATGAAATTGTCTATAATATTCTCAGATTTGTAAATGGATTGATATTTGATTGAAAGCAAATAATTTAAATGAGTTTCTTTTTACATGATAGAAATTATTATCATTATCACGAAATAAAAAAAAAAAATATACATATATAGAACACTTTAAATGACTGTCAAATATGGACTTTGCTCTGAAATTTTGACAAATATAAAGTTTCATTTTTTTTAAAATTGTGATTCCAGATTCATATCTTTTTGAAATTTTGAATATTGAAATTAGACAGAGCTTTAATATTTGTTTTTATTACATGACTGAAGAAAGTTATCTACAACTTCATCTCTGCATTTAAAATTTACAGTGCAGTCAATATAAGTTACCTTCAAGTGTAATGTTTAATATAAGGCAAATTAAATGTGTGAAAAAGAGAAAAAATGATGTTGATTTTCTAAGTATCTTATTTATCTATGTTTTTTTAAAAGCCAATTTGTCTCTTATACTTAAAGTATTACTATTGCGGGAGGGCAAATTTACTTCATTATTTTTTTTTTTGTATGTTTTATACTATCATGACATGCAGGGTAATCAAAGAAAATATTTAAAAGCCCTTTGCTTTGAATGGGAAAAGTTGCAAATCATTAAGGGCATTCAAAATGGTCCAAAAAAAAAAAAAGTTAATAAACAATAAAGCAAAACCACTTTTAAAAACATAGATAAGTGCAAGATCATGAAATATTTGAATGATAAAATGCTGTTGCAAAAACCTGAAGCAAAGGATATAATACAGGGTTAAAATAAGTGGTGGAGATACTAGTACATGTAGATATGTAGTTATCAACACGGTGGGACATGGTGATATCTTTTATTACATGTAATATATTGTGAGAGACTCTAACAATTTAAGAAATCAAGGTTTTAAATGTGGTAAATCTTAACTCTAGAAGTATTATTTTACAATGAAGCTATGTATATTTAACTGTGGTGCGATATATTTATTTCTGAATTATATTTCTATTTTTTCTGACCACAAATATAGTGAAATTGGGAGTAGTGGCCAGTTTAATTGACCCTTGCCACTTTTTAGGTTAAACGATTCATTGATCTTTTTTTTAATCTACCAAAAAAGTGAATGAAATAGACAAAGTGTGTGAGCCCAATAGTATCAACATTGGTGGCACATAAGTCGGCAATCATACCATGTAGTAAAATGAATTGTGTTATGCAGAATCCAGCCCACCGTTGGCACCAGGCTTAGCAAGGGCCAGTAGCCTGAGATCAGACAGCAGTGAATGGGCTTCATGTTACATAGAGACAAATCAATCTTTGTGACTGAATGAAAACACCTCAGTCTATAAAGTAAGAAATCACCTTTGAAGTTAATAATTATGTGAGGAAGCCTGGGTGAATCTGGCATAAGTCCGTTTGTAGGCATTGAGCTTGATAGTTAAGCCTTAGTGTACACTTCTTTTGACAAAAAAAAAACAACGAAAAAAAAAAAGAAATACAAACTATGCCACTATCTGAGTTCTGTCAAAAGATAAGCAGTTTTGAAGATTGTACCTTTATTTATTTCCTTCAAGCAATGACAGAATTTTGAAAGGCTCCTGAGCAAAAGTGTCCATGACAACTTGTGCCTGATGTGCAGTAGTTGCCTTGCATACCATAGCCATAGCTATAGCTAGTTGTATTAATAACACTTAAAATAAGCAGATGGACCAAAACGTGGTGCATTTTGTAGAGCTGTTGGACAAAAAAGCTTTAAAATCAGGTCTACCTTGTCTGTTTATTGTTTTTCAGTGTGCCAAAGGTTGATGACTTTCGCATTAAACTTTTTGAACATTTTAAAATTGTGAGATTGTAATGAAAAGATTGCTTTTTCCAAATGGTTATTTTTTTTTTTTCACCTTGACCTATCTTATGAATAAAAGTTGTGATGTCTTTGTTTCTTTCGATGTATAATAGTTTGGCACTAGTCAGAATCATTTACAATGTTTCTTGCCACTTTTCAGTGTTAAAAAGGAGTATAAAAACTCCCAAAACTGAGTATGCCTCTTTTTTTAAAAAAGAAAATATATGAATAAATTTGGTCTTCTTTCTCGTGATCTGAAGATATGTAGGGGCGTCGGTAGCACAGTGGCTTGCGAGTCCGCCCTGGGATCTGCAGGGACCATTCTGTCGCGGGTTCGAGCCCCGCTACCGGCGCCCTGGCCTGACGGAGGGCCTGAAAGCCTGAGATCACCTCGTTGTGGACTGGCTATATACAAAAAACCAAAAAACCAATCTGAAGATATGTATTTCATATTCAGATTTTACTCAAAATATGCAAGGAGTAAAATTGAAAAAATTTGAACTACAAGTAGTACAAAAAGTTTTGAAAATTTAGACAGTGTAGCAGTAAAACCTTTTTTTTGATTCTTCAGGGATCTTCATCCTTATAAGGATTTTAGATAAGACTGGAATGGTTTGGATAATGTTTGATAAGAATATATACTTACAATTTGATGTACAAAGCCATTAATACCTGTAGTTAATCTCTGAAACATTTATTCATTTCATTCAAAGGTTTTATTATTATTATTATTATTCAGTATCATGCTGAAGAGCGTTGACAACCATGACTCTCCATTTCCTCCTATCTTCCGTTGGCCTGATGATGGCATTGTTCTCTTATGTATTCAACCATGTGGACAATCCGTTAGAGATTTTACTTCAATGTCGTCTAGAGGCTCTTTTGCCATTGAATTTTCTTGTTGCCATCAAATATTCTAATTTTCATCTCCTCATTTTGTGACCAAAAATTTTTTCTTGCCTCTTCCTGATGTTGACTTGTGATCTTTCTTTGTTTATCTCTTTTAGTATTTCATTCCTTTTTTTTGTCAGTGCAAAAAATTTTCATCATGCTCCTCTGAAATTACATATCAGCTGCATTCTGCTTTTTCTGCATTGTTGAGTTTATTGTCCAAAACTCGCATGCGTAGAGCAAAACAGGCTCCATTAAACACTTATGGATTCTTTTCTTGAGACTAAGTAGAAGCTATTCTTTTGTGAGTATGTGTTTCATGTTTTGAAGAGCCGTTTTTTGCTTGGCATATTTGGACTTTGATTTCAGACACAGATCTTCCTTCATATGTAATCAAGGCTCCTAGGTATTTGAAATGCTCCACCTGGACCAGGTTTTCTCCATTTTTTCTAATATTGCGTTTTAGTCCTGTTATTTTCTTTGTGCAAATGGTTATTTGGGTTTTCTTGACATTTAAACTCGGTTTTATCTTGTCACTCTCTTATTATATGGCATTTAAAAGAGTCTGTGGATCTTCCTCGCTTTCTGCTATAACTACAGTATCATCTGCATTGCTCAGGTTTTTCAGATTATACCCTGGGTTTTCAATACTTCTCAATAGCTTTCCGCTGTATATAGAAAATAAATCTGGGCAGAGGATGCAGCCTTGTCATACACCCTTCATTATGTGTTGGTTATCTCTAACTTAGAGTCTAAGCTTGTAATTAGCTCTCACTGGGGCATTATAAACATTATTATTTTTATTATTACTTGTTTCTTGCAAATCTTAAGTAATTTTTTTTGTGTTAATAGAAAGGGAAGTTTTAATGTTTTTATTGTGTTTATACCATCATTATTTATATTCTTGATAGTTTTAGTTATTCTTTAGAAAAACTTCATTTGACTAGTCTTAATGAGGTGGATGTTGTATTAAGAAAAAAACTTTAAAAAATAGGAATTTAATATTTTTCTTTCTGAAAATCCCATTTCATTGCTGAAAACAATAAAGCTCAATTAATTTTTAGTCATTGCAAAACTCAGATAAATATATATCAAATGTTGAAAATGCAACATCTTGATACGTACATTTATTTTGTTGCACACTAAGCTTTTTAAGTGTGGGGATGTTAGTTTTGGGAAAAGTGAAAAAAATCTTTTTACTCTTTAAACATCATGAATAGCCCACAGTAGAGGTATCTTAAGTGCCACATTTCATGTGGTTGAAACTAATAAAACTTTCTTTTACTTTGGCTGCTAGAAATATGCACATATACCTTCTAAATTCTTGTACAATGGAAACAAATCATTCTCTTTTTGTCATAATGGAATTAAATTTTTCTGCAGTCTCTTTTAATATTGAGAAATAAATGACTATTTATGTGCAACAAATCCATTACATTGTTTGTTTCATAGGTTTGGATTATGACTGAGGGTCTTAATATAATCCTGAACTGGAGGATTTGCAATTACAGTGACATTTTTTGGCTTATATCTATTGTGAATGATATAATTTGATCATTTGGCATTTTCACATTAGAAATTTGCTTTCCTGGAAAGTTTTTACAATAAGTGGGTGGATCTGAAGTTTCATTTGAAGTAAACACATTATTTGACCTACTATTGGCGTTTACATGGTTAGAATTGGACCATGGCAGGATTAGTCCTAATGAGGCATGATTCATTTTTTATACCATTTTAGTCAATGAGATAGCCTTAACTCTTTCCTTTGAGATTGTTACAAGATAAAAATTGATTATATGTTGAGATAACATGAGCTTTTAAGAGTTTTTTTGAATTTGTTTTAAAGATTGACAGATGTAATCAAAATCTATCGCAGAAATATTTGCTTAATTCAACTCATCAAGCCTTGTCTAAAAAAAAATTATTTGTATGAGTATTCCTTCAGAAAGTATTCTGTTCTGACTATGGTGAGTTTTAAAAATATGAATCTGGTAATTGCATAATCACTCACACAAAATAATGTTTTCTCTAGAATCTGGTCTGTAATCATACATACACATGAGTCTTTGTTGCTTCATGTAATAAGTATCATAATGTATAAAATGTGTTCCCAGTGAAGGTGCAATAGGGGTTTGGTTGATATCTGTACCTATTTTTACATCACAGCCCAAAATGTCAAAGAGAAATCCTTTTTATCTTTTTCCATTTTATTTATTTTTTTTTTTTTTTTTAAATAAGGCTGTTTTGAGCAAAACAAAAATGACTATTTATTACTAAATCTATCTTTATTTTTTTTCTGTAAAGTTAAGCATGTTGTACGTTTTGTGCAAATATTTCTAGTGGAAAAAAAAACCTGAATAAAAGGTCTCTAGTAATTCTACAATTGACGTACTGCTTAGTGAAAAAAGACAGACACTGAAAAAATATCTTAATATATGAGGTAACTTGGGTGCATCAGTCAGAATGTTCACTTATTGAGTTATGAGCATGATATAATTCACACTTGTCTAGAGGAAAACAACCTAATGTGTCTCTACCCTTACTGTGTTAAACTTTTTAAAGACATATATCACTGCTCAAGCATGATGGCATAAGACAGATTTATGCCTGAATGCAGTTTAGTATCAAAACATCACTGAGCTTAAGACTATAAGAGCTATTAGATGATGTTCATGGTATAGAAATGGGCCAATAAAAAAAAAAAAAATTAAATGTTCATCAACCCAATATGGACTGGTTACATCAAGAAAAAAACAATTTTTTAATATTAAAAAAAAAAAAAAAAAGAGTCAAAATGACTTGAGCCATCATGTCAGAGCAGTGAGAAATGCAAGTTAGATTATTCTACTTTTAATACTTTTTTAATTCAAAACCAATTTTTAATTTGAGACTTGTGATTTATTTGGTCTGGTTGACTCGCATGCCTACTTCTGCGTTGAGCTTTTTAGATAAAATTTTAGATTTAAGACTGTATAGATCCTTTGTTTTCTCCTGTTCAGACTTGAGTTTTTCCATATATTTTGTGAAAAAAAAATGTTTGGCTTCAGTAACAGAGATCTCAGTCACATGTGTTTCTTGTTGAACAGAATATATTCTAGTCAAGCCATCATGACATGTAATTATTTTAAAAAATGCAGGAGTTGCAGAAATCCTAAGACCTTCATCTAAGAGTGAGTTACAGTATGCTTGACTTATATATGCCTGTTATCTTTGGTCTTTCTTGTCGATCGTTTACTACTTATATCAGTGATCAGTACTTACTTAATTTATTTGAATTCTAGATTGTTCTCTGACTGAATTTTTTTTAGCAGAATAGCTACTGTTAGATAGTGATAAAATGAAAATTAACACTAAATTTTTAGAGAACGGTTTTGGAAAAAAGAACAATAAATTAATGTAAATTAGCAAACAAAAAGGAAACAATCAATCAAAATCATCACCTGTGCTGTTTGGAGTTGTAAAAACTTTCTCTTATGGCTCAAAAACATAACACATATCATTGTTTAAATATTTAATATGATGTAAGTGATGTACATACTTTTTTTTTGCCTTTAGCATGGACAATTTTAAGTCTCAGTCATTTAGATATATTTGGGCGGTTTCCACAAAATAAGATGCTGCATTGGCGTGAAAAGTGTTCAGCAAAGTTGGCCTCTGCTTATTTTTTTAATGTTTTAGCTAAAAAACAGTTCATGTTTGGGTGAGGTTGGCAGTGTCTGATATTGTTTTCTGTCTTATGCTGAATTGAACCCATGTTTCAATGTTTCTTTTTTTTTTTTTTTTTTCCCTTTCTGTGAAGCATGATTACATTTTGTGGTTCCACGACACTAATGTCTGAGTACCATTACTGCCTCAAGGTGATTATATTTGATTTTCTCTGTAAAACTAATGAAACTTGTATTTTTATGATTGTTGAAGAATATGAAGTTTAATCAGGTATTGTCCCTGGATTATGCATATGTTAACAACAGTTGCATGGTATTTATATCTCTTTATGGTAGCTTAGTTTTAACAGATGAAACTGATGTTTTGAGATTCGGCATATCTAATTTTTTTTTTCTTTTTATTACTCTGCAAACATCATTTGAAAGCTTATGACTAAAATTTTGGGCAAGTGATTCTTCTTGATATGAGTTTAAAATAATTGGATGGATTTATAGTCAAAACAAAGCTGAAAACTTTTAGTAAAAGGGGCAAGTGACATGCAGAGTTGCCACCTAGAAGCATTTTATCAGACTCCATATCAACAAGAAATCACTTTTTTTTTCCCCCTTTTTTGAGAGAATCGAGTATTAAATCTCAATTCACTTGAGACTGTCCAGCAGCTGTTGAGGGAAGTCTTTACTTATTATAAAATGATGTGAGCAGGAATCGCAGGTTGTGATTTGAGCATTGCTAACTTTGCTGTTTTCCTGCGGATATGGCAGGAGCTAGTGTTAATCTTGTTATTTTCCTTCACAATTGCCAGGAACTGACTTGCCCCACAACAATGGCCATATTTTCATTTCGCACCAGTGCTTTGAGCTACAGAACATGTCTCATATTTTGTTTTTAGTTGTATAGAATTCTGCTGCATATGTTTTCAGAAAGTAAACCACATATCAGTGGCCTTGACCTAGACTTAGACCAGCCTACAAAACATTCCTTTATAAAACTTTCTATGATTAGGACTCTAAATCTGGACACCGAATTTGTACCAAATTGTAATATAGATGATTAAAGGGATGGCATTTGCATTTGACATGTATGGGTGTGAAAAGACTTATGTAAAAGAGGTTTCATAAAAAAAGATGCAATGAAGAATATGCTGTTCTCTTTAAAGTAAATAATGCAGTAGTACTAGTGTTGATAGTAGTAGTAGTGGTGGTCATAGTTATAGTGGTAGTATAATAGTACTAGTAGCAGCAGAAGGAAGAGGAGTGGGGCGGGGGACTGTTAATGTGGGAGAAAATGAAAGTCACAGAATAATATCCTCTGATTCCCATTAGATCTTAACTGCAAAATGCTGCAGCCGTTCTCTGGTCCGGCAAAAAATACTGATGGAATTGTTGTGGATCCAGTTCAAACTCTTTGACAAGGTAGTGGCACACACCAACCGTTTTCCTTGATTCCAATACTTCATCTATCCACATTCCAACCCCTGTGCAAACTTTTTCTCATTCTCTAAGTTTTAAAATGGTAATATAAAAGTCCAATAGTTGTAATGTCTTCAACCTTATCATACCTGGACAAGAAAGGAGCCATAGCTTCATGTGATGTGTTCAAAGCCCAAAGAATAAACTGATGGATCTTGAGCATAAGTTAAAGTATGCATGCACACACGCAAAAGGGCAATATGAATTACACAGTACATGCACATGGAAACAGGGCTCTGAATTAGTCTTGACTGAATAGACAGCTGCAAGAGGCTCAGTCTCAAGTGAATCAAAGACCTCAATCTATGACTGCAAGATGTTTCATTTCCAAAAAGCAGGTCTTAATAAAAGATATTTTTGAGTCGAGGTTATACATGTACAAGTTTAGTACATTTTTTATGCAAAATTATTTTTGCAGAAACAACAAAAATGGAAAATTAAAGACCTTAAAATCTCTTGTTTTCTTTTTGCCAATAATTTTTTTTCCCATTGTGAAACATTTCCAGCTGTGTGTAGATTTTCTTTTTTTGATATTTTCTTTGCTGTGTTGATTGTTCTACAGCAACTTTTCTTCATGCTTGTGCCTTTATTTGGAAACTATCACCTTTTGCAACTTTTAAGATAGAAGAAATTAATGAATGAATTATGGGACCAATATTTTCTTGTTTGTTTTTCACTTTTTGCCTCCTTGATTTGCTTTCTCAGCTATTGTAGCTACATGTAGTTGTTTTTCAATGTTTCTATTGTTCAGCAGTTATATGTAGTTACATGTAGTTGTTTTTCAATGTTTTGTAATCAGATGATATTTATATGAGAGGTGGACTCGCGTGGAGAATACTAAGTTTGTAAGAATAAAAAAAATTTAAATTATGGGAATTTTTTCTCTTCCTGTTTTCTTTGGGGAAGGTAAGAAAAAGAAAGAGAGAAAGCAGTAAGAATATGTTTTGATGAACACAAATATCTCACACTCCAAATCAATCTGTCAGAGCTCTCACACACTGCTGTAGCCAAATTAAATGGAGTATCGGCTACAAACTTAATACCACTGATAGCACACATTTTTTGACTATGGCAGCATATGTGTGGCACAACAGCATTAAATGTTGGATCTCGTTGATATCTTCATCAATAATGAAGCTGGATCAAATCAAATCATCTCTCTTTTGCTCCGTTATAATTTTTGATTTCTTTTATATTCTTTCAAATTCTTTCTCAAATCCCCACGTGCTATACTGTTCAGAATCAAATGTTTGTCAGCAGTTGGAGATAGTTTTATATCTGCACACATAATTTGAAAAAAATTAGGATGGAACTGGTTTAGGCATGGTGCCTCACGTATGTCATTGTGAATTTTTTTTGTGTCGCTCAGCATGAAAATGTGGGGGTGGTTTTGATTTACATCAATTGTGTTGACTGATTCTCCGGTCTCTTGCAAAAATTGACCTTACTCTTTATACAAACATAAAAATAGTTACAAGAAAGTTAATGTAATTATGAAAAATGCCTTTTACATTCAGAGAATAAGACACAAGTATTGATTCTAAGAATTTTTTGCTTGTACACTTCTCAAATAAAAATTCTGTGACTATGTTGTAAACATAGATAAAAACTTTGCATTTTCCCCCTTTCATTTTAACTTAAGTTATGAATTCCTGCTGAAAATGAAAGAAGAGGAACAACAAATATGATTCCCACATTCATGAAATTCTTCTGCCATTTTAGCATCTTACTCGTGTACATGTTAGAATTTTATTATGAATTTTCTGCATTCAAACTTTTTGATTGGTAATCAAAGATAATTTTAAAAGGGTATCAAAGTAATATCTAAGAGACAAAACAAAAAGAAAAAAATTCGGATTGAGCAGTGCTCTAAATGAAGAATTCTAGGAAAAATAAAAGCCTTACCTCACTAGGGTTTCTCAATTCTATCACTAGTTGTTTGAAATTAATTCATATTGTACAAATATTTTATGACATTTTCTTCAACAAAGGCTTACATGTGATGGAGATTGAAAACATTTTCTATTTTCAAGGATTAAAGTCTACCCAGTTGGTGGTTGAAATCATTGATAAGATTATGATTTATGGTCATTATTATGATTATTATTATTATTATTATTATTATAGTGCGCGCAATTTTGTCCATTTGATTTGTGTAAACCATTTTGATTTTTATTTAAAAGAAAACAAAAAACAAATCCCCCGCCCCCCCAAAAAATTAAAAAGAATTAAAAAATAAAAATGTTGGATTAAGGACTAGCATGGCTTGTTCAATTCCTTTTATCGCTTAAATCAGTCTCTTAAAACAGGAAGGTTTAAAAATAATACAAACCAACAAACAAAAACATAAGGAAGATTTAAAAAAAAATTTTTAACCATATTATGCTTTTATTTTGATCATATCAGTATGGAAAACAATGACAGGCTAAACAGCATCCAAACTACACAGTAAATGTATATTATTGTTGTATATTGTTAATGTAGAGTTCATGGATGCAATTGCATAATTATGTTGTATTCTCTGTATGTCTGTCTTAGTCTGTCTGTGTCTTACTCTCTCACCTTCTCTTTCAATCAGAAATCAGTTTAACGAAACAAGAAAAAACAAAACACAAAAAACCAAAGAAAAGTATTGTATGCACTTTCTAACTTTATGCACTTTTAAATTTATAAATAAATAAATAAATACATCAGACAGGCGATGAAAAGTCCATTTTTTATGCAACTTAATGTCACATGTGACCTGTCTATATGAAATAAGTTGTTTCCGGTTGCTGTCTATTAAAGGCATAATGCAACACCTGCAAAAGTACCAGCAGATATTTACAAAAATTTTCGTAGATTTCCAAGGGATAATCAATCATAGTATGCTAAAAAAAAATTTATCTTAATCTTTAATATAGTTTTGAAATACATGTATTTTGTTTTATGCTCTGTTGGCCACATCCAGACAAATGGCTCATTTATGTGGGCAGGCCACATATCGACTCTCTCTGTTTAGCCTTACACATGTATTGTTAGTTCCGGCCATAGAGAAGTAAAGTGTGAGTGTAATGAATTTCCAGATGCGAACGGGATTGTCTTAAAAATACATATGTTGTTATACTTTGATGTTTTATATTTGTCTCGTCTCAGGCAAATAAAGTCGGCATACAGAAAGCTGTTGCAGGCATATGTTATCGACAAGATATTGCCTTTACGGAATGGTTAGAAAGTTGGGCAGGACTAATTCTAGAACGCGAAAATTAGAAATTTTTCAAAATGTTTTAGAAATATAGTAAATTTTTTTTTCATGTGATTTTCACTGTGCATTTTTAAAATTTTTTGTTATTTTATAGAATTTTTGGCAATGGTGATTGTAAGCTTTTGCATTATCATGTTAGTTAACTCCAAGAACAAATATAGCA
>BLXT01003273.1:811968-823900 GCA_019648995.1 Plakobranchus ocellatus
AAGTAGAGCGTAGGGTGAGTTTTTTATTGCTTAATTTGATCCGTTTGAACTGTATTATCGAAAATGGAACTGAAGAGGGATCTGAAGATAGAGTGCATGGTAAAGAAAAGCGGAAGGATTTGCATCATTTTTTAAGCATGAGATTTCCAGTTTGTGACTTGAACTTATAATATGTTTCTGTAACACGGTCACTACAAACTTTATCATGTGGCCCAGAAGGCTCCCACAAGCGTCTGTCGATTAATAGCTCTCAACCATGCTGAATGTCTTTCACTGCCTTTTACTTTTCACCGAAAGCTGAAATAAGTATTTCAAAAGGCTGATTAAGAACTATAAAGTGGGAAGAACTTTCATAGAGTCGCTATAATTAGTGGTTATTTTGAGAAGGGTAGGACTCTGAGGATGTCCTCCTACAAAACGGATGTCTAAAATATTATAAAGAATCTAGATCTCTCAAGATCTGGAAGTAGTAAGCCCTAAGACTAATTAGTCGATACTTAGTCTTAACCTTAAGAGACAAGAAGTTTCAGACAAAAGACTGACCGAATCTTTTAAACCATTAGACTGTTAAATAGCCCTTGTAAACACAGAGATACAGCACGTGCGAACCATTTTCATAAAACAAAGCAACAAAGCACGGCAATGCCATGCACAGAACAACAAAACCGTGGTGGATTCTTTAAAAACTTATGAAATAATTGTTTGAGCAAAATAAAATAAAACCAGAGGAAAGAGAGTTCGCCTCATTTTACGGGTCTATTATGACACTTGTGAGCAGCACAGCACGTGTGAACTATTTTGATTTGTAAAGAATGAAAGAGGTAGCCTAGTACGCTTAAAACAGCATAGCAACAGCAAAACAAAACGAAGCGATAGGAAAGTGCGGGGAAACTTCCGGTCAGCGCTTGCCACAAAGTTGATGACTGCTCAGGCTTCCCATTCGGCGTGCTGGTCCCCCGCCCGTTCGCCCTCTCTTTACTACTCCCATCTCTATTGCCAAGATATAACTAGAAGGCCAAATTTAAACGGGTTACCTAAAAATGCCCAAGACCAATATTTTGATCTAGTTTTCAATCTATTCCCTACAGATCTAACGGCTCCTGAACCAGGAGCAGCTGTTTTAGATAATCCTTCAGTAGATCGAGACTCGGCTGTTCTGGATCTAGATCAAAATAACCCTACAGTAGATCAACTTCTAGAGCTAAACCCAGACATTCCTGCAGTAAAAACTCATGATTTAGGGCCCAAAAGCACAATATGCTACTCTTGCTCAGCAAAAATGTGGACTAACGAGACAAGCTTCCTTTGTTGCTCCAACGGCCAGGTCAAACTCGCCCCTTTCCAATCTCTCTTTAATGTTTTATTCAAACTCTTTACAGAGAGCAATGCAGAAACAACGGATTTAAGGCAATATATTCGTTCATGCAATTAGATATTCACATTCGCATCCCTGGCTGTCAATGAAGATGTTTTGCGGGCAGGAGTTTACTGTATTCGTGTTAGTGGAGCTACACACACACACACACACACACACATACACAGCATAACGAAACCCCGGGCTCTCTACTAGTCCCTTAAAAGTGTTTTGATGCCAACTGAATGTGTGGTTTTTAAGATTGTGTTTAAATTCTTCTGAGGGAAAAAATGTTGAAAGCTTAGGTTTATTTTGTTAGAATTACAACCAATATCTGTTTAGGTATTAATTATGTAGCTTTTTGGCTCAATATAAACAATTACAACAGCAGTAAAATCACTATTTACAGAAGCAACTACTACATATTCTGATATCCCATTAATAAAGCACTTTTCACTTCATGAGTGAAGATGAGGTCAGACGTGCACAAAAAATATATATATATATATTTATAAGCGCTTTTTTCCATTGCCTGTGCCAATTCATGTATTTAATGTGAAGGAACTTCTTTCAAAGTTAACAAACCATTATGACATGCTCACCTGGTGGTGCTCCAGCAACGTCTAGGAATGTTGGGAACCAATCAACTGCATGGAAGAGTCTGGAAAAACAAAGAGAAGGAAAAAAAATTAATTTGTGAAACCACTTTAAATGGTTAATTAAACAAACAGATTAATATTTTCAAAAATAAAAATGTATTTCAAATTCTCCTACTTTAAAGAAAGTTTAAACTTAACATCTTGGCACAGAATTGAAGATCTATTAAGTCCGTATTTTTACCATCACAAAATAATTTTAACAAAAGACGTTTAAGAGGCAATGACATTATGAGTTAAAAAAAATAGAATCTTTGCTCCCTAATTAAAGATGGTGTGCAAATTGGTCGCTTTTTTAAATTAAAGAAGTTGTAAACAAGATACTTCATCACTGCTTTTTTTTTTTTTTTGCAGATTCCTTAACTTATCTTAGTGTTCATCACACTACCTTTCAAGCTTAGAGCAATTCATTTTAATACGATATGAAAAGCAACTCCAGAAGAATGATACGATAGTTACCGAATATAGCATAACAGAAAATTCAGCACTTTGTTTGCTTATTTTTTTTTCAGAGCAACGTAAAACTACTGTCAAGGGATGCTACTCTTCTTGAATTCTAATACGCCAAAAAAAATAAGAATTAATATTGCTTACCCGTTAGATGTATAGCCTTTCCTCTGCAATAGCGTGGGGCTGTACACAAACGTAGGGACACGGGTTCCTCCCTCCCAATTGGTATTCTTACTTCCTCTTAGAGGCATGTTGTTGCCGCCCATGAAGGGATATCCACCATTCTGAGGATGAAAAAGATAACTTACCTTTCTTTTGATAGTAAAACAGGCTCAAATGGTTCAACGTGCATTAGGCACGCATTTTACAAACATGTTTGGAGGAATAAAGGTAGCATTAAGTGTCTGTGAAAAGGGTTGTGTAGTCGCTTTATCTGAGATTTAAACCTTAGCCGCTCTGATATCATGCCCGACAGCCTTTCCACTAGATCACAGATAGAAATACAAGCAAAATTTAACTGCTACATTACTCTGAAATGGCAATTTACATGATGGAAAATGAAAAGTAATGAATATAATGTGTTTATCACTGTTTTAAGATTTCTATTGCAAGATTATTAATGCTTAAAAAACTTACCAATTTTTTAAAATGACTTACTGCTCAATATAATTTCAAGTTCCATATGCAAAACGAAAGAAGAAGTTGCCACTCTTTAAAGGTTTTTAAACAATAGATTGACATAAAAACCATTTCTTTCAAATTATACTTCTTTAGATAGATCGTTTATTTCTAACAATGACTTTATAAAAAACTCTTTCTTGTTTCTTTTGAAAGTTATTTGCTTTATGACATCAGAGAGACACACTTGCAAAGAGTAGCAAAGGGTCATAAGGGATAATCCCAGCAAGCTTACGATATATGTCACTCCAAGGAAGGTGTCCCTTGTGTTATGCTGTGCAGTTGGTATTGAAAAATGATTATTTTAGAAAATAAATAATGGAAAGAAATTGCACAAACATGATTCATATTTAAATTTTTTTTTAGACTTTTAAAGTTAGAGAAAGAGAAAGCAACGTGACAATTCATATCATTTGCTACTTATTAGATTCTTGTATTTCAGGTTTGACTGAGGGTTTAAGCTGACCACAAGACTCTTCATGATCAGTTTAGATATATTGTATAAGCTGTAGAAACTTACGTCACTTGTAAACACTAGAAGCAAGTTTTCCATCAAGCCAGTTTCGTGTAAAGCATCTGAGATTCTCCCTACAGCCTCGTCTAGAGCACTAACCATTCCTAAAGCAATGGAGAGAGAACAGAATGAAAAGGCGTTCCTGAAACAAAATAAAACAATGCAGTGCTTACTTTCTGGAAAAAAAAAGTGCTCTATAGCACTTTAAGAGCCCTTTCCCTACATGTAATAGTTTTTTTTAAGGCTTTGTATCAAAGTTGTTTTATTAGTTTACTTTTTTACAAAATGGGTGCATCTTGTGCTTCATCTTATTTGAAAATTGGCACGACGTATTAATTCAATGGCGTTCTTACAGTGTCTGTTTGCAAACTTCTACAATCACTCATTGGTACAGCAATCATTATCTATGAGTATGAAGCCGATTTTTTTTTGCAAGCACAATCAGTGTCTGTTTGCAAACTCTTACAATCACTTATTGATACAGCAATCAGTATCTATGAAGCCGATTTTTTTGCAAGGACAATCACTTTCCAATATCCGGCACGCAAAAGGAGCACTAACTCGTTCTTCATGGTTACAGTTCTTGGTCTCCGTAAATTTCCCCGAACTCTTTTATCAGAGCTTCGGAAAACCCTGTAAATAACGTTAGGTGTTTTTAAAGCACATTACACTTTGTGGTGGTTTTCAATTCTACGCCCTCTTACTTAGCTAGTTCTATAGATAAGCTCCTCAATCATGATGAGTAGACAGGAAGGCACACTGCGACCTGAGACCAATTGTCGGTTGAGCCCGTATATTTAGCAAACGCAGTAGTTTTAGTGCCAACTGCAGCAGTATCTTATAGGCTATTAGAGGCGCTTGATGGCAAAGGTGAATAAATAATATGTCACCACATGATAAAAATGCCATCTATGGCCACAGTGACATATATTTTAAGGATTGAAACTGCTCGGCGGAATAGTATTTCTCAGTACACCACAACTGGAGCGCTGCAATATAAATGTGCCACAAATAAACTTTACCACTAAAATAACAGTGATAAAGGCCATATTAGATTTCTAGGTGCAGCGCAGCTACAACTAACTGCACTCAAAAATGGGAGGAAAATTCACCTGCTCCCGTTAAGGCCAGAAAAATAAACTTTTTCATTGGATTTAAGCAAAGATTTACCTGAAAATACTCTTCGGATGCGTGAGTCAATGTGACTGTAGAGTAACTCGTACTTTTTTGGCACCTGGAACAGTCACAAATTTGCATGTCGAAAGGAAAGACTCATGATTTTGCAACAATATTTCGAAAAAGATTGATTGCAAAGCTGAAAAAATATATTGATCGCAATCTAGATTTTTTTAGTTGCGCCATAACACGCAAAATATTTTTGTGTCGAAAACTGATTATTGACTATCCAGCACATTGATTTCAAATACCCAATACTACTTTATACGATGACATAACGTAAAATTTACTCAGTTTGAAATTAGGAAAGGCAAATGCAAATAATATAGTATTATAAAAATCTATATGAGACATAAAGAAAAACAAAATGGATACTAAGACATTTCAATAATCATCTGATATTTATGATTATCAGTATTTAACAAAGAGCTCGTCACTTTATTATATAAACTGATGTTGTCAGTTAAAGTGACAGCGTCAAACTGGAAGCTCTAAAGACTTCAACACATTATTTTTTATAACTGCCAAACCTAAAACAAGCCCAATGATGGTATCCTACCTCTAAAGGCGAGTGAGGGGCCTGGAATGGCAGGTACAGAAACAGCGGGACACTGCGGTCATGGCGTTTGATGACCTCTATGGCTCTCTCGGCAAACACATGCTGGGATTGACAGAGAAAGATGACCAGGTTTTAATTCATTTGAAAGCAGTTCCTCATGGATAATAATATTGTTTTTGCTGCGTAAAAAAAAAAAATATTACTGCCTGCTTTTTTGTGTGCACTTCTAGAATTTTGTATCATAGAAGTGAATGCTGCCGATACGACAGATTAAACTACTGAGATAAGCAATTGTCTGACAAAGACTGCCCCTGATACGTAAGTCTTTCAGTTTCTGAAAAACTCCTACTCAGTCTTGCAGCTAACCAGGATGGATGCAACAGCCATGTTAAAATAATACTATGAGCTGGGTGTTAAAATCCTTTAAAGACCCACAGTTTCCATGCTTCAGGTGCTTGCTTTGGACAGTCCACAATATGGATTACTGATATACTTTGATTAAGTAATCTTGAAGAAAGACAAACAAAACAAAACAAAAACAAAAGAAAAAAAAAAAAAACCCACACAAAAAACCCTAAATTTATTTCACGTGCTTAAGGTGCTGAAAAGTGAAAGAACAATATGGACCATCAAAATCTTGCTCTAAAATTCTACGCTGAACTGATTTACAAAATAATATTGTCACAAGTCTTGAAGCCAATATTTTCTTCACAAGATATATGTAAGTCAAATCCGTAGCAACGGCCCTCAGAGCGAAGAGGAGCAATCAGTAATTGTATCCCCATTGCATAACAGCCTGAACATAAAAAAATAAAGAGAATTCTCCATTTTTTTCTTTCATATAACCTTATGCAACATCTTCACTCTTTCCAACCACAGTCACTAACTTTCAGTCTTTTAAAAATAAATGGCCGGGCGGAGGGCCTGAAAGCCTGAGATCATCTTATTGTGGACGGGCTATATATTAAAAAAAAACAACAATACAAAATGAACATAATAAAAAATCAAATAAAAAAAAAAGAACGAGACATTCACTTGGCAAATAAGATACGTCATCAAAAACAATCATACCAAAAATCATACCAAACAATGATATCAAACAAGCATACACTTATCTAATTCTCACTGACCGTTGAGTACTGGCCGTCAGCCTTCAGCCATATGGACGTGTTAAACCGGAAGTCATGCCCGGTGGCTGAGCCAGTTGCGCGCACATTCATGAAACTGCTCATCAAAACATGGCCGAAGGAGGAGAACATCGCTGAGCTAGAGACGGTCTCCTCTACTGTGACGGCTAGATAGCGAAAAGTGGGTTAATCGATACGTTATTGTTTCTTTCAGCTCAGAGTGAATATTAATTATTATATTGTTAACTTATATTGTATATGTTGATGGCATTTATGTAAGTAAATTAAGTTTGTATTCGTTATTGAAGTTGTAAGCATAATTAATATTGTATGTGTAACCGATATAGAATGTGTAAACCGTATAGTTTGTGTAACAGACATCGTATGTGTAACAATGTATGTATTAACTATATTGCATGTGTAACTGATATTATATTTGTGATCGACATCGCATATGGACTGGCATTGCATGTGTAACGAATATTGTTTATGTAACGGAAACTGTATGTGTAATTGACATCGCATATGTAACTGATATTTTATGTTTCATTCATGCTACATGTGTAATTGAATTGTATGAAAGATAAATTTTATTTTGTATTTGTTACTGATATTGTATGTTATAATGATTGTATATTACTATTTTGAACGTAATTGATCTTGTTCCATCGTTATTGTATGTACATTTACTATTGTCTGTGTGACTGATAGTGTATGTGCAATTGATAATGTAAGTGTAACCACTATTGAATTTGTCGCTGATATTGTATATTAACTGACATTGTATATATCTCATTGATATTGTATACGTAACTGACATAATTATGTTATATGTTTACCGGGTATTGTATGTGAAACGGATAATTTTGTGGATTCTCCATCTTATTCATAGGATTAGTTAAAAAAAAAAGTATTGAAGTAACATGTTACAAACAATTTGGAACTGTCGTATTTTGAACTACTTTTCAAAGTGAAACAACTGAATACCACAAGGCAAAATTGAATACCAATATTTGGAAAAAAAAAAACAACTAAAAAGATCCCGAAAAGGATTTTAAAAAAAAATGACACAACTAACATTCTAATTTGCTGATTGAGTTCATAAAGAGGAAGGAAAATTTGTTCTAAATTGTTGGCTTCATTTAATAACCATAAAAGCAATGGACATATTATAGGAAGAGTCATGGATTGAAAGTCCTAAAGTCTTAGTCTCGGTAAATCATGGCGTCTTACTTCTCTGATGGTTGAAGTAGCCCTGGCTTCCCATGTAAAAACCCAGAAAGGAATCAAACCCGCGCCTTACAGGTGTGTATTTTTCGTCGCAGTAACCAAGATGCCATCTGTTTAAGGATAAAGAAAAAACAGCATCAGCATTGGGGTGAAAATCAATGTTTCTTCAATGGGAACTTCGTTTGAAAAAAAATAAGAGATATTAGCGATTTTTGTTGAATGCTTGCCGCTCGGAAGGAGACAAAATAGAATAATAAAAAAAAAAATTATACCTATGTTGGATATGCATTGAAGCAACTTAAAGAGCTTTCTTAAATCTATACATAAACAGATATCATACCTCATTTCAGACGACGCTCTTTATTACAATATCATACTTTAATTTAGGCTGACCCTCCTAGCTTTGATTGGTATCACGTAGAAAGATACTCATAAAAGAGTAAGGCAGCAGAGATTCTTTAGAGAAGAAATCCAACATTGGAAAAAAAAGTGTCGACCCCAAACTTGTGACACAACACTTTAAGGGGAGCACGTCACACCTAAGTTATATCTCCTAGGTAGTGCTCCGCTTCTTTTTTCTGAGCAACATTTTCCGAGTGCTGTAACCATTATGCCAAGATATAATTCCAATAGCTGGAGAAAATATCAATTACTTATGGACTTTTCACCCCCAAATCCACCTGGAATTATTTTTGGCAGTCTCAGGTAGTGTTTTAAAAGCTGTGATTGTTCTCTAGTCATTGATGGAGAGTTTATTCGAAAGGTGACCGGCTGATGTTCCAACAAATTTTCTGGCGCGAAACTGTGTAGGCAATACTTAAAACTTGTATTTAGCTTTTTCCTGCTTTTCTTTGAGGTCAATGTATTTTTGTCTTGTATATGTATTTGGCATCTTTCATCCTACTGTATGACACTGTGATTATGATGATTTGTCATATAATATCTGAAAAGAATACGATGTCAGTCCGCATTCCTGTGCCTTGGATGAGTTTAGGATATTTTTTCTATTTAGGGCGATCAGCTGAAAATTCCCAGTTGTCACACCTACCCAGTAAGCTCTTCCTCTGAATATCCATTATATCAGCTCTTGCACACCAGGAGTAGATTCGATTTCCCGATTACAATACCTATGTCATTGCCTTCGGTTAGACAGGCAGACCTTTTGCTTTACACATTTCTGTGGGAAATTCTTGTAACACTATGTTTTTTGCCACCTGTACTTACCATGCCTAGAAAAACTTTGCAGAAACTGAGGATGTATTCTGTAGACAGAGGGCCATATACAGCTTCGATTATAAGGAAGTTGATTCTTAATAGAGCCATGTGTCAGATCTCATTCCATGTAAGAGACCTCGGTTTTGCTTTCTCAACTTGTCCATTGTTTCTGTTGAGATTAATTTTACTGAACTGCTTTCTGAACTCACTTAAAGTCGTCTTAGAGTTTGATTTCGTCAATGATCATGCGTCTTTTCTATTTGCCATCTGTTTTTGAGCCGCCAGTTTTTGACCACCACTTGGTCCGCTCTGACTCAAGTCTTTTTACTTCCAGTCTGGGCAAGAGCATCACCTCTTTCATTTTCAAACCTCCTTTTCTTTGATTCATGTAACATCTTCAGCCAAGATCTACTAGACTCGCATTATCCTCTGCCCCTCTGGGGATAACATCCATAGCCAAGACGAACAAAGTTGAGGATATTGTGCAACCTTTAGCAAAGGCAACTTCCAACTTTATCTAGTATGTTGTGTATCTCTCAATAGATAATTTCATCCTAAATCTACTGAAGAATCTTCGACCATTACTTGATTATCCTCTGCAATAAGATACATTCTTAGAGTTGTTGGATCATCTGGTACACAGCCGTATGCGTTAGCAACGTCCAACCAGGCGGCATCGAGGTTGAGGTTACCAGATTTAGCTCTTTGATTAACTTGCCGAATCAGTATGGCATGTTCAAGACAGCCCGAGCCTCAAGAGAATCATCTTTCTGTATTAAGTCATTCACATAGCTAATTTAAATGATGTATTTTCCGAAGGCATCATGCCATGACTGAAGGAAAAATTTCCTTTTCTATATATAAATTAATGAAATCGTTCTGAACTGATCATTTTCAGTTGAGTTTTGCTCTTGAGCTGTCATTCACTGCTCGCGGATCTTTAGGTTACTTAAGCGCTTCAGAATACTTGTCAAGCCATCTTAGAGCATTCGGACATTATTTATATCGCAGTTGACCTGAAGCGGATCTTTAAAGAGATTCTCTTATGTTTTCTTCTTTTCATTTTGTCTTTCGCTGACAGATTCAGCTTTGCTTAAGGCTGACTATCTTGCCTTCTATTCGCGCCACAATAACTGTAGAACTGTCTTTTCTTCTGCAGGTGCTGCTTTTATTTGCTTCTTCCGGTTTCTTTTTTGTTCGTGCAGCATTTTCATTCGCGTTGCCTGCTCCTTTTTGTGAGAGGCATTTTTGTCTCATGTTACTTTGCTTCAAAGGTGGCTAGGTATGTTTGTTTTACAATGTCACTTAAGGTTACAAACTTGTGCTTACGTGTGTTTTGCCTTGCTGGTCCGTAAGAAGAGTTTCGGAATCCAGTTTCTCCCGCTGCTTTACTACACTTCTTGGCGTAGCACACTTAGTTCAGGCTGACTCTCTTTGGTCTAGCAGGTATCATACTGTATTTCAAGTTGACTGTCTTTACCCTTAGTAGGTAGCACACGTTAGTTCAAGCTGACTATCTTTGCTCTGCAGCTATCATACTTTATTTCAAGTTGACTGTCTTTACCCTTTGTAGGTAGCATACTTTAGTTCAGGCTGACTTTCTTTGATCTGTAGGTATCATACTTTATTTCAAGCTGACTGTCTTTACCCTTAGTAGGTAGCATACTTTAGTTCAGGCTGACTCTCTTTTCTTTGGTAAGTAACATAGTTCATTTCATAAAATATTTTTATAATCAGAATGATAATCAAAGCGATTATGAATTTGTTTGAATAAAGAATTGTTTCAGCAGCCTTGTAAAGCTAACTGTTTCAAATCATTTTAAGCTAATATTGGTTCCAGCTATTTCCCTGAATGAATGATGATTCATAGTATTTTCACTGTTATTCTTTCAAACTTTTTGTTGACTTCATGAGATAACCATCACCTCTCAGAATATCTTTTCAACTGAACCTTGATTTATTCCCGACCCATATCCATTGCATAAAAAAAAGAGACGAGATAAAAGGGACCACTTAACCAATGACTAATCTAAAAATTTTTGTGTAAACAGTTTGACATGACCTAGTTTTCGCATATTGAGGGCGCACTTCAGTTTGTACCTTATTCATTAATCTTCCTCTGGATTACCCATGGAGAACAAACAATCATTGCCCTATATTCTCATACATAAAAAAACACCGAACTTTATCTTCATGTCATATGTCCATTATGTAAACAGGATCTTTATGTGCAAACTTTGATTCTTTTCTTTGTACATACTTATACATTCGAAGCATTCAAACCAAAGAAAAGATGAAATGAATTTTTTTTAAACTGTGATGCATATGCTGAAGTCGTATTAACTTGTAAAATTTAAAAACTTTCTTGAAAGTTGATGCTTGTTTCTGATTTCCTCGAGTGGTTGACTGGAATGGAGTGGTACGTTGAGAGACAGACAGCGCTGATTGCTCAATCATAGATTTGTCTGCACCGCAAAGCTTAGTTATATTTGTAGTGTTTGCACTTTCAATTTCAATTTTTGTAATGAGAATTCATTCGTTTAACGGATTATCTTGGTCTTGATATCGGTCATAATTATTCAGATCATATCACGGCAGTTACATAAAACTTTAAAAGTAACTTGATATTATCTCCGTCGCGAAAGATAATGAACCGACTAAAAAAGAAATTGAATTTCCAACCGTGCTCAAGCAGATAATAATTGGATAAAAAACAACGTCAAGCAAATATCCGTAACGTACAGCTTCCTCACCAGTAATACTTGGATAAATGGCTTGACATTTTTTTTACGCACGTGAGAACCAGCAATTCAGATACATAGATACACCGAATAAACTTTTGCTACAATATCAAATCTTCTATAACTGAAAAAGGCTCTAACAGCGTTTACAAAAATGTCTCTAGTACTGTGGGAGGGTCCCACTGATCCTTGACAATGAAACATGTGAACTTTTCTACACTCGGTGTGAAAG
>BLXT01003273.1:1144202-1157782 GCA_019648995.1 Plakobranchus ocellatus
AAAAAAAAAAAAAAACCCACTTGACTCTTTATGATAGTGGGTTACAAAATTGAACTTTGGATACATTTTTCTTTTGGCCCAATGAAATAAACTAATTGCATTGTATTGTTTGAATCGGAGAATGTCATTTAGGGTTGTAGACTAGTTTTTTTTTTCCCTCCTAGTTCTTCAATCACTTTCGGGTCGTGATACAATCAGCAGATTATCTTTGTTTACAAATGGACTTTTAGATGTAAGTTTGGTGTTTGAGAAGTGAAATTATATTGAACAGACCTTACAGAGCAATCTTGAATTATCCATTCAGAGCTTTAGCACTGCTAAAAGTGATAATAAGAAAAATAATAAAAATAAAAAAAAATCTAGATCTAGATCAAGACTGAAAGGCGCCTGAAATGAAAACAAAAAGGTATAGTTTGTAATGGATATAAGACTAAAGAGACATGCAGACTTCTTAATGAGAGGTTGTAGGGATAAGAGTCATGAAGCTGAAATCTAGACCTAAAAGTAACAGTGATAGCAAACAGCAAAATGGCACAACCAGATGCACAAACTATTCTCTATTTTACATACCCATACAAAATCTAATGCTCTACATGCAACTAGGTATGAATAATGCCCAATTTACTAAGTCAGTGTAATCTTTTGGGGGTGCTGGAAAATTATCTTCGCTCTTCCCCCCCCCTACACAAACACACACACACACAATTTTTAATACAAAGGAAATGTCCAAGAAAAATCAGATTTGCCCTAAAACTTGTGCTGAGTTTTATAATGTCCATCCGCAAGGAATCTCAGGTTTTCAGGCTGTTGGTGAAGAGCTGTGTTTGACCTTAGTTTACGAGAGGCCTGATTAACGGTGGTTTTCTCTGGCTGCACCTCATCCTATACTATTGCTACTGTCGTGATTCCTTATTTCAATTTCAAACGAAAGTTCTCTAGTCTTTATCTTTTTTTGATAACATCTGAAAGATTAAGCAAAGTTTTGATGTCAGTCGATATCTACTTTAGCATTCTCTCCAGGATGTTGTAAACCCACCTAACTAAGCACTTTTTGGTTGTGAAATATCATATTCTTTAGCCTTTAGCAGCAATACAAGTTTGCACATAATTTTCATTTTTTTAAAAACCGAACTCAAACCCTATATTGTTGCAGCAGCTCAGAGTAAGTCCAGAGTAGCAAATCGGTAAAACCTTGCTAGAGAAGGATAACTATGACTTATTTTTTCAAGGGCAGAATTTTCTAAAGCAAGCTATAACTGTTTGTATTAAAGCTTTGATTCATTATTTTAAGATTTTCGTGTGGGACCCAATCAATGGGATCCAACTAGATTCAATATTTTTGTGGGACTGCTACACCCATGGTGTTGGTTAAAATTTTATTGACATTTCACTGAAATTTTCAGTCGAGAGTGCATAAAAAGAAAATGTTACAGAACTGGAGGCCAAGGTGATATTTAGCAGTGCTCTCCTTGATTTTTTCCTGATAGGACTGATAGTTCTTGATTCAGTGCTGCTAAGCAGTATTCTCAACAAATTATTTCAAAAAAAGTAAAACTTTATTTTGTCTTAATTGCTGTTACTTTCCCATTTTTCGTCTCATCTTATTCTTATCAAGTATATAGTGTAGAAAGTTACTTTGATAAACTGAAGAGAAAACAAATGACTGCCGACATTTTTGTAAATCCTGAAGACATATACCTGAAGAAAAAAAATCTTGAATATTATTTGACAAGTTAAAAAGTTGTCTTAAATCTTTTGCCCCTTCCTCCTTTTTATTGAACTCTGCAATTAAATTTATATATTTACGAAATAAAGAAATACTGAAAGTCTTTGTGTGTGTAAGGAGCGCAGCTGGCAAGGGAAAAGTTAAAGCAACAGGTTTTTTTTAAAATGGGCTATCGTTTTATTCCATGTCCAAAATCAAAGTAATCCATTGTGGAAAAGAAGGGCAGTCAAGTCCACATAATTCGATTTCCTGATAAATCGCAGTAAATTCCAGCAACGGATTTTATTTTTCCCCCCTCTTCAAAAAATGGTTATTTCAAAGTCTCAGTCATATAAATAATTTGAAGACAATGCATATACTATTTCAACCCAGTGTAGTTGGTTCAGAAATGTGAAGTTGTATAAATTGTGTCTGTGCTTTTTAATACATGTAGTTAAAAACTGGGCCTTTTTATTTACTGAGATGCCATATGAGCCTGGCAAAATTCCCTGACTCTTTAAATGAGAACTCATGATCAATTGCTATTGGCCAGTAACACAAACGACAGCACATGAACAATAAAAAACAAAACAAAAGTGCCAACACCGACAAAAGCCTTCCGCAAAAATATTCTATCTTTTCTGACTTCCAGAATTCTAGGACATGTAGCATTTCTGTACTTAACAGAATGGAAGAGACAAAATCGAGGCAAAGAGCAACAAAAGAAGTTAATTTTTGGACAAATTAACTCTTTATTAAAGTGTGTCCTGATAAATTGTGTAAATTGTTTTTTCATGGCTGCTTTGAATTCCATAATCAAATCTTGATAGCCTGAGAGTTCACTTTCACTTCCAGCAGCCTTACCATTGAGCAGGTGCTTTTACAGGTAAGACGTAATCTAAGACACCATTTCTATTGAAAAGGAATTTTAGACTTGGTTCATATCCAGCAACCTCTTTCGTTGCTCTTCGACTCTTGAGACAAAATCAGGTTGAATATGAACATTGAGAAAAGAGTATTGCAGAGCTGCCAACCTCACACTAAAACGCCTTTTTGGCCATTATAAACATTTACACTAATCTCTTGAATTGCATGCCTTTTTGCCAGAGAGGCCATATTTTTTTATATATTTTTTTTTTAACAAAAAATCATTTAAAGAACCATTGTTGGATGAATTGCTCAAAAGGGCAAAATCAGTCATTGCAGCGTTTCTTCAGTAGTAAAGTTCCTAAAGATCAGTATTTTAAGCTTTAATTTTAGACTCTATTCACATTTGCCATCATTTATTTCTAGGGTAAGCATACTGTTGAGTGTTTTGTCAAAATTTATGCATTGCGTTACAGGATAACTTTTGTAGATACATCTATCTATGATTGTACAGTTTGGTTTTTTTCTTATAATCTTACACATTTTTGGCTCAAATCTTACACTTTGCTGGCTGGATGGGTTGGCAGCTCCAGTAATATAGGTATTAGCAGAATGAAAAATGTTAAGGGTAAGTAAAGGATTAGAAAAGAAATTGTTTTACTTCACTCGGAAGCTTTTATTAAATTTATTGGTCCACTATTTATGACAGAACAACACTTAAATGTACACTGACATATTTTTATTACCATAATAAAAAGTAGAAAAATATATGTACAATATTATAACCAAAACATTTTTTTTTTGCCCTTATTGAGGCTGTAGACAAACAAAAGGAAAAAGTAATCAAATCTCTAAGACTGCAAAAATGTCATGGAGATTCCATTTAACATAAACTATGTTTATAATCAATGTGTTTAAATTTCTAACCATTGCAATTATTTAACTCTATTGTTCATACTGTGGTTGATTCCCCTAATTATTATAGGCCTCCACATACTTGTGCTTTTTTAGGAACTAAATAAAGAATTGGGCAAGGGTTTTTTTTTTTCCTTTGCCTGGCTTGTTTGCAAGCATTTCTTCAAATTTTATTTGATTCAGAGATTTTGATAAAAAAAACTAAGACAAGTCACACTCCTTTTTTAAAAACCTGGAAGTAAAAAGCAGGTTCATTCTTCAAGACCTAGAAAACTTTTCAGCATCTAAACAGGTTTCCATTCCTTCCAATATCGAGGATGTTACTCTTTGACACATTGCATTTATTTCAGAACTAAACTCAAAAATTTTTTCAATTATTTCAAACAAATGAAATGCATTGGGGTAAATTTGTGCAAATACATTTCTATTCAGAAAATTTGTGCAACGTTTCCAAAAAAAAAAAAAAAGATCTTTTGTGCCTTGAAATTGAAATACCTGTTACAATTTTTTTTTACATCTCTGATCACATCCATGCCAGAACAATGATGCTGGCAGATTTTGATGTTCAACAGGAATGCTCTTACATTACACATTACATGATATATTGGTTCGAAGCTATACATGATTATTATATTCACTTTCAGTGCCAGCTTGAACAATAACTAAACAAATCTCTATGCCATTTTCTCTCTTGGCTTGAAATACACATGTAATAATGCTAGACTTTCAAAGCGTATTTATACCATGTGGATATTCATTCAATGGGACTCCGATAAATAAACAAGGGGTTAGTAGTTGATATTTTGTCATATAGATAGCAAAAAAAAATTTTAATCCAAAGTTTCATTTAAAGATTTAATTAATGAACACAATGATAAAATCACTTTTCACATATATATATATATATTAGCTGCCTTATCGCACATACATCTTAGATGAGTGAAAAAAAAACCGACAACTAACATGAAAGAAACAAGCAGCACATCATTTACTTTGTAGTCTGGCAATGACATATGATGAACAACCACCTGGTCTCTAAGTTACTATGCTTTGTAAATTTCAAACAGAGACATTTTTTTCCTGTTCAAACTTTTGTAGGTAAATGCTCATCTAATGATCTTTAAATTAAAAGAGAGTAAAAGTAATATATTTTTATACAGTCTTCATGAGATATTCTTTTAATTCTCAGAACAGAGCAAAATCAATATTTGAATGGCAATAAATGAACTGAAGACAAAAAATACAAACATGATAATGTGAAGCCACCTGGGTAAATCCATCACAAATCACATTTTTGGCCATTGAATTTTTTAAATAATTTTTTTATAAAATGTCCTAATGAAAAGTATCCCACTAAGACCAGTGACTTGTCTTGTCTTGTGTGGTTGCCTCACACAAAATGTACGTTGGAAACAGTCCTAACACATCAGATATATGCAACATCTTAAAAAAAAAAAAAACCCAGGAATTCTAAGTCATGTTTATTCCTGATTTAGACAGGTTTTTTTTCCCCAAAATACAAAACCCCATATTTTGGCACAGAAAAATTAGAAAATTTCTTTAAAATTGTAATCTAACAAACATTACTGACAGCATCGAAAATTTAGAATGATCAGAATGCAAAATCAAATTCACTTGTACTGGTCTTCAAGACATAAGCTACATTTCAAAGTTGGCAAAAGCCTTACAGAAAAAAAAAAAAAAAAATAGAAAATGCTCCTTACACTGATAGTTTGCATATATATCAATCTCAGATTTTTCCCAATTTTTTCCTTACCTTTTGAAAAAAAAAAAATTTTTTTCCGAAGCTTTTTTTCTTTTTGACCCTTTGATCTCTTCAGTACTTTTGTATGCATATTATGAGGAGAAGGTTTTAATGACAGCCTCTCCCCATAGATTTTCCAAACCAATTCAACATTAAGCTGGGAAAAAAACTCCAATATTTTGTTAAGGTCTCAGGGTGAAACTACTTACATTTTAAAAATGCACAATGCTTTTGATATTTGGTTCAGAGGAGAGTAGAGAGGCAAGAGTGCAATAATGTTACAGTGTAAACCTTGAAAGCCGAAGTCCGATTCTTCAAATTTTTCATCATCAACTGAAGTGTTCGTGATCTGAGGTTTTTTTTTTTTCTTCTTTAGCTATGTTAAGTTCAAACTCATTGTTCTAAGTGAAAGAAAATGGATTCTCATAATTTGAGGCCCACATCGCCATAAACAGCAAAAAGAAAAAAAATTGTTTTCACCTCGCCACACCCAAACAACTGCGGGAGTGTCATTAGCAACAGTGTGAGATAGGGAGGGGGCCAAACCTAGAGTGAGAAGATGGAAGTGGGGAGTCAAATGTAGGCCTAGAGCTGCCATGATGCTTGTGGCTGAACAACCTCTCTTTAAACAGTCATGTGAGATCTAGATCTAGACCTTGCCCTAAAGGCAATGGGGAGATGGAAGAAGCTTGAGGTGGGACAAGGTGCGTTTGGTGTAACTGCAGTGAGAGACGTTTGGCCTGGTTTTTTTTTTTAATTTGTTTCGGTACTTTTACCATTAACTTGGGCACCCAGAGGCTTTGTAAAATGTAGTACTAGCACAGCATCCACTGTCTAGATCTAACATTACATCAAACTCACCCACACACACAATAACAACAATATCCTGATGGGTTTGTATCCGACTATCACTTGTTGCATTGCTACTTGTGTAAGCGGTCGCATCCACACATTACCTGGTAATGTTGTGTTCTTAAACCCCTAATTCTGCCCCTTTTAACAGTTCCAAGTTTTAGTCCATTCTCTGGCACTTCAAATTATGAGGTTTGAGATCTATTTTTTCCCTCTCTGCCTTTGTACTTTAATGTCGACACAATATCAATATCCTTTTCATGTCATTAGATCCTGAGTGCATTGCTTTTTACTATTGAGATTGCATTGTTCAGATCCTTTTCGTGGCATGATATGCCTATATATTACTTCACTTAAGTATATTACTATGACTGTATTATAGTCTATCCAATACACGGCGATCTTCAACTTTTGCCCTCACTAGGCTGGGCACCTAAAGCAGACTCAAGCCTGCAGCAAAATGTCCATGCAGATTTAACTCACCGGGCCTTGGTCATTTCAATGCTCGCCTGAGCTACGAAACTGGCCATTTTAGACAAGTTTTTAAGAAATTCTAGTGCTATACTAAATTTTAATAGAGACTTCATTTCTACTATGCTTATTTCGGCATTTTAAAGCCAGTGCTTCCCGTGAGACAAAAAGAAAACCACAGATTTTGTTTCTAGGTGGCGGACATTGCGACCGCCAATGTTGAAAGCATATCTATGAAGGCCCTTGAGGCATGTTCCCATGCTCTCCCAGAAAATCATTGAAAAATGACTGCAAATAATGCCATTTGGGGTCACTTTGGCATCAATTTAACTAAATATTTTGTTATCTCTGAAGTATCTATAGAGCAGCATTTAAAATACACGAAACGACTAATTCCACGGAAGACAGAAAATGCCGACAACTGGAAGCACTGTAGAGCTTTACAAAATGTGTTGATTTTACTTCTTTAAGTGTTGTGGTTGATTTTTTACAATCTTTTAAAAATACCATGGATTTCCCCTTTTTTCAGAAAGTATTCCCAGTCAGCAGACAACCATAAAAAGCAGATCTAGAAAATCTATAATCTGAGAAAAATTTTGTCACACAAAATTAAAAATTATTTTTAGACTGGATCTTTAGTCCGAATCTAAATCTAAATCTGTTTAGCCCCAAATCATGAAGTCTAGTTTGATCATTCAACTTCTTGGATTGTTTGGCATGTGAGCAGAGTAGATTTTAATCTAGAATTACAGAAATCCAATATGACGATTTATCTTAACTAGATCTACATTTATCACTCTAAATTCAAATGTACATTCTAGAAAGAAATTTACAACCTAGATCCCCTTCTAGAATCTAGTCTAGATCTAGAGTTCGAGATTGGATGAGCACTTGGATTTGGGGATAAGATTTCATGTGGAACAATACTAATATTCTTGAAACGATTGGGGATTGAAAACATTTTCATTATCTGATTCTAGCTCATACGGCTTATCATCACTCTCTTCAACAAACTCAAAAGTATCAAACACAATATTGCTCTGTGATTCCGCTATTGTTTTGGTTGCAAATGAGTTCAAAATGGCAGATCAAGCGGTTCAGAGGTATCCGTCTTTAATTCTCTATTTAGAATACTAAAAATATGAGAAACACAGCAAATTGGGTATCACCGTAAAGCTCGGAAACTCACAAAAACAACCAAAAAAACCGGAAGTTTTTAATCTGTTGTTAATGTACTTTAAAAAATTCGCAAAGCTATCGCGAACATCCTCGCGATTACGGCCTGGGCGCTAAAAATAGCTTTTACATACCATTGGAGACCGGGGCCTAGTGAGTTAAGGGCTTCATGGACTTTTTTGCCCAACTAACATCTACTTTTAAGTTTCCAATTCAGAAAGTAAACTTCACCTCAGAGGGTTAACTAAATATTAGTCAATTAAGAAAGGAAAAGTAAAAAGAACTTATTTTAGAAAAAAAAAGCAACTAAAGATCTTTTTCTAAAGACTATATAAAAGCTAATGTAGAAGCAGAGAGAACATCAATCATAATTACGAAAACTAAGGTGAAAACAATGTTGAGGATGAATTGCAAACTTAACAACATATATCATACCACTTTAAAGGACTTTAGGAAATAATCCAACTTATGTATATATATTTTTATTATCTTAAAACACTCACTTGAGGGGATGAAAGGAAAACAAGAACAAGAGAAAAATCAATCAACAAAACCCCATCCTGGCATATTGATGGAGCAGCTGTACAACAATTAAAATTACGAGGTAACAACATATTATGTACACGAGTATCTGTACACAACTATTGACTGACTCAGCCTGACATAAAAATAAAAAAATAAACAAAAACAAAACAAATGTGTTGCAGTCCCACAAAATGAGTCCAGTTGTGGGTCTACATCAGTGAAATAAAATAAAAAATCTCTTAACTAAAGAAGAAATAATTTTGAATGTTTTATGTACAGACAGACTATAGCATGTCAGTAGAGAGCCCTCTTCATCGAAAAACCAGTAGTTTTCACCTTTTTAGTTATTGGTTTTCATTTAAAAACGGTCATACAACACCTCAACTTGACTCATTTTGTTGGGCTTTCTACACAAATGTCTTGTTGCACTACCAGAGTGAGATGTTTTGCGTCAGAAGTGTTCTTAGTCATAATTCCAAAGCATTTTACATTGAAGCCCTTTACAAAAAGTTAAGCTTTTGACATGACTTGATATCCATGAAAGATGATATCTAAGATGTATTAAGCCCCCATTTTCCAACAATTGTTGTCTCTTTTTGTGCTACACAAAAAAGGTTTCAACTAAACATTTCTCCCAATACTGCAATCATCATATAATCAGAACAATTATATCCTGCACAAAATATGGGGCAGACCAAGCCTTTACAAACTTTGCAAGGTCTTGTACGTTTTCGTAGCATAAAACTTTAAAGCAACGCTAATATCAAAACATTGAAAGAAAAGTATTCCCCCCTTCCCCCACCCTATAAAAAAAAAAAACAACTTGTGCATGTCAATATTAAATTATTCAAGTCAACAAGTATGGCTCGGAGCTAACGCAGCTGCAAAGCTTGATACACTTGTGTGTGTACCAAGAGCAAGAAAGAAAACCTGTACATACAAATATTGTATCTGCCAGACGAGAGCCAAGAGTTTCTTCTCTCTAAAGCTGAAACAAGATCAGCAAGCAGAATCTTGGACAATAATTTTTTTGTTTGTTACTTTTTTTGTAAGTAAAAAAGAGAAATTCATTTCTTTATTTCTAAAAGAAAAAAAACTGTACATCCTTAATTAGGGCATTAGAGAAAAATATGTGCATTTTTTTAGTGGTACCCTTTCAAAGTAGCTACCAAGTTAGAGGTACTAGGTTCGAATCCCAGTCCGGGCCCAATCATTTCTTCATTGCTCCTCTGTGTCCACCCAGTGTTAAATGGGTAGCTAGGTCTTTTAAGATCTCACAAGAGTAAAGACAGCAAGGAAAGCAATGGCAAACTAGCTTATAATGCCATATGCTGTGAACAATCAGGACCCTACTTCTGGTTCCCCGATGCTAGAATCAAGCGTGGGACCCACTTAACTTTTTTTTTTACCCTTTCAAATGAATTTCTTCCCCTTGTGTAAGTTACAGAACAGACATATCTCCATTTGTTTTATGTCCAGCACATACAATTGTTTATCAACAATCAAATCAAAGCAAAGAACAAATATATCAATTACTGAGGGGTAAATCCTTACCCACAGAGATAAATAATCATAGATTATTAAATATAATGTCCACTAGACATTACACTTAACAGATCAGGCTATTTCTTACATAAGATATTTTGACAAGTTCCAATTTTTAAAAAAATCTTAATACGATTCAAACTGTATCTCCTTGATTTTTTTTTTCACATTAATCTCTCCATACCATACATTTATATACAAGGAATCTGTTACAAACGGTAAAATGTTTCCCTTAACAATAGATCTAAAGATACAAGCATATTACACTCCCAGTATTTGAATGTGCAATACTTGTAATATGTTTACACAGTGTTTTACAGCGAATTTTAGGCTATTGAAGAAGTCTTCACATGTATGCCTAGGTCCAGGCCATATAAATACCTGGACAGCAGACAAGCTGATCCCTGTTCAAGCGGCAGTTATACTTGGCAGGAAAATGTTTATGAGATCAATATTGGCCTTATTTATTCCTTGATCGGCGGCGACCACTTTCACTGCTACTCGAGTTGGCACCATCCTTATCTTTATCAAGAACTGTTCTGTAGTAAGTCCAGTCGGGCAGTACTTTAGCCAAAAGATCTTTCAACTGCTTCTCCACAACCAGCATGCAAGAATACACCTCACTGTCAGGCTACAAAGGATTAAATCACAAAAAAGATTCTACAATAACAAAAACTGCCGCTTTTTAAAAAAATTATTACATGATCTAGCCCAAATAGTACATTAACAATTTATGTTTAACTCACATTCATATTTTTTTATCAATTAATTTAAATGTTAAAATCTTTAAAAAGTGATACTTAATGCTTTCCCTCATCATACAGGTTAATTTTTTTCTAAATGATTCCTTTCAAAAATCAAAGTATGGAAATTTACAATAAGCTTTTACTTTCTAAGTACACTTAAAATTTTCAATTTGCAAGTTAGATACTAAGAGAAGGTGTGACAAAGACTTGACTCTAAAATTGTCAGAAATAGAAATGAGTTGGGGTCCAGTGGGGACCAAGAAGTGAAGCTCCCAGGCCCACACAATTTTTTAAACATTTTTTAACTGAAATTAACAGAAAAAAAAACCACATTTCCAATACTAAAATAATTATCAGGATCTAAATTGTCAGTTTTCCATCATGGCTGTACGTTTTTGGAAAATGAATTGTCAACTTTAAAAACCATAACGAAGTGAGCACAATCTTAATTACAATAATGAAGGGTAAAATTACTCTCAGAGAATAGAGCCTTTAAGCTATTTATATGTTAACTTTTTTCTCTACTTTATGTCAAGCAAATAATTAAAATAAACTGCTCTGTATTTTACACTTAAATAAATGTCTTCCGCATTTTTTTTATCAACATGATGCTGACCAGAACTTTAGACAAAAATTTTATAATTTTGAAGCTGCCCAGAATGAATTACCTTGTTATAAGACTCTGCATTTTCAAACACCAATGCAGCATCCTCAATAAACTCTTGTGGTGAGGCGTAACTAAGACGGGCACATTTCTTCAGCATTGTCTGGAAATCCATGGGCTTCTTGATCAAAGCATAATAGTCGGGGACCTAGATGGGTAACATAATCAAAGCATGATAGTCAGGGGACCTAGAGTGGATAACATAATTGTCAGGGGACCTAGAGTGGATAACATAATCATAGCATGATAGTCAGGGAACCTAGAGTGGATAACATAATCAAAGCATGATAGTCAGGGGACCTAGAGTGGATAACATTCATAGCTTGATAGTCAGGGGACCTAGAGTGGATAACATAATCAAAGCGTGATAGTCAGGGGACCTAGAGTGGATAACATAATCATAGCATGATAGTCAGGGGACCTAGAGTGGATAACATAATCATAGCATGATAGTCAGGCGACCTAGAGTGGATAACATAGTCAAACTTAGTCAGGGACCTAAAATGGATAACATAACCAAAGCATAATAGTCAGGGACCTAAAGTGGATGACATTATCAAAGCATCAGTCAGAAACCTAGAGTAAATAACGTAATCAAAGCATAACAGACAGGGGCCTACAATGAAAAATTTGGCTTGAGAAATATCTTGTAAATTTTTTAACCATGATATCACATCAAGTAAAGATGTAAAAGTTGTTTACTATTGCATCAAAAGAAAAATCGTAACTGCAGAAAGCAATAACATACGCATTACATATGCAGATCTGCCAACTACAGTGGAAACCCCATAATTTGAAGTGCCAAGGAATGGACCAAAACTTCAAATTACAAGACTTCGAATTATTAAAAGGGATAAGAGTAGGGGCAAAAGTAGGGGTTAAAGAACACCAACAACTATTACACCTCCGTTCAGCACCCCACTTTCTTCCTCTCACCCAAGTTTGACCTCTCCCCTGTCTCATGTTGTTATTAATGGCACTCCTGGAGTATGCCAGTTGAAACAATGATTGGCACCGTTTTGGAAGTGGTTAGAGGAAAGCAAATTTTTTTCTTATTGTGTTTTGTGGCAATGTGGACTTCGAATTATGAGAATTGACTTTCTTTGACTTCGAACTCAACAAAGTCAAAGAAGAGGAAAAAACCTCAGATTCCGAATACTTCGATTTATGAGAAATTTGAATAATCAGACTTCAGTTTTTGAGGTTTCCTTTGTACTACTGATTTCAGAAATGTACCACTGAAATGACTAAATTGTCAGACCTATCTGGTTCAATTCCTAGAAATTAGTTTATGCACAATTCTAGAAAAAAAAATTGGTAAACTCATCCACAGATTTAAATTTTTTATGAGGAAACATTGAAAAAGATGAAAAAGCAATATTCGGTGCAGATCTAGATGTAGAAATGTAATCAAGGTTTATACTTGGAATGTTAATCAGATATCTGCACCCCCATCTAGCCTTAAATGTTCCACCAGAAGCTTGAAATAATTTTAAAAGCACAGAACTTATCAGAACAGGGTCTAGATCTTGATCAAACATTTGTAGAATAACCAGCATCCTATGAACTTCTAAGCCTACAGTGAGCACTGAATTTTTGTAAAATTACAAATTTTTAGTATGGAAATGAGATGAAAATTGAAAATTAGACCTGAATCTGTGTTCATCAATGGTCACTGCTTTTAATATAGCGTTAAGTTGTTGAAAGATTAACTTTTAAATCCCTTTAGGGCATCAACCTTGGGGTCCTTTTACTTTGATTAAAGTAGTTAGGTACTGTCCTACTACTGCTGAGTGCTTTCTAAAATACGGGCTCAAAATTACCAGAGCTAAATTCTTCCAGTTGCCATAACTGTATCTAGGATGATAATGCTCCATGTACAAATATAAAAAATGAGCATAGGACACTGTTTAACACACTATACCTACTACAGCATGAAAATGAGTTATGTGGGTTTTTTTTTTTTTAATCAACTTTAATAACAAAGCAGAAAAAATGGCGTATGAGGTACAAATAGCAAAGACACGTACCAATTTTTTGTCAACCGGTTCCAGGAAAGGCCAACTACTTTTATTCTTCATAACCTTCTGGAGGATGTCTTCACACAGCTATGGATATGAAAGTTACTTTTTTGTAGTTCATTTTTAAAAATTATATTTGATTTAACTAAGCTCTTAAGTTGATATTACTTCATTATTAAAAGTCTATTGCTTTCTTCTGACTTTGCTTTAGTCATTGATTTGTCAAGCCGTTTTCAGGTGGAAATTTTATGAACATCTTCAATGACGATATTTGGATTTTAGATGGACTTATTTGTCAAAAATATCTGTTGAATAAGTTTACCCCCCC
>BLXT01003273.1:1159211-1172904 GCA_019648995.1 Plakobranchus ocellatus
TCAAGCCTAGACCTATTATATTCTTACACCAGGGGTCCTAAGCTTAATATGCGGAATGAACTTGTGCCTAAAGTCAAGACAATAATGAAGGGTTTAACAATTAGATTCACTTTTTTAAAATACCTGAAAGCACACCATTTCAAGACTTTGTAAACATCAATAGAGCCAATACTAATAACTGTGATGATTAATTGCTTTTTTTTTTTTGGCTATTTGAAAGAATAAGAGGTCAGAGATGAGGTGAATTTTGGCATCTTAATACTGTGAATGTGATTGTGCAGGAATACAATACATTCAGAACCTGATCTTCATATTTTAGTTACAGATTTCTCCTGCCACCAAAAACAAAAAGTCCTGAAATGAATATGTTGCTATGCCAAGCACAGCTGAAGGGAAATGAATCCTCCAGTTCTCTTGTTTCCATAAACTCCAGATGCCAAAAAAATAAGAGAAACTGAAAATTTTCTATCCATTTATTATCTTCTAGAGGAGATGAGGCAACAGAAAAATGATACCTCTCATTTGCAATTATCTACTACCAATTTTTTCATATGTAACTCATATGTTGAACCAACAAGGGATTAGTGTTCTTAAACCAGTGCTTATGCTAAATCAGATATTGCACAGAAGAGAAGAAAAAATTATTTTAATTGTTTGTTTTTATTACTTTTGGTTAATGCTTTCAAAAATTATTTTAAGCACTTATATCTTGACACAGATCAGACTTATCTGTGTCCTATTTTCATCATCACAAATCTCTTCGAATGCAGTGTGAGTCATATTAATGCTTTGAATCGTTCATAAGGGTAGGCCTCTTGACATATATCCAAGGATCTTGGAACAATTACTTCTTCAAAACTAGCCCTAGAAACCTTAAAACAAGTCCAAATAAAAGGCAGGGCACATTTTTAAGATTTTAGATTGCTGATATAAACTATAACTCCTTTTTCTAAACTTTACAAAGACGAAAATTAAATTGGTGTGTGCTTAAACTTGGTCCAAATATAAGCTTTCAAAACTTATTTTTAAATTTTAAAGAAATGTGAAAAGATAAAAATAGTCATAATCTATTATCAATGGCAATTGATCTTATAACAGAATCAAATGCACAATTCCTTTTACCTGGAAGACCTAGATCTAGATGATCTTGAACGTGGTGTCTCCTCCTCACTCTCTTCTTCTTCTTCCTCCTCCTCATCTTCATCCTCTTCCTCATCCTCACTTCGTCCAGCCAGCTGACGATAGTTGCGTCTTGGAGCAGCTACAACAACAAAAAAAGTTTCCTTTTCAAAAGTTTTTTTTTCATCATGAAGAAAATTACCGTGCTTCACTTTCATATAAAAAAAAGTAAAATTAAAAACTAAACAAAGTACTTCATTCCAGATTCCACTATAAGAAATGCAATAGATAGCAAAAAGAAAATCAAAATAAAAATTCTTCAAAATATGAGAAGCCAGACTCACCTTTACGTGAAAATCTTCCCTTTCTCCTGCCACTAACACCACTTTTGCAGTCAGTACACTCCCATACTCCCCTGAAGGAATAAAATAGACAAAATACTTTAGTTTAAATTACTCTAGGCCTGAAAGTTTAAGTTGAAAAATAAAATTTCAAAATTTTTCACACACTGAAATCAAGAAAATCCTCCATTCTTAGTAGAGCATAAAAGTAATAAAAACCAATTAAGTATAGTATCAAATACTCAATGGCATGCATGACAATTATGCGGAGCAAAGGTATGATGGTGGTTGTATTATTAAACTATTAAGTTTGAAGATAAACTCAATGAAAGCTGAAAATTACTGGCATAGGTGATCACATCATAAAAGCTAATATCTAAGGGGATTTTGAATGAAACATAAAGAAATCAAAATAAGGAATGGTTTTCCTTAAACTAATTATATGAGATCTGAAATCACAGAAATCATAATTCTGAAAATTTCAGCCGAAGTTTGTTTTTAAGTTTATATTGTCAAACCTTGGTGGATGCCTTAGGGGAGGATCATGGCACTGAGTATGGAATGCAGCAGGGCACTTTGTGCAGAAGATCAACTTATCCCTCCCTCCACATTCCCGGCAAGCCTCTTCTTTCTCTTCTTCCTCGCTCTCAGACTGAAAAACAGTTTAAGTTTCAATGCATATATTGTGATCCATCCATGGGTCTTTTTTTAAATACTCTTGATGATGTTTTTCTTTTAGTGTAGCAAACTTCCTTTAATTTGTTAGTCACAATCCTCAGTAATGTCAATCTGAAAAAGAAATTGTCTAAATTTTTTATTTACAAATGCCAATGGCCACAGAAAGGTTGATAAATGCAATAATTTGACACTGTGACTCCACCACACAATTATGAAATTCTTTAGAACTTATTGCTGATTTCACTGTGTGGTTCTACCATCCAGTAGACGCATTTCTCATTGGAAAAAGCCTGGCATTAGTTGAAATGCAAATTATTTGAATGCTTTGTTATAATGTTAAAAACAAAATCCACCATTAAAAAAGCTTACCTCTAAATCTGAAGGTCGAACTTGAGGTCTCCGAGGCTGAGAAAGGAGAGAAAAAAATACGTGCATGAGTAAAAAGAAAAAACCCTGGCATTATTTGTCCAGCCATTTAATAAAAAAAAGTGTTACCTAACTTAATTTAAATTTAAAAGAAAATCACACAAATAACCAAAAAACTTCTCAAAAATGTCAAAAGTAGAATTCATTTTTAAACCTAATCTTGGCATCTGCCGGCCATTATGTGGCTAAACTATTACTTATTGTCTGAAAATAAAAATACAGAGTATAAAATATTTGTAAAATTAAAAAAAAAAACGACTCTATGGATTTCTGTCCATAGATTATGCGGTATATTGTATTGAATGTTGCAACCATATGTGAACAAGATTGCCCTTGACAGGCCACAAATGTACCATTGTCAGGAACAGGGTGGGTTTCTTTGCTAATTTTTCCCTCCCATGATTCAAAGATAACTTACTTTGCAGGCTGGACAGAACCAGTCCCCTGTAGGAAGCTTGGAGATCGCTGGGCGGAGGCAGTACATGTGGAAGGCTTGGTTGCACTCGTCACACAATAGAAGCTTGGCATCATCACACTTCTTTCGGCAGATTTTGCATTTCTGAGGGAAACCATGATCAAAATTGTTTCTTCATTCTACAGTATAAAAAATTACAAAAAGAACAATATTCTTTGGAAACAGTATCTTAGTGCCATTAAACTCATAATGTGGGAATAGTTTTAAGAAAACCTGAGGGCAAAAAAACGAAAAATGATATATATAATTTGTTTTTTAAAAATAAGATAAGCTAATAGATAGAAATTATAAATCTTATATTTTATATACTTTGAGAATTTAGATAATCTGCCCAAGGACTTCAATATGTCTCAAGATCAGTCTTAATGAGTCAAGAGGTCAGAGGTCACATTTTGAACATTCTTAAAGTTTGAAACAGCCTGAAACTTTTTTTGTGAGGTTTGCCAAGGTGAAAATCGGGATCTCAGCCAACATATATATGTTGTTTTGTTTTGTTTTTGAAGAACTAAAACATGGACCCCTCAAGACATATTTTTGTAAAAAAAATTGTATGTTATACAGCTTTCCTTATTTACAATATGTGCAAGATTTGGTACAGAGAAAGTGCAAGCAATCTTTCCTGATTCTAGTAATACAAATATTCAGATTAAAAAAAAAAATTAACAAAAAAGATAGTGGGTGTCTGACGAAAGGAGATGCATTACTGACTCACTGATCCAAGAAAACTTACTGCATTCTCAGCCGATTTTTCCCACTTGATACAGCAGTCCAGGATGGCCATTAGGACATGAAGGCGAGACATTGTTTGACAGGATTCTATGGCTTCCTTCCATTCTCGTACTGCTTTCTCTCGTTTATGCTCTTTTTCCTTTGGCTTTTCATTTTCGTCCTCTCCTAAAATCATACAAATGAATAAAAAATGTTGAATTATGGCAAAGGCGAATCTTTAGCATTGCAAGCTGCAGCAGCAATGAAGAGAAAAAGATACGATAACAAGTTAACAGCTCTGCTTTTAACACAATAATTGCCTTCATGCCCAGACTATTTTCAGATTTTTTTTTAACTTTAAACTTCTGTTGAACCCACGACAGAAGGGTCCCTGCAGATCTCAGGGCGGACTCGCTAGCCACTGAGCCATGAACTCCCCCCCCATGATATTGTTAGAACTACATAAAAAATTTCAATAGAAAATTAAAAGCAATTTAATTGAACAAGGGGGGGTGGTGTCAGTGGCACAGTGGCTAGTGAGTCCGCCCTGAAATATGCAGGGACCCTTCTGCTGCAGGTTCAAGCCCAATCGCCGGCGTCCTGGCCTGGCGGAAGGCCTGAAAGCCTGAGATCACCATGTTGTGGACTGGCTATTAAAAAAAACCAACCAACATAATTGAGTAGGTTGTTTCCTTATCAATTCTAGAGTTTTCTCACAAAGCTGGTGAAATTTCAAATTTATAGCCCAGATCAAAAGTTGCTTATGAAGCCAATTGATTCCATTTTCAAAAGTGCAGTTTAAAAGCATCAAATTCAACAATATGAAAAGACCTCTGCACACTAAAACACGCTTCTAATTATAACTTAAATTAAAATAGGATCGGGTATTTTACAAATTTGAGAAAGATGAGCTTAATCGCTGACAAGCCTAGCTAGTGTTTAAATGTCTAAGGCTTTGTCTCTAGAAACAGAATGATGATCAATGGGTATGGTGCACAGCAACAAGGCAATGGGAACTTTTTTTTGTTAATTTCATGGATATTTTTTTTTTAATCTTCCTCTGAAAACAGTCCTACTTATAAACCCATTGCAAAGTTTAATATTTCTAGCAAGCATTTTGAAATGCTCAAGACTTTCATGATGCAGATGACTTGGCCTAGATAAATCATTTAAATGAGACAAAATCTAAATGCTTCATTTAAAATATTGCAATTCTCTGCACATTGTAACATTTTGGTAATTCAATTGAATTGAGCCTCATGCTTCATTAAAGAATGCATGAAACAATGCAAGAATGATTCCTAACTTTTTTTCCTTTCAAAGTTTTATTACGTACCCTCTTCTTTCTTTTCTTCCTCCTCCTCATCATCACTCTGCTCCTCCTGAAGCTCAGACTTCACAACAGGTGTCATAAAACCTTGCAAGAACTTTTCTAAAATTCCTTCTTTCACTTCCAGCAAACATTCACCCTGGAAAAAAATTTTAATCAATGAATAGAAATTTGTAAGTCACAAAATCATTTGCCTTATGTTTTATCATTACTTTCACTCTTTGTATTGAGATTTCAAAAACTGATGATGAAGCATGTTGGGTATATGAATGAATATGAGACATATTCCCTTCAATCAAAATTTAATCATATTGAATCCAATGGTCTTAACAGTTCTAGATTATGTACTTTTCAATTTCCTCTCAAAGCAATGTGCCTAGAAGGCTGAAGTATTAGACAAGGCAAGACAGCCTATCACCCTGAGTGATATTCCTGTCCAGTTCACCGACAGAAAGCTGAGCATCTTCCAAACTACCACAGATCTAAAGAAGATGCAGAATGAGATGTAGAAAAAAACAAAGGAAAACTCTCTGTCTCCCCAACTTCGTTAGGTAAAGAGAAAGCAGTTACAGATCAAGCAAGGGTAAAAAATAAATAACTGAATTATAAAAATTTATAAAACAGTATTAAAAAAGGAGACAATAAAAGGAGATGATAATAAGTAAGCTTAGCTTAATTCGTTTTCTTTTCTTATGCTGCAAAATGCATTGACATACCTCCAAAAGTCATGAAGTAAAAGACATTGGCCACCAATGAAAATGCAATCAGTCAGTTTGTATTATAGATCTAATAGTTTTCAATCAGAGTACAGAGAAATAAAAATGTTCTTACCATTACAGAAATATCTGTACATCCTGTCAATTTGGCTTCAAACTTGTCAAAATCAGACACTCCACCAAGACCTCCATTTCTCAACCGCAGTTCCATGTCAGAGAGATCTTTTTTGAAGCCCTCCACCATCTCCTTCTCACCATCACAATCACGCAAGGCCAAATTTGTTCTTTGAGCCTATTGTTAAAATTGAGAAAAAAAGATCTTTTACAAAAGAAGTTTTAAAAAGTCTACAAATACCGCACATCCAGAGACATAAAAATAAGTTTAAGGATCTTGAAGATGCAATGGTTGAAGGACAATATATAATTAATATAGTGAAAGTAAAAGAATGCAACCACAAACTCAAACTTATTAGAACAAATTAAACAACTAGGGTATATATATGTCATTCAATGCCAAGTCATTAGACATGGTTTTTTAACTGATTTTTTGAAAGAAAGAAGTGTCATTGTCTCTGTAACGATGCATGGTCTGTTGATGTAGCAATCAAAGCATAGTACAATGCATCAGTTTTCATGCCTGTCAATAATCCTGGCAAAAGATGTTGCAAATATTGCAGAGACAATGAGTTCATATACTTTGAATAACATGTGGCATAATCTGGGTCTGATCTCAAGGCATTCATTGCTCACACAGCAATGGTCAGCAGATCTGTGCATGATCGTGGAATCAATGGCATCTTTCTTCCCTTACAACTGCTTGATAAACAGAGATGGGCACAACTCCCCCCAAAAAATCCCGAGGTAGTCATATGTATGTATATACATACATACAATATATATATAGTCAGTAGCAAAAAAAATCTGGATTTCAGGATAAATCCTGAGAATGCCCATTTCTGGATAAAGCAAAGCTGATAGTATTCAATAAAGCAAACATTTTTACTGATAGGTTGAAATAGACTCAAGTGTGTCAAATGGCCACTCACTGGCTGAGTTGGCGTAGGAAGCTTGTATACTCCTGCTCTAAACAAACTACACAATGTTTCTAAATATGCTGGTAGCTATCAAATTGTCATCGGAGCTGTTGCCTCCGGTATTCTTTGGCTTTTACCCAAATATCAACAAGCATTGAACCCTTTGAACCTTACACCCCTGGGTCTTATTTTCCTCTGCACCTGGGCTCCTGAGCTAAAATCAGCTGTTTTGACATGCCTGAGTGTATGTGTGGGTTTATGTCTCTATTTAATTGTAGTTCACGTCTAAATGCCTTTGTACAAAATTCTGAGACCAGCCAGATGCTAAATCATTAGAATCTAAATCTAGATCTGGATCTACAGCAGCATCGTCGTCATCCCTAAATGTGTTTACATTTTGCATGCCACGCCTATTTGTAGATCTAGACCTAGACCCCTCTCCACTATCACTAACTGTGAGTCTAGATCTAGAATCTTCGCTATCACTGTCATCACTAGTCTCACTTTCTAATTCACTGTCAGAATAATCTGCTCTAAAATCCTGTTCTTCGTCTGATTCAGAATTCAAAACCAGAAAACTTCATCAGCTGTCAGGCGCTCCCGGTTGTGGGGTAAACCTAGAACGTTTCATCTTGAAATTTCTGACTAAAAGCCATGCATTTTTTGTCTCATGGAGGCAGCCATCATGTAACTAGTGTAAACTGATGCTTAGGTCATTGATTTGGCTAAACATTTTCATTGGGTATCTAAAAATAAGGGTATGACAAAGCCCTGGTTCAAGGCCTAGTCCGAAGACTAGGAAAAACTCATTGGCCTAGTCCCAGCGACCTCAGGAGTGCACTCGGTATATAACAAAGTAAGGCTATGCGACCTCTAGGTCGCACTCGGGCCCGTCAGGTTAACTGAAGCGTTAATTTAATAGGCATATTTTCAAGAGATTTAAAAAGAAAAAAAAAAAACGCCGAAAGGCAAAATGTAACACTTGAGTTAAAAAAGAAAAAAGGAAATTAATTGTTTAAGTAAACCTATTTTTTGGATTTTCATTGAGCAGAAAACTGCAGGACTGGGAATTTCCACTTTACCTGAATTATGGCACGCAATAGATCATCATATCTAGCTTTAATTTCTTTTTTAAGAAGGCTCTCTCGGATTCCTTGGGGATGTAAAGACTTGAGAAGACCATCTACATCCTTTTGAGAACGAAAAGTGAACCACAAGTTTTGACCTGGGTGAGGAGCACTGGAAATAGAAAATAACCAGAAAAAAAATGAAGGGTTGCTGACAACAAATAATTCACCAAAGAATCCTTGATGTTTTATGAACAGTTGTTTAAAACTTGTATTATTTATATATTTATATATATATATGAGGCATTCCTAAAAGTTTGTCCATTACATCCCGTATCCTTTTCTATGCACACACACACACACAAAAAAAGAAAACTTTCTCCATAGCAAAAAATGGTTTGAGAGAGAGTCATGGTAGAATGAGCTTTTTTGTGTGTTATGGTTTTGTGAATTGCTTTGTTTTGTATGGAAAAATTGTCTTTTCTCAGAGAATGAGATGGATTTGTTTTGTGTATAAAGAAATAGCAGCCAATTTAGTGTAGGTTTAGTGGATTTAACTCTTGTGAAAATGTTAAATCTAAAAACAGAAAGCAGCAAGTTCTCATTATTTCATTTAACATGAAAGATGTTTTGTCAGAAAAAATTTTCCTTGGATCCCACCAGGAAGGCCACACTTTCAGAAAACCTAATTTGATGGAGAAAAATGGCGGAATTTTATACATGCATCAGTTGATAGGAATTTGTCATGCCTGCTACTTGTATCAGATTTTCATATGCAATAAACTTTGCTATTGCTAAATTCAGAGCACATTTGATAATGGTGTCAACAAGGGTTGAGCCACAGCAATCTTTAAGAACCAGTAAATAAATCTATTATTGTCGGTGTTATGTTTGGGACACTATAATGTAAAATATCATGCCTGTCTACTGTTCAAGCTTTATTAAGTAGGATTACAACTGTGACAAACAAACAATGTTGAAAGCAGCTGTGCATGATGTTTTGTGGTTCTAAATCTTGATTAAACTTGAACCTGATTATCTAACTACAATGATTTCACATGAAAGCAAAGGAATCTCACATGACAGCCATTTTGTTGTGAATGTTATGTCAAATACAAAAACCAAATTTTTTCTAATTTTCTAATTGCATGTATAAAAAAGTATAAAGGAGAATATTTTCAATAAATTTTACTCAAAGATCTTGCTGAGTAAGAAAAGATGTAACTGTATGTAAAGGAGGACATAACTTCATGACTTTCACGACAAAGAAATTTTTACATTTTCACTTTTACCTTTTTTAAATTTTTCTCTATATTTTCGCATCTCAATGAAATAAATAATTTACTTATTTGTTTGAAATAACAGAACATCAAAACATTTATAAGACTTCACGTCTAATTATATAACATGTGATTTTGAAACCAATAATTCCTAGTTTTATTTTTTATGCTGTTCTTTATTTTTAAAAACTTTTGTTTTGAGTGATCAAATGACTTTAAAACTATTGAGGTGGACTTTCTGAAATTCTTTTTAAACTTTTCAAATTACAGCATGATAACAAATGAAAGCAACTTAGTCAATCTGTAACTGACTTCTGCAATATTTGTGCGTTATTTTAGCTCCTCCATTTTCCTTGTGAGTGTTATGTCTGAAAACATATTGTTTACTCATTTGTCTGGAACGAGACATGTTGAAACTGTTATTAACAGTATATGATACATTTGTCAAAACACAAAATGAGATTTCTAGACTTTTCAAGAAAATGTCCGCTAAATTTATGAAAAATATTTACTTTTCCTCACTCAGGAATGCTCCAGACATGACAAACAACAACATACATATTTGCTTTAATCAAAGTGATTAGGTAAAAGCCCATGGGATTTTACCTAGTTTTTTAAAGAAAAAGTTGTTTCAACTTTCCAACCTCTTGCATGATGAAATATTCCTGCACTTCAGACACAACAAAGAAAATTGTTGTGAATTGTTATGTGATCAGGAACCTCACACACATTTTCAAAGACGATTTCTTTAATCTATTTCCTTTGTTGTTAAAAGTTCGGTTAATGCTTTCCACAGTTTATGTATTTTAAAGTGGATTCTGCTTGTTTTATTTCGCCACCTTCATGAACTATCTTGTAAGAATGCCTCATATACATTCCTCAGCTTTTGTCAAAAACAGAGCGTAGGATATCATTTAAAGTCAGTTAAGATTGAAAAACTTTAAGATTTTATCTATCTCGACTGCCCATGTAATGCTTCAAGCCTAAGGAAAAGCCAATAAAAATTTAAGTAGAGCATCCAAAATACCTTAAGTATGACATAAAGACAAAAAGAAACTCAGACACTACTTTATAACAACATGAAAATTTAAACGACTCCAAATTTTGACTTTTAGGACCTTCCATTGATTCTAAAAGATCTTTTTTAATGCTGGCCGTGAAGAAACTTGCTAGTAAAATCAACCTGAAACTGTTCCAAGTGTTTGGATTTCGTTTAAAAAACATGCTGATCCAAGAAAAAGTTGATTGGCATTTCTCAAAACTACTATCTCCACCATCCAATGGTTTCAGACTGGTCTTAAGACGCACAGTAAAACAATACAAAAAAATACACTATTCCTACCTTGTTTCTATCACATGACGCTTGGTTTTGTAAACAACTTTGAGGGGTGTAGTACCAGTCTGTGAAACAGTGTTATCTTCTTCTTCACTCTCAGACATCAAATCCCCAACAGCCCCTTCAGGCTTTGGGACCTTATAGTTAACTTCCTCACCCATCCAACCTTAAAAAATTAGGAGAAATAAAAAAGAACTAATACAAGAGATGCAATCACAATTTTTCTTAACAGCATCATATAATTTAGAGTAAACAACAAAAATGAAGGTAATTCATGAAAGGATGGTATAAAATACTCATCCAAAAAAGTAACCAGCGGTCAAAAATATGAACAACATTCACTGATGCTAATCAAATTATTTTCTTGTTTTTCTATTTTGAACGAAGTGTTATATCCATTGTTATAAGAGAACCATAAGAATTAGGAATGTTGCATGTTTCCTCATAAGTATATAAATACTAACGTTATTTGATGTTAACACTTAGCTCCTCATATTGTAGTCAAATGACTTCAAAATGCCAGACAAATTTTCTCATCACAGCTAACTTTCCAGGTACAGTAAAAAATTTTTCTGCTACCCATAACTAGAATTTAAAATACAGAAGGGGTGTTATAAAAAAACATGGATAAGATGGAACAAGACTGGACAACACTGAGACTTACCTTTTTCTAAGTATAAACCAGGAGTTGTGTTGGTAAAAACCCAGTACCTATCATGGTTTCTATCAGTGCCGATAGGCTCCTGCCTTAGAACCATGCGTGCAAGATTGATTGCCTCAGCAATCTGATCGGATTTCTTTTTGAGTTTCTCTCTTTGCCTCTCCTCCTGGAGTTGGAAACAAATGTACAATTGAATCAAAAACAAAACATAAAGAGCACAAAGGTCAAAGGCTAATGAATGAAAAATACCATATTGAATTATATGTTAGTAAAATCTATTCTCAGTCTTTCCTTCCCAGAAGAAAATTTTTGGTCCTCACCTTTAAGAAATTCTTAATTATTTTGTTTTCTGCCCGTCCACTACAAAAAACACAAAGAGCTTTTTGGTTTCCATGTGACCTGACTCTAATCTGCTTCAGAGATCTTCGAAGATCCCAAACAGTTTGGTAGCCACAGCACTACCAACAGCCCCTTTGAAGATGGGGATTGATGAAAACATTGAAATGCTTTCTTTAATTTATTGCGCTAATCGCAAATCATTAATTAATAACAAGAACAAAAAAATACCTCCATCTCCTCCCTTCTTTGGGCAGCTCTCTCCTTTTCTCTCCGCTCCTTCTCCTCTGCAGCTTTTGCAGCAAGGATTCTTCTGCTTTTCACAATGGATCCCCAGTCCTTGGATTCATCACCATTGTCTTCCGCTCCACTGTCCTTTGCTTCTTTACCATAAAAGGATAAGATACTCAAAGAGCCATCTTTGTTTGTTTTCTCATCCCCTGTCACTTTTTCTTCTTTGGGTGTTTTTGATTCATCAGCTTCCACCTTCTTCTCCGATTTGTCTTTCTCCTTCTCTTTGTTTTCCGATGAGGCTGCTGCATTATTTTGTTTCTCAGATTTCTTTTGGGCTGCCATTTCTTTCATTTCCAAGACTTTTTGTTTTCTGTCGAAGAAATAATTCGTGTTTTACCTTATAATTTTTGTTAGAATTACATATTATGCAATTCCCAAATGAACCTATTCATTGTCCTAAGAGCTCTGAGAATCAGTACTATTGGATCAAAACTCGAATATTAAGAAATTATATTGAATCTCATCATGATGATGCAAAATTATAATATATACTCTATATCAAAAGGGTCGGGAAGTTAATTTGCTTAAGACTATAATTCATGATTTAGAAAATTCAAATTATTTTGTTTTTATGAGCTCTTCAAGAATAACTCTAGAATGCAACTGTCCAGGCATGAAATAAGCCTTAAAGCACTCACGTATAATGAGATTTCAGAAATTTTATGAAATATTTTTATTTTAGCATTCATTAGAACTTAAACATTTTTAGTATGGTAATCATGTTTAAATGTTAAAATAGCTGTGGCCCATCTGGAAGGGTCTTTGGCTACCATGCGAGAGATCCCAAATTAGAATCCCGGTTCAAATCATGACAATTTTTCACAGCTCTTCTTCTGTCAAATCATTAAATATCTTGCTAAATCTCCCTTACAAAAGTGAAGGTGGCAAGGAAAGCAATGACAAACCATCTCAAAATATGTATGCCAAGAACAACCAGGACCTTACTTCCGGTTCCACCATTTTCAGGTCGGGCAAGGGACTCAATTTACTTTAGTTTCTTAAACAGTTGTGTAATTAAGGCTAGGACATTATTCTACTGACTGCTTGCAAGATATGCAGTATGTTTAAATTCACTTCAACTCACGTAAGCTGGCCTGCTTTCCCTTGCTGCTCAATCATATAATCTTGCACTGCATCAGTGCCTAGCACCCTGAGACACAATCCACGCAGAACACTCAGCTTCTGCTCCACACCCAGCTCAAAGAATTCAGAGTCTTCCAAAAGCTTGACGTAATCCTCAGGCTAAGATGGAGCAAAAGAAAACAATATTGAGAATGAATTAATCTTGCACAATGGATTTGCATCACAGTATTGTTAAAACATTTAAAATAGATTTAGAGAAAAAAAATTCAACATTTTTGTATGGCAGCAAGCCCCAAACTTGAAAGTCAGTTTTAATGAACTGATAACTACAATGTTAGTATAATCAAATTTAAACATCAGAATAAATTGATGTTTAATAATATGACATCATGTTTTGGCAAAGAATAGCTTTTAAATGTATCGAAGGAAATTTTGACACTATTTCCAGTTGATGCAAAGAAAGAAAATTGAAATTTCAAGTTTTTTTGTTTTTTTTTCTTTAAATTTCAGTTGTCCTGATGAGTACAAATTCCAGCCTATAAAGTCTTTTGTAGAGATTTTCAAACATGAAAATTAAATAGATTAAGAGTTATGCCAATTCATATGCCAAGATATAAAATTTTTTTCTTGGAAAAAAAAAGGTTGCTAATTATTTATTTCAGAGATCCAACCAGACACTTCACAAAATGTATGAAAATTTTGAGGCTGGGGACTAGGGGCTGCCATAGGCCCCGGAGGGGTGTAGGGGAGGCAATGCACCCCAGCTTAAAAACAATTTTTAACTTCCTGAGAAAGAAAAAAAAAAAAAA
>BLXT01003273.1:1204707-1215103 GCA_019648995.1 Plakobranchus ocellatus
AGGAGGAGGAAAAGAAGGAGGAGGAGGAAAAGAAGGAGGAGGAGGAGAAGGAGGAGGATAGAACCAATAGTTTCAAATACCAAAGACAATAGGACCAGGACTGACAGTAGCTGTTTTGGACTGATGAGTTAATTCGTTTGTCACTGCACACTTTTTTTCTTTATCTTTGCGCGTTTATTTTTTTTAGACTAAATTGATAATTTAATTGGATAATTCTGTATGCAAATCTGCATAGAGAATGTCAGTGGCAAAACACCAGCGAAGAAATTTTCTGCTGATTCTTTGCAATATCTGCTGAATTGTAAGCCAAAAAAGCTGCCAAAAATAACAGTGATTATCATTGTTCCACGATGTAAGAGAAAACCTACAACATTTAAATACAAACCACACAAATTCAATTTTTTCCCCTGCTTGTTTAGACAAAAAGATCCGCAACATATCAATTATCTTCAGAAAAAATGCGTACAAAATGTATTTGCCATATTCAACATTGATAGGCATAATATGACCAAATATTTACATAACCGAGTGCACAATTAATTTTTATGGTCATTATCTGAAACCAGCTCTGTTTTCTTATCTAGATGTCTATCTTCTATAGGCCTATATATTGTACCGTACTAAATTTATTTTCTTTGGCGATTATAATCCCTGTTTGAGCTCGCCTGCACCATCTCAGTTTCTAAGTAAAATCTCTCCACGTATAGTAGCCAAAGTAGCAAGTTATGTTATAAAAGCAGTGAAAAAAGAACCCCCCCCCCCCACACACACACAAAAAAATAGAAAAAAAATTCCAACAATGTCACCAGTAGGCCCACATTCCAGAGCATCTACGAAAGCAACGCACAAACTGGCCATCTCTCAAGGGATATTACTCTTGAAATGGACATAAGGAACCGAAAGTAGACTTGTGTAATAGCCGGACAGCTGTTGTTTTTGTTTTGTTTTGTTTTATCGCACTGCAGACTGTCAGCGGAGAATGGCATAGGTCTAGATCTAGACTAGTCCTGAATCTTATCTAGATCTAGATCTAGTTGAAATAGCTTAATCGAAATCTAGATGAACGATTTTTTGCAAGGTCAACATTTTGTTTGCACCTTGAACTAAATAACAATCTCTAGATCTAGATCTAGATCTAGATCCAAATCGCTACTCATTTTTAAAATCATTATTAGAAAATGCCACTATGAATCATTTCTAAAACAAATTCAAAGATTCATCTAATCTAAAGCCATAGTCTAATCTTAGGATCCAGGTCCATACTAGGTCAAGATAAGATTTGTAGATCTACAAGTAGCCACCAATTAAAGGTAGTGTATTTTTTATTGCAATCCCATCCCATATTTTTCAGAAGTCGCTAGATCTAGACTCTAGATCAAGACTCACAGCATAAAGTTAAAGCTAGATCTATTTATTCTATGTATTGTAAATTTAAGTAGTTGCAAATAAATATTTTTGAAGGATTGATTTTTATTGGCATGTCTCCATACATTTTTTAATGCATATATTCTTCATTTTGTGAAGGATTTATAACATGGTAACTGCAACATTACGAAATTTAGATTGAGGAATGAAATGTGACAGCTGAGAAAACTAGATAACTTTCTAAAGAAATATATATATTTTGTTCAAACTTTTGAGGTTAGGCTGAGGGCAGGAATTCATGCACAAAGGAGACTGAGACTGACAACCAAAATTTGTATGGACTGGTATGCATGAGTAGGCTTCAAAAATTAAGGTCAATTAATTTAATCCTTTATTTGTGAAATCTGCTAAAGTAAACTCTCTCGTTTCTGGGTTGTTTTTGAAGTGCAACAACTTTTCAAGTGAAAGGAATGAAAAGAAGAAAAAAATACAGGAAGAAGAATTTAAGCAATTTCCATCAACTTTATTTTCAACAGGTTTGATTTCAAGCTATACTGTAAAACATTTATAAACATAACCTGTAATTTCTTGAAAAATAATTGCTTGAAATCAAACTCTTAGGATGAGCAGAGTATTGACCATGTGGGAAATGACAGTTGGAAAAGTAAAAAAAGTATCTCCAGGAATAAAATCTTGCCAGCCAGGGATACTGTGTCATATATCAAAAAACACGTGTGGTCAACAGGGCTGCTTTAAAATAAAATGGAATGAAATGAACAATTTCCAATTTATCAGAGATAAATATGGAACCAAAGGCAGAGATTCATGTTTGTGAGACTTACCACATATGAATTTTATTCATGATGTTTTTGTGATAATGTAATTCCTTTTCAACAACTTACAGTGACAAAAAAATCAAAAACATTTTTTTTCCTTTTTAATTAGTACTCAGAACATATATTTTATTTTTCAGCTAATTTTGGTTAACTTGTCATTTCCATCTTCAAATTCTGTGGCATGCATACTATTCACTATTAATTTTAGGGCAATTTCCTTGTACAATTCACCATAGCATCTGACAAAATTGTGAATTAATCGAGTAAAATGGAAATTTTTCATATTATCTGGTTTAGGCCAGAAGCATATGGGCAGTGGAGCAATCACTTCCCTTTCAGATTAAATGTTTGAATTGATTCAAAAATTGTGCTATGCTTCTCAGCTAGAAAAGGACCAATATAGAAATTTTTGGGCCATAGCCTATGTCCAAGTTCTTCATGTAAATAAAATGCTTAATTGTGAATGGTGTTATTGTAATGTGTTTATGAGTGTAGTAAATTTGGAGGAATTAAATGTGCAGGTTGGGAAAACATTAAATTACAAGTCTATATGAAATGTTTGCTCATGTTGCCACTTTAGGTTGTCAGTTAAAAGTTGGTTTCTGTTTTGAAAGGACAGAGAGGCAAAAGAGCACATTTGTGTTTGAAGCCTGGTTCTGGCCAGGTTTTGAGGGATGCGAACAAGGGTTTATGCATTTGCTGGCTCAATTGTCTTATTTTATGTGGCACCAGCACAAACCTGGGTTTTTGGAGACTGGGCTGATTTGATTATGGAGAAGCAACGGACCGGTACAATTTGTCTGCCTCTTTTGCCAGCTCTAGATAGTCTAATGTGTCTGAGTTAACAAGACGATCACACTTATGAACAGGCAGCTGTTGTAAATAAATGTGTGTGAATTTTTAAGGAAACATCGTGGGCTGTAAGATTTGAGAATGTGAGTACTTGGATGTCTTCTGGTCATCTTTAACCTGACACACTAACTAGTGCTTGAGCAATTTAAGCAAATGCTAAAGATTTCTTTGGGCCATCACTGTAGTGTCAACTAACCTCAAGTGTTAGAGCTTGACAGGCCTCACCATCTGTCTTTTGTATCAAAGTTTAGTCTCATTAATCTTAGTGTGATGGCCAAGGCATGTAAAGTGTAGTTGATAATTAGTCAATATAATAAAATATAATCTGCGCACAGACTCTGGTTCAAGATAAACAATTTGTTTTTCACTCTGCTAGCATTATAAATTGATGAAACTTTCAGTCTTTATTGGACAGTAAAATATTCAAATGCCACTAGTGTCTCATTTGGACTGGCATCAAGACAAGACAACATAGAACATAGAGCACTTCTTTTGGCATTGTTTCTCTAATCATTTTATTTGTATTTCATATTTTTTCATTTAACACTATACTTAAATTTTGAAAGAAAGATACTCAAACTCTTGTTTTTTTTTGTTTTTTTTTTTGTATAAAACCATTACTTGGTGTTATTTTATTTTAGCTTTTCATTGATTTTACCTAAGCTATACTCAGTTTGGCTATAAAAACATTTAACATTCTTTGCAATGCAATTTTACTTTATATTGCAGATTCAATACATTTCAGTTCGCTGCTTGTGAAAAGATTTTTGATTCTTGTGGCATTCGGACTTGAGTAAAGAGCAGATCTGGTTTACTCACATACAAGGTGGATAAAAAACGTGAAGCCTTAACAACATCATTTATATCATTGAACCATGTCTTTGCCAATGAGATACAGAGTGAAACATTTGTACAAAACGGTATGTTCTCTTTCACATATTTATTGACTGTATGCATATAAGCCAAGCTTGGCATTTGTTGGATTTTTTAAGTTGCATCGCACATAAACGCAGTGACCTTGTTTACATAACAAAGTGATGGTCACTAGTATTAAATTTATCAACAAATGAGCAAAGTCATTAATTTCAACAAAAGCAATACTTCTTCTACTACTAGATTATCTTCTTTTTGCTTTGCTATATCTTATGGACCATGAAAAATGTATTTGTAAAAAAAAAAGTGACTTGAGTTGATTACTTATTGGAATGAAGAAAAAGTATATATGTGGTAAGAACAGTCTTTTTAGCTGGGTTTTGCAATTAGTTATGAGAAAAAAATATTGATAGTAAAATTTCCGGAAAAAAAAAATTCAACTGCCTACATAATGAACCAGATTTGATAAGTTTCATCCAGATTTCATTTCTGAAAATTTCAAAAAAAATTATAACTGAAATTTCAAAAGTTGTAAAGAACAACCTGTGACAATTTGGAATCCTTTCAAAAATATATTTCTAGAGATCAGTCCTAATGCATTCAAAGCTGCATTTCAAACATTCTACCAGTAATTGATTTTTTTCTCAGCTTTTTATCTTTGAAAATATTAATCATAAAAAGTTACTTTTTATCAATGCAAAAGCATATCAGTGTATGATTAAAGCAAGCAAAAAAAAATGCTAGTAGAAACGGGAAAATTTTGCTAGGCATTTCATTTCTTGAAAAATAGAAAAATATACTTCATCCATATCCGACTCATTAGGACTGGCTTCACAACAGGAACAAACATAAAAAATGTAGGTATAGAGTTGAACACTCTAAATGAAAAAATTCATAGTTTCTCAAAACCTGTAACAATGGGATAGTCTAGTAGAAACTTCTCAAAACTTATGGCTGTGCTCTGAAAGAAATATTAAATCTGATTTTCAATAGACGATTTTTCAATAGTTCTCATTTTGTGGTGAAACTGATAATATGTCTCTTGTATTGTAATAATACTGAGTTTGTTTTTATATAAGTTCAAAGTCATTATACATATCTACTTGGATGAATTGTGTCCAGCAATCAAAACAGTTTTTTTTTCTTCTTCTGTTTATATTTGCTTTAGTTGTATAATCATGATGAATTAATCCTGTGCAATAAGGAAAACAGTTCATTAGAAACAAATTGTGTCGTCAAAATTTTTTAATGTTGATATTTGCCATGATGCCAATGATTTTATTATATTGCAGAGTCACAGTACCCAGGAAATTCTAAGCATTTCTTGAAATATGTTTTCTCTTTTTCTTGTTGTTATTACTCAAATTATTGTCCCTTCTGTTTGCATTTATGTTGGCTGTGTATCAAATCCGAGAAAGATATTGACAATTTAGAGGTGAAAACCATTTTGAAATGTCTTCAACTTAAAATTTAGAAAGTTCTTATCTTGCCTCTCTCCTCCAGCTCTTGCATCTTGGGAAAGATTACCCGCGAGGCTATGAATACTTCAGGTCCAGGCTGCATGCTTCATTTATACGACACAAGGATGTTGAAAGCACTGAAGAAGTTGAGGCTTTGATTGCCAAAGGAGAGTATGTGGTGAAGGAACTAGAAGCTTTGTACATGCTGCGAAAATATAGAACGCTGAAGAAGCGTTACTATGATGCTTAGCTGGTAAATGTTCTTACTCAACCACATTACCTGACCAAAGAAACTATTACAAGTCTGCATCAAAGTTTGATGCCCATTTCCATTGATAATGATGTCAATGATGTACAAATAATCAATTTAAGTCCATATTTTTGACCTAAGATAACATGCTGATTAACCCTCCAAATCTTTTTGCCATAGATTAGAAGCAAGTTTGCTGTGAAGTTTTACTAGAAACTGTAGTTATACCTGTGCCATAAATCAGATGGGATGTAAGATTGAGTAGCAACTTTTGAATTAAACTGTTCATTTTTAATTGTCTCCATCATTGAAATTGGAAAACTGATGAATGCTTAGACATTTTAGGCTTGACAGATATCATGCATGGAAGCAATAAAACTTGGTTCATTTTTGTGCTGCACAAAAGCATGTTAGATAGTGCCCTTTATCCAAAACCCTAACAATGCTGGGAGATTATATGTATGTCTATTCTGATGGAAGAATTGAAACCAATTCATTTTGAGATATATGGCTTAACAAAGACAAAAATGGCCACAGCCTTGACTATTGGCTAATATCTGAAGCAGTTTTTGGATCATTTTCTCTAAATTCTCAAGATCATTTTTCCAAATGAATCTGAAAATATTTTTAATATTTTAAACCTTCAATACAGCTGGCATTAATAAGCTTAAAAATTCTGAGAAGTTGATGGAGGTACTGTAATAATGAGTAAATGTTAGGGTTTCAAACTCTTAAAAAGAGCAGTGAAAAGGAAGGAAAAAACAAGCTTAAAATTTGTTTTTCTTGAAAATATTTGACTTCAAGTGTCTTAATAATATGTGCTTGAATGGATGTATTTTTATCGAGGAAGTGAGGCTAAAAATTCAGAGCAACATACTTATTTTATAATTATTTCTTACATATTCTTGTGTACATCAAAGATAAGTAAATTTTTTTTATCTGTGAAAAAAGAGCCCACGTATTATAAAAAGATTGTTGTCATTTCAAATTTTCAGTTGTGGGTTCTACAAATATATTCAAGAGACTTCTTTTTACCAGTTAATCACTATTTTAGATCTTTTAGCAGTCTGACATAATTATATATTGATCTTAATTTTTTGGCCAGTATTTTGACACTTACCTGCTGGATCCAGTAGGCACATTAATGTTGTTGACAGAGTTAAGGTAAATTTTGGGACTATTAAAAGTGTACAATTTCTTTTTTTTAGTTCAGTACCTTATCTAAATATTTACCAGAATATATGTAGTTAAAGGATGAAAGTGGTCATCTTTTAATCAAGTGAATTACTTTTATTTTTAACAGTATAAACAGTCAGTGTTTGGTAGAAATACAAAACGGTTTGAGAATAGAGTAAGCTTACTTGCGAATTTTTGGAATGCTGAGGTGAAAGCAGAAAGCATAAAGGATAATTTTTTTTTTCATAAATGATGGATGCAAACAAGGATCGCTTCAAAAAGACAAAGAGAAAATGGAAATAATTTTCAATTCATGCCTGTGAAGGAATGTCAAATACATTTTACTAATTTTGATTTTACTTTTCTGTACAAATCACTTGCAATTCTTTAAACCTTTTGTCTCATTTTATAGGTCCAAGCAGTTGTCTTTTTTTAAGAAGAAAAGGAGTAATTTAGATAATTCTACAATTCTTAGAGTAAAGGTTTATTAATATTAACAGGTGATTTCCTTTTGTGTGTGTTTGTATCTTCATGAATTGACCTTTTTTTTTGTGACTAAGAAATTATAGCTGATCTTGAATTGTTTTTTATTGCATTCATTTGTAAAAGATGCTTTATGATTGTATTGCGCAATATAGACACCATATTTGCATGTCTTTGTTGATAGCACACTAGATTACAGTACCACAAAATGTGAGGGATATGTCACCTTTTATAAGCATACAAGACACAGCCAGAGGAAATCATGCATATGTTTGGTCGTGCATAGGTTAGGAACACACACTCTAAGCTCTGTACAAACCTTTCTGCCTTTAAGTCACGTTCAAGTTCGCCATCGATAAACTGTCCTGACAAAGGGCCTGCAAAGCCTAATATTTTCTTGTTGGGATCTGTTGATATGCACGAAAATCAAACCAAACCAGGCTAGTGGCTGCTAAAAGTTTATATCTAGTACGTGCAAACTGTATATTGATAGGGCCGAGAATTGTCTGCCTGAAGGCAGATTTCCACTCATGATGAACTTGTGCGCTTATCAAAAGATGGCCCCTGCCTTTTTTTTTCATTTTCATTTTCATGTATAATTTAAAAAAAAAAAAGGAAATAAAAAAAAGTTATAGCTTGGGCCTTCAGGGCTCACAGTAAAATTTCTGTCTTTTTTATGCTTGGTCATTCCCAGTCCAGATTGAAGTCACTTGTAGTATTTTGACATCTGACAATGATACAAGTTGTGAAGTTAATTTAACATTATTTTGAAAAAAAATAAGAAAAGTTTAGCTCTTATATAACCTCAAATTCTATTTGTGATCTGCAACTCTTTTTTCAGAAAGACTTATAGTAAGAAAAATATCTGCAAACCTTTGAAGATATTGAAAAGACATATTATGAATGACTGATCTGCTTTGAATGGCTTTTCGGTCTCTCCTTTTTTGCGCTATGTTGCTATATTTTTTTGTGCAATTGCAAACAAATGACATCTAAATGTCTTACATGTATTAAATCAAATATTGATTGCGAATGGATTTCATGTGGCTCATCATATGCAATTTTACCCTTATAAATATTCTAGAATGGTTTTTATAGTTTGTAGAATTTACGTTTTTGCTTTGAAACTGAAATATATTTTTTTTCATTCAGGATGTTACTTTCTACATTTTTTATAACTTATCATGAAACGAGTACAACTGAGCCATGGGTTGCATTCTGTAATTGTGAAACAATTGATATAACCTATTACTACACTCTGTGGTTTCAACAGTGCTGAAAAATGGATATCGATGATGAATTTTTGACAAGATATAAATTGTTGAAAAAGCATGTAAGAGAACAGAGAAACAAAACATAAAAAAAAATTTTTTCTCAAAGGCATGCAACTTTCAAAATATTACAGCTGATCTCAAGACACTTCAGTATTACATGTACATCCATTAGACAACAAAACCAATCTCAATCAAGGTTTTTTTTTTTTTTGTTTTTTTTTTTTTTGACGTCTTTCCTATCGTTTAGAACAAAAAGCAGTTATTGAAGTTAGTTTTTTTTGGCCTTCAAACAGGATTAGGATTGAAAAAAACGTATGAAAATCTCTTGGAAAAATTTAGGTTAAAATTGCCTCATCAGTAGGTAACAATGTCGAACTTGGGCAAAAGACTTAATCTTGCAACTTTGAAAGAGGTGAAACAGATAGGATGAATGAGATGTTTAGCATTCAGTTAATCTCTTGTTCATAAAATGTAGGCTCTTTTGTGTGATAATCAAGTCATATTGGTTCACTTTTTGTTCTTTAACTGCAGATTTTTTGTGACAAGAGTTGATATCTGGTTTTTAAAAGGCAGGCTTTTTATGTGATAAGCAAGCCATACTGGTTAATTTTTTTTTTTTTTATGAACTGTAAGTTTTTGTGACAAGGAAGTATTTATTGGACCAACTGAATCCAAGTTTCCGTTCCTGTATATCTTGTGCTTGTTAGCAGGTTGATTCAACTTGCTTTGAGCATTATGTTAACTAGACAATATTATTGATCTCACTCTCAGTAGAAGTTTGTTTATTAGCTGTTTCAGATGCATGTATGAGTTTCTTTCATCCTGATTATTGAAATTGTATGTCTCAAGCAGAGTGTAGTTCATATTAAATTGAGTCCTTTATGTGAGGCATTTTAAAACAAAAATGCTCTTTCACTGTATGTGCTGATCTTGAAAGTCTCTAGTCACAACCTGGTAAAATCAAGCACATTGTGACAAGTTACATTACTGGCATGCTGAGTAATGAGCTTACAGTTTACGTTTGTATTCAACAAAAACAAAAGAAGAAAGAAAAAACCTTATTTCCCTGTCCCAATTGTGTTGTAGATTTGAAGATGAAATTTTTATTTCCCTTCTTTTTTTTTTCTGATTATACATAAAAAAGAGCTCTAAATGCAAAACTATTAACAGCGACTGATTTACCACGTTTGCCCCAAAAATAATATTTTTAAAGATAGCGTTATATGATTTATATTTGATTACTGATATTTGCTTATTGCAATTACATTCTCATGAAAAAGGCAAAAACCTATGTCTGAAACCCTGTGAAGCCCATTGTGTCCAAAGAGATTTTCTCAGGTAAAGGACTATTTAGGCTTTGGATCAAATTGTTCTTCATGGTGTAACAAATAAACTATATCTGGATAAACAAAAAACAAAAAAACAAAAAAAAATACCAGTATTCAAATACTACAAGTCATAATGAATTTGACAAATGGACTCCATTACAAAATATTTATTCAGACCAAATTGGTTTTGTATTGTATCAAATAACCACATCACAGCCATACTTTACCTTTACAATGTTTTGTGTGTGTGTGTCTAAGAGGAGAGAGAGAGTTACATAACCATGCTTGGAACTATACTCTCTGTCGGTCCTTTTCTTATTTTACAAAAGGATATGGCCTATCCAAGTTTTGTAGATACGAGAAAGGAATTTAAAATGATTCACTGTCATTCAGAAGAGTTTTATCTTCATCTAGACTCTACTCTTTCCTTCCCCACCCCATTAAAAAAAAAAACCACCAACAATTGAACAAGAATGAAGTATTATTTTCCAAGTTTTTT
>BLXT01003273.1:1246361-1263846 GCA_019648995.1 Plakobranchus ocellatus
CATAGGTACCTTCAGAAACTCCAGAAACTGGTGGCTTGGTATGACAGATATACGTAACTTCAGAAACTCCAGAAACTGGTGGCTTGGTGTTATAAATATCCGTAACTTTATTGCAGCACTGAATAAACATGGTAAGAAAATTACATAATCTAAAACAAGATGGAAAGAAATACCCAGAGCAAAAAAGCAATTATCGATGAACTTATAGAGGTGGGTCCAGAATTAGCGACAAATTTTAGTAAGAACATAACTAATCGGTTCTGGAAAAACATATTAGAAGTAGCCTACTTCAAAAATTCGCCAAAAATACCGCGCCCCAAAATAAAACTGAACTTGATAATTATAGCTGTGAGAGAGAAAAAATAACAAATAAACGATTCATTATATAACACATAACAAGAATTTCATACTTAAAACTAAACGGTGAATCAATAGATCATAACTAATTTATAAGGAACTACTCGCAGATGATTATAGACACCCTTTCATATAACGAAATTATAAGCGCAACAAAAAGTACATTTAAAAAAAAATCATACCAACCCTCCTCCCCCTAAAAAAAAAAAACCCCAAAAAACCCCATGGATTACACTCAACAACCTCATTGATATATCCAATTTTACATGCAGCCCGAGGTGCCTCTCAAACATACAAAAAACGTAATGTGTAAGGCTATGGATGTCAAAGGTATGAGAACTTGGTCCAGAGGCTAAATATATCTAAAAAAAAACAACCTTTCTTCCGATAATTGATAAAAGCTACAAAGAACACATCCTTAAAATGGTTACAACACAGGATACTCCATAGCATATTTACCATAAATAAATCCGTAGCAGAAATTGACTATGATGTTGATGAAAACTTCTCCTTCTGGCTTCGAAAATCGGAAGCCATAGAACACCACTGACTTGTGATACTGTAGAGTAACTAATTTATTCTGGAAAGACCTTCCAAAACTAATTAACCAAAAATGCACGCACGTTCTAGAATTTTACTTCAGTAAGCAGTTGATTATAGTGGGGACAGACAGAGACATACAAACGCAATAGGAACGCGACCTCATAATACAGTGTTGACAGCAAAATAATTCCTATGCAGATGCAAGTTTAACCAGAGTAACCCATCGATAAAAGCCTCCAAACTCAAGTTGAACAGAAGACGCGAGATCAAAAGGGTTATGAACACCCAAGATAACAATCAAGTATTTTTTTAAAGAATATGAAGAACTATATGAAATCATATTTAAAACATTTATCATCCGATCGTAATAAGACATATATAGAACAGAATGGACACTGAGGTACAAAAAACCGTCAGGAGTACAGCATAATGGACTTATTAGTTATGCTCATTACACACTAAACTTATAAATTATGATATTCTTTCACCTCGTAGACAACAGTAGACTTCGAAGAGCCCCGATGATAGAAGTAGAAAATACATTATATTCTCACTCAGAAACGATTACGAAACTGCATCAAAATAGCAAAATCACTGCCAGGAGCCGACTGTAATTCAGTTCATATTCGAGTCATATGTAGCACCTAAAATAAAACTTAATAAAATTTTTTAAAAAGCAAAGGCTAATCCTAAATTTCGAATGGACTTCCTAAAAATCTGATGAAAAACTGTAGCTGTGCATAACAAATAGGAGACTCTAAAAAAAATGGTCAGAAATTAAAAAAGTCATTAAATGAAGTCACAGAGAAAAGCGTTCCCAAAAAGGTTCAAAAGAGCAGAAGAAATGGATAAACAAAGGATTAATAGATTTGATTGAAGAAAGGCGCAAATAAAAAAATGAAGAAGCCAAATACATGGGCCTTGATAAAAAAAATCAAGATAAAATCAAATGTAGCAAGAGAAGGATGGATTAATCATCAATGTCAGGAAATAAAGCAAAAACTGTACATAGGCAATGAATTCATGCATGCTCAAATTAACTGTGTCAGTGGTAAGAAAATTAAAGGTAGTAGCTCTGGTCATATCAAATCAAAAGATGAAACAATGTCAATGAAAAAGAAGGATACTAAACAGATGGTCCGAATGTGTCGAAGATCTTTTAAGAGAGAATAGGTGTGAAAAACCTGAAATATAGAACAGCATAGAGGGTCTAACTATCCTTAAAGAAGAGATAGAGTCAGCAATAAACAATATTGAAAAATTGAAAAACCACAAGAGCAGATAACATACCGATAGAAATGATTACAGCTTTATGTAATCCTAGGAATGTAACATAACTCCTTAATGCAATAAACGACAATAGTACACTTCCAGGAGATCTTTTTAAATCTGTTTTTATAGAACAGCCTAAGACATTAGGAGAAACAGAATATAAACTTCATGGAACAATTAGTTTGATGAGCCATTTTCAAACATCCTGTTACGTGTGTTGATGCATAGAATGCGCAAGGATCTAAGACGAGAAATATTTACAAAACAGTTTGGCTTTATGCCAGTGATAAAAGGACTAGAAACGCAATATTCACTCTGTCAATGCTTACGGAAAAGTGTATAAAAAACAAAAAAGTCCTCCACCTCTGTTTCATTGATTATTCTAAGGCCTTTGACAAAGTAAAACATGTAGAACTGTTTCGTATAGTAGAAAAATTAGACATCTGAGAGTAATTAGAAATCTATACTGGGATCAACCTGCATCTATATGACGAAGTACACAGTGATTTCAAATCCATCAAAAGAGGTGTGAGGCAGGGATGTGTAATGATTCCCTGATTTTTTTTAACCTATAGGGTGAAAAAATCTTAAGGAATCTTGATGATCTTTCAGACTTAAAAACCGATAGAGAAATCTTTATTATCTCAGATATGCTGATGATACAGTTTTAAAAGCATAATCTGATGAAGAACCTAAAAAATTTTTTAGATCCTGTAGTTTTTAGGGGCTAAATAAACTATGTGTGAAGTCTTTGAATAACTAGCCAGAATGATTACGCAATTCCGAAAATTTGTGTGCCGGAGGAACCCACTGAAAAATTTTCTCACACGCATATGACACGACTAATTCAAATACGTTTTTCTTTGTTTAAGAAGAAGAGGCTTGAAATGAAAGCAGGTCTTCGCATTACCTAAAGTAATTACCCTTACCGTACTGGTAGACCTAATGGACGGTAGTTCTGGGTAATTTTCTCATGGTAATTTGTTTCTATTGATTGAATATTCAAAATTTTGTGAAAAAAATATTCAGTACGCAATCTCACCCGAAGCGATTATTTTGTTTTAACCATTAGAGAATGCAGCTCGTTAGTTATATAAAATCTATTTATCTTTTGCATCCATTTATCCATCCATTCATCCATCTATCTATCTGTCTATCTCTCTAGCTTTCTCTCTCATTCTCTCTCTCTCTCTCTCTCTCTCTCTCTCTCCCTCTATCTAAGTATGCATCTATCTATCTATCTATCTATCTATCTATCTATCTATCTATCTATCTATCTATCTATCTATCTATCTGTCTAGACAGACAGACTTAGAGACAGACTGACAGACAGACAGAAGATAGACAGCAGACAGACAGATGGATAGATAGGTAGATAGATACATAGATAGACAGATAGATAGATAGATAGATAGATAGATAGATAGATAGATAGATAGATAGATAGATAGATAGATAGATAGATAGATAGAGGGACACATAGAGACAGGGAGATGGAAAGAGAGAGAGATGGGGGTATGAAGAGATAGACATAGAGAGAGACAGAGGGAGAGAAAAAAGATGTATATAGAGATTTTATAGCAAAACAGTGATAAATGTAGAAAGAGAACACTTTATGAAAATTTCAAAAGTGAAGAAGGCAGCAAATGGCAAAATTGCTAGGATAATCAGTACAAAGATGCACCATACAGAAGGGGAGAAACGGACAAATAAGCTATGGATTTAAAAAAAGGGTATTGGAGATAACGGTTAAAGCATTTGAATTGATGTGTAGATTTACCTGTACACGAGCCAGCTAGAACCAGAAAAAGATTAATAAAAATATGTGGTTAAAACTTGAAAACGCAAAGGAGAGCAGAAGAATGAAATGTACTTGATTAATTGTTTTTAATAAACGCCTATACATTCAGGGCTAATTTCCATGCCGATCAAAGCAGCATAATTTGATTACTGATAAGTGAAATTTTTTAAAGGTATCTAAAGTGGAACAAGCGTTGAGGAATAATGATTTTTTAAAAAGTTTTCTTTTTCTCTGGCACTCTGCCCGTAGAATAGCTAGCTGGCAGCATTTGAAATAAGCCAAACGAACGTTAATACACATTACATGGCTGTACAACTATCATTCTTTCCTTTGTAACGTTTTCGTTCATTTTAAAAAGACACAATTTTTTTGTGGGCTCGATAATAGTAGATACATGAAGATAGTGAAATGACGAAAGATCTTACCTATCACAGTGCCCATCAACACGATCAAACAGTATGGAGATAAATGCGCCATTCTGTAAATCCTTTTGCTGCGATAAATGTAGGGTGAAACTTTCAATGTTTCTGCATTTGAATGATGAAATGTCTAGATCTTATAGTGTCTGTCTAACACTCTTAAACGGTCTGACTAACAACACTATGTTTCCACTGTAGGAGGTTATGAATATAACTGATAGCCTAAAAAAAGAAAGATACACAACAGTTCATGAAAGCTTTGACTTATGAAGGCTATAAAAATCCGTTTTTCGTTAAACAATGACAGTTTTGTTTGTCTTAGGTATAAACAAGTATTGATAAAAATGTGGCATGAGAAAGCGGGGTTAGAGTGCTAAAAGTGCAGGTATATTTAGAGAGCATAGAGAGTGGGAGAGGGAGAGAGAGAGAGAGAGAGAGAGAGAGAGAGAGAGAGAGAGAGAGAGAGAGAGAGAGAGAGGGATGAGGAAGAAGAAGAAAATAGCATCCGCACACTGAGTAAGCTTTGTCTTGAACTGAAAATTGAATATGAGTTTGTTTTAGTCTGGGAATCAGGAACTTTCCCCCAGAACTTTGGTGGTTGCAACCATTGCAAAAAAAAAAAAACAAACCAACATCCGCCTGTATTGTTTGGCTTGGCATTATGAGTAAAGATAATATATTATCTTGATTGTATTATGCAAAGCTAAATATTTTTTGCACATTTAAAAAAAAAAACTCATTGTTTTTGACGATTATATCTTGTTTGCTTTAAAGACTGTCATCCATTAGACTGGAAAAAGAAAAAACAGCTAAAAATCTCACGCATTTTGCCCTTGCTCTTTCCTTTCTTTTAAATGGGTGTGGGCAAAGGAAATGCGAAAAAAAAAATTTATAATTTTGTACAGCAAATGTAAAATTTGTAAAGCTATAAAAATTTCCTTTCTGCGTTATTTTATAAATAAAGATAACGTGTTTTTTTAATAGCTGCTGAAAGATGACAATGTATTTCTTTCTGGGGTGCAAATTGAAAGCTAAAACTTTTTTTCATTTTTTTACAAAATCATGAACAACTTTTATCTAGGAAACAAAACGGAGCAACTCCAAAGACCAGATCTGCAGATCTCGATCCAGCCAAGCCCCTGCTGGCGGAAGGGTATAATATTGCCGTAGTGAGGATGGGGGCTCACTAACTACCATACTATATGACCTTAAAAAGTGCTCATGAAGGTAAACCAAAAGCATCAGAATGTTTATTAGTAGCCTTTGTTGTACTGTCGAGCCTTAAAGCACATATATTTAAACAGGTTTGGTCATAAAGTGTAAATAGGCTTAATCTACAGAATCTGAAAATAATGAGTGAAAATAGCTTACAGCATCGGTTTTACTATAGCTCTAACGTTTTAGTGTCATGGAGCATATGTGTTAATATATCTGCACCTTCGTTAACTCGTACGGAGACTTTTGTAATATGTATAGCTACACTGTCTCGAGAATAGTTTTTCTCACCTCTTCCACTATTTATTTGAAAACTATCAACAGGTAAAAATTGGAAGAGATACACACACACACTAAAGTAAAAACTATGAACCTCAAGCAAAATTCAAAGTTAACGCGTAGTCAGAAATTCCTTAGAATCGTTCTATTTTTACACAGAAAATGATATATCCACAAGCTCATAATGTACTTTAACGCAATGGGTATTTTGATTGTGTAATCAACTACGATCATTATTTTACTCATCCTCACGCAAATCAAGTATGATCCAGTTACTATTAGAACTGAGGACTTCTAACGAGCGCCAAATAGACTATATCCACTGCAAATGTCCACGTTACACTGAACATTTTAGATTGTTTGAAAGCCAGATTAACTTTGAAAAGTCGGATTAACAGTATTGTAGCAACCACGCAGGACCCAAATCTTGAAGCTTTCACATGGATGAAAAACTTTGTCAGTATGTTTAGAGATATCTTGATTCTATGTCTATTTTTTAATATCTATTCCGATGCTAAACAAAAGTTTGGTTTGATGGTTATGGAGGTCAAACTTCGATCCGGATTCAACATTAAAGGCAAATGCAGCTACTATAAACTTCCCAATAAAAAATAGTTGTTACACGATATTGAGCGTCTAATAAAGAGCGCTTAAACTCTAATAACTTAGCTGCTCTGAAGATAAGAAAGAAAAAAAAAAACCTTTTAAAGAAGCACTGAAGCCAACAAGGCGTTAAGCTTCCCTTAACTCCACGAGAACGATCTGAAAAAACTTCCATTACTTGAACTACTTCAGGTGTTAAACTTGGATATTTATTTGTCAAAACCAAAAAGAATGCTGGGGAAAACGTGTACAAACTTGCAGGTCTACAATGCACACTAGAAGAACTGTCTGTAGATGTAATATCACTGCCGCTAGTGTGAATCTCTATTCCGGGTTGCGTTTCTTCTTATCAACATCAATTGAATGCTACTATGTCTGGCGTAGCTACTTATACAGTGATTAGGATAAATCTGGCTAGAGATTTCTTTTTCTCCTGTGGCCGTTCCTTTAATTTGAGCCAGAAAGAAGAAAACTTGAAAATGAACCTGTGCCAGGGCCAAGCTATGCGAGTCGAGGGGCAAAATCTGAGTATAGCTGAAGAGAATAAGGAAAAAAACCGAGAGAAGCATAAAAGAAAGAAAAAAAAGATAGAGAGAGAGAGAAAGAGAGAGAGAGTCAGAAAGAGTGGGCAAGAGGGAGATAGGGAGAGAGAGAATGGGAGGGAGGGAGGGAGGTCGGAAGAGAGTGAGAGAGAGAGAGTGAGAGAGAGAAAGAAAAAGATAGAAAGACAGAGGTAAAATGACAGATTTTGATGTATAAGAGAGAGAGAAAGTGCGAGAGGGAGAGAGCAACAGACAGACATACAGACAGACAGACAGACAGACAGACAGACAAAAAAAGAACAAATTAAAAAAGCGAAAAAGGTTTTTACAAGAGAAGGTCACACATGGAGAGGTGCCAAATCTCACCTTGCATATGGTGTGAATAATTACATACAAAATTGCTTTTGAATGAGGTAGCTAAGTACTAGGCTCACTTGGTTTAAAAAAAACAACAAAAGAGTGCAAAAAGGGGAAGAAAGAGGGGGAAGGAACAATGGTTTTGGGCAGAGAAAGATAGATAGATAGAGAGAGAGAGAGAGAGAGAGCGAGAGAGAGAGAGAGAAAGAGAGAGAGAGAGAGAGAGAGAGAGTGAGAAAGAGAGAGTTTTTAATGATAAACATTGCAGATCCTTCTTTATCGGGCAATTAAGAAAAGGTTTGAAAAATATAAATTATTTTACAGCAATTGCCCGTTATCTTATTTTCGTAAATTTATGAGAATGTTTTATTTTGGTTTAAGTATAAAGGACAATTTAGGCTTGAAACGTCTTATGGTTGAGAAAATAAAGGGAATTTTCAATCCTATGAATATCGTGTAAACCTTTTATATTCTCAAATTATATTCGATGAAATAAATGAAGACGTTAATACAACAACCAAAAAACAATAATGAATGTTTGAATGAAAGAACACACTGATGAGAGGCGACTTGCAGGTGTAGAAAATGTTGGAGGTAGTTCACTTAACTACGAAAACAGGGATTTATAAAGAGATTTTGTTTAATGAATTATATTTTGTTACATGGATATTATCTTTTTGTTGAAAATAATTTTTTTATAAAATGAAAAAGAGCTCGCCCTCATTGTTTCACTATTTTTTTTCAAATACCGGTTCGTCAGTCTTAAATTTCTGAATAACCTGATTATACGTTTTACCTATTTGCAGACGTGAAAGTTTTTTTTTTTTAATTATACGAAACAAAATATCTCTTGTATCAGTTTCATAATTTAAAATGTGTGCCTCAATGAAGGGAAGCATAAAAAATGACAAATTAGCAATCGCATGTTTAAAGAACACTTTAATTATTTTTTTCATCTTGTTCAAAAAATTTTTGAAAGTTCGTTACAGTCTTACTCCTAAAACGATGCAAAAAAAAAAAAAAAAAACCAAAAACAACAACAAAAAAAAACGACAACAAAACAAACTCATCGGCCTGTACGTTTTGGTACAAAGTTTTCACAAGACATTGTCTAAGACTAGTTATAGACTGATGCCTGCAGCTTAGATATTTTATCGTGATGGTTGATGACAGTTAATAAACTTTACATTTTCATAAGCAGACTTTCACTCTCTTTCACACTGAGAAGATCCAGTAATCCACAGTTCACTCCTGGGTATAAACTAAACTACCTGCAGGCAATGTTTTAGCATAGGATGCGCATTGCATGAAGCAAATCCAAGCCGAAAAGTAAGAGCATGGAGCAAAGCCAAGCTGAGAAATAAGGTCACTGTTTTTGTATGAATAACTCTATGAGCCCCTACGTTTGCAATAGAGGGCGCTCTACGAAAATCAAGAAGTCAGTATAATTTATCAAGGATCGGATTTGATTTGGACAGGTTAAACTAGACAAACAGACCGTGGATAATCCGATATTCCCGATTAAGGGTTTAAACAATCCAATGATTTATAAATAACAGATAATGCCCTGATTACCACACTCTTTATAACTTAAACATCTTGAAGTTATACTTATATTTTATTATCTCTTGGAGCGGCTTTTAATCTCTCTTTTTTTTTTAACTTGGGCGATATCTAACTTGTTTACTAAACGCAGCAAAATTACAAGAAATCCGAAAAATATCTTTTATGTATTGGTTAGAGTTATCTAAAGAAAATTATGATTATCTATGAGGGTTGTCATCATTGTGTTGTGATGTTAGAAAGATTTCCTACAAGACATATCCTTTATCCGTTCAGCGTTTCAAAAATGAGTAAACTGTTTTTGGCCGGGGGCGTAAAAAAACCGTACTACCCCTCCCCCCCCCCTGCGGCCGCCTACCCAGCAGATCGCGAGGTTTGCAAACGGCGGACGAAATGGAGACATTATGGCTTGTATGAAGCTATACCACCCCGTGATTTCTGCTTACAGATCTGTCATATTTTCTCAACTTAAAATATGTACTGCAGTTAATCGGTGGACTCAATGTTGGAAATGCATGATAATTTAACTTAGAGATAAAGGTTTATCAAATGAAAGAAATCATATCCAAATAAAAGAACGAGAGACATTAATTTCAACAAACTGCTCTTATTCGCCATTTATACTCATTTTTTCGAATTTTTGACCATAGCTTAACATGCAGAAGGATAAGGATTAATATCATATGTGCAGTGTTAGTTACTAATGAAATTGATATATGGAAAAAAAAGTTAACAAATGTGCTTATCGAGTTTATAGTGCCATATGTATTAAATATTTCCACAAACAATCACAGCATGAGATAGGAATAACAGTGCAATATAAAGAATGAGCACAGTTTATTTTGACAGTTTCAAGCAAATCATTGTCATAAATGACAATAAGCATATATATATATATATGTATGTATATATGTAATGTGTGTGCGTGTGTATCAATCCACTTTGAAAAACTGCTTTGGGAAGACCGGATGTATATCAAAGACTAGAACGAATTCGTTTTTTTTTTTTTTGATAGAGGTAAAATTTAATACCGAATCATGGTTTATAAAGTAAGACTTTGATCTCTTTATGAAGCAAGAGGCATGGAATTCTGAGTAGTCCCTCAACTGTTCTACTAAGGCTTTTTGCCCTGATAAAGAGATCTTTGGAATGGATGTGTACTTAAGAAGGCGTCACGAAAAAGGCTCGTAGTGAACCTTGCATCTATTTGTACAAAAGGGCTCCTTAAAAAACAAGCATTTTTAGTTGTTTTCACGAGGTGTCTTTCTTAACAGCCATTGAAAAGAATCCTAATAAACTAAAATAAAATTACAATACCAAGTATTTCTTGAACGTTTACAACAATTTCCTCCATAAATGAAGAATATATTTTCTAGAAGCTGTGGGAGGTGGCTAAATAAGAATGGTTGTAAGATCGGTGTTGGGGAACTTGCAGAGACCGCTGAGTGATAAACCGCTGAGGTTGGTTATAGAGCTTAAAGAATTAAATAATTGTGAAGATTAAATTGCTGCTCTAAAATTGTTCTTGACTTAAACTGACAAATTTTTGTTCAATTTTCGGCAAGACCAGGAGTAATTTCTGTTCTTTAGTCGATATGAACAATTCATTGACACGGCCGACATTGCGCTGTAGTAAGCTTTTCTAGGAATAAAATAATATGATGTAAAAAAATCGTCATTTAAGGAAGAAATCGACGAAATAGCCTTGTTGAGCGAGTAAAGCAACCAAGAGCAATTATCTCGCTTCCGTGAACAAGAGGCCTCAGATGTAGGGGTATCAAATCACATTGCGGGGCCTTCCAACTAAACTGCTGGTTTTTCTCCACAGTAAACAGTACTTTAGTACGTCATTGTTATTTTATTTTTTATAGAAAACCTCAGTTAACGAGGTGATCTGCGAATAGCGCAAGTGTTGATATGACAGGCTATCCTGAGAAAGATATTGGAAAAGATCTAATGTGTCGCTGCCATCAGTTTGTGCTGAAGCATCGAGACAAACGTTGTTGTTTGTAGTAGAACGGTATACATCTTCATGCTGCTGCCAGAAACCGTCTTTATGGAGGTAAATCTGGAACTGAGCACAAGTATCTCTTGCTTCGTGGCAAGTGGTTAAATTGAAAACCAAGGAATAGTCTTTCCAAACTGTGGCAAACATTCTACCATCTTCACTTTGCTTGCATATGAATTCGCCACGTTTTGATTTTTTGAAATAACAACTTGACTTTCGTGGTTTTATTTTAGTGGGCCACTGATTTTGAGATGTGTGAAACGATCCACAGATATAAATCTTTTTCTAAAGTAGAAACAGAGCTAACAGTATTGACGTGTAGCAATTATTTACATAAATCACTCGGTGTTTTCCTGCAACATTCATACACAAAGTTCTCAAAATGCATCCTGCATGAATGTAAATTTTGTACCCTCTTTTGGCTGGCTTGTTTGGGGCCCCAACAACACTGGAATGTTTTCCATTAAACTTTATCATGGCCTCGTCAATGTTTATATTTTCATCTCAATTAAACAACTCTTTTGCTTTTGTTTTCATGTTGCTTAGAAGAACATAGACTTTGTCCAGTGCACGGGTTTGTGCGGCATTTTGGGGATCATCTTTATGAAAATCGAGATGAATGTCGTTGAGCAAGTTTTTTAAACATTGTAGTGCTGACAAACTTGTTCACAAGACTTGTGTCTGTAGACCAGTAGTTGTCTATGGAAGACTTGGGATCAACACCAATAACTATTCTCAAACTACTGAACGCTGCGATGTCTTTGGCGATTAAATGATAGGTTTTCATTCAATACATTATTTGTATATATTGATTGGAAACTGTTGCTGTCGTATCAACGAAATGTTCTCCTGAAATGACATGAACAGATTCAGTTTACTTGTTTTCTGCTCCAAGATAATTACTGGACACGGCTTTTCCCCACAAAATGTTTTTTTTTTATGATCTCTCTGAACGGTTTAAACCAGTTGAGGATACCATCAACAGAAGTCAAAATATCATCTTCATCATCTCCAGATCAGATAAAGTGTCCTCACTTTCAATTTTGTCTTCCTCGCTTAATGTTTTTTTTCAACTCTACAGGCGTCTCTGGAATTGATGAACATTTAAAGTTTTTAAGGAGAAATTGTCATATGGTCCCCATTCTCTTGCTGTTGGTTCTGATGTTGGCATTATGGCTGGATCTAACATCGTTAGTGTTTTATCATCGTGAGTAGCACAAAGTTACTGGGGACAAACATTGCTTGTTCAGATATTCCACCATTCACATTTGATCACATGTTAATCTGCCCCCAACTGTTATCAGTTGAAGGAGGAACAGAACTTTTGAGCAGAACCTTCAAAGGTGTCACGAAGGCAATCGGTTTGTGGGTAAAAAGATTTGATATTGTAACCTGTCACGTTGCTAACAGCGAGGAAGTGAATGAATGAAGCTTAATAACCATCAGTGGATGTTTTGATGGCCAGCTGCCGAAGTGCCTTCATGCCACCATTTCCGTTCTTGATGTGCTCCACCTCATCGTCACTAATCAGCATGAACATGTGGGTTTCCCGTTCGCATACATCTATGATTGGGTGTAGGAAGTAATTGTTGTCGGCTCTTCTAATCTCTGTAGCAGTAAGAAGACGTAAAGTTTCAGACAGAGCAATGGAATCTACATGGACGATGGAAACTGCTTTTAAATAGTAATTTCTTTGGAAAGGCAGTTTCTCGGCCAGACGATCGGTTGGGACCACGTCGAGCTGATGGTAACTTTGTTGTAAAGATGACTCCAAGTGCAACAAGTGCTTCCCGGAAGCTGCTGAAATACCCCTTCATCTTATATAAGTCAAAGAAGATTGAAGAGCAGAGAAGTCGTAACTTGCAACCTGATGAAAGCAGAACAAAACTTTATTGTATAAGTATTCAATATAAACAGTTACTAAAATTGATAGCAGGCTTTATTGTGGTGATAAACTAATTTAAGAAATGAAAAAGTCACAGTGTTAAGAAAACCATACAGGAAAAGCAGCAATTGATACACATGCATTTAGAAGAGTTTTTAAACAGCAATCATTCACTCTAAAGTTCAGTTTTATAATAAAAAATGATGGGTAATCTGAAAATTTGATGGGAAAAACAAAAAGAGTAAGACAAATGGGGAAAAAAATAAAAAATTAACAAAACAAAAGAAAAGACTAATAAAAGACCACAAAAGGTTAGTTAATGGCTTAACAAAGAATTGATTAAGAACAAAATCTTACCTTATCGGCCATTTTGTTATTTGAAGATGAGAAATTGAAAGCTTGAAAAAAAAATACTTTGTTAAGAGTTGCGCAGAATACAATGCTGAGTTACCCACAGAATATACAATGTTTCAGACGACAACCGTTTTTATAAATGTCTAAAAGGGAAAAAAAAACGTAATTTGAGACTTTGCAGTAGAACGACCAAACTGCAATAAACTGTCAGGTGTTGTTTGTGGGTGTAATGGCATAAAAATTAATGCTTTATTTTACATCAAAATCACTGTTGGTTGCATCTTTGCTGTTAAAAAAGAACCAAATAACTTTTGAACATAACTTTGATGACAAATCACTTTTAAAAAATGGTAATCCATCATGTTAAGATCACTTTTCCTAGATGGATCTACAGTTAATATCTATCTTTAGATGAAATATACTTCAATTAGCTTCTTCTGTTTGGTAATTGGAGATTCTTTTTTTCAAAATGCAGGAAAAAAGTGATACAATTGTGAGGTCCAGTTTTTGGCAATTGTTCATATTTTATATAATATTATATTTATATAATATATATTTTACACACACACACACACACACATATATATATATATTTATTTTTATATATATATATATTATATATGAATTGATAGAGAGAGAGAGAGAGAGAGAGAGAGAGAAAGAGAGAGAGAGAGAGACATAGCGTAGATATCAAGTTATACTATTTCAAGTTAGAAGTCGTTCAGTAAAGAAAGAGGACAAAATGAGACAAAAAAGTGAGGAAGAAACAAAAGCTTGCTATAGATGAAGTTAAACTGTTGATGAACGATAGAACAATATAAGAAATAAAATTAAATAAAAAAAAACTTGGAGAAGGCTCAAAGACAAAAAATAAGTAACGAGACCAGGTTTGAAGGAATAGACAGTGTTTTTGTGTACAGCTTGTCAGCCATTGAAGCAATTTCAGGTTTTTAGGCTTTAGACAGGCCAAGAGGTTGAAAAAAGATGAAATATATTCACGCACAATGCATTCAAATGGTTGAGCTTTCTCATTGCATCTCATGTTAGTGACTGAAGGCGAAGTATGTATTATACCAAGAGTATCAGTAGTCATTGCTTTACTTATTGCTGTGTAAGTTTTTTTTTTTTTAATAACTAGTAAGAATGCAAAAAACACCCAGCAAGTACAAAGCTTTACTTTCTATATTAGTTGTCCTGTTCTTTTTTAGTTATAAGATGAGACAAAAATTTTCTTTAAGTCATATCTTTATCTTCCTCATAACGTTTGATCGAGGTTATTTTCAAACTTTTAAATTGCTACAAATAATTTGCTTCAACCTCCCCCTTCATCCCAACACAGTCATGTTCACTCATCACTAGCAATTTCAGAGATTTAGGTTTTCACACATCTGGCAAAATGCCAAAATGAAATTCTAAGCAGGTTGAGTGCGGGGAATAGTTTTAGTCTCGAAATCATCTGATCGGCATTTCTAAGCCAAATTTTAAGCGTTCTGTGCCAAAAAAAAATGTGTTGTTTCTTCAAAGTTTTTGTGTTGAAATTTATATATTTTCTATTTACCTTCAACAAGAGGAGGAGCCTTTGCGGGGATTTTTTTTTAAGTCTGTACATTAATACTCATATTGATGTCTTCTTTTCTGCCCAAAATTAGAATGTTTGTGTCGGCCTGGCTTTATTTGCTGACAACTTGACACTTTTGTTTTGGCTTTTATACAATGCTCTCCTTTTGAATTGTACGATTTGATTTCAAACATTGACGATTGTATTTCGCTTTCCATTTCTGTGCTAGAACGTGAGGGCGCCTGTGTGGCACAGTGGAGAGCGAACTCGCCTTGAGATCTGCAGGGATCATTCTGTCGTAAGTGTTAGCGCAGCCACCGGCGTCCTGGCCTGACAGAGGTCTTGAAAGCTTTAGATCACCTTCTTGTGGACAGGCTTTTATACAAGAGCCTGGTAGAATGCTCTTAAGTAGATTACAAATATCAATCAAGGTCTTATATTCTTGTTGTAGATGTTCAATTTGTCTAAAGTGTTAGTTTTCTTTCATCAGCGGTATTTTCCCCCTCTTTTGTTTTGGGTCAGACAGAGATTGTGTGGGGTCTTTTGTGACATAACCACACAAGGCGACAAATTTAGAGGCTTTTTCCATTGACAATTCTCCCCGTCTTCCCTAGGGGCGTTGATGGTATAGTGGCTAGCGAATCCGCCATGAGAACTGCAGGGACCTTTCTGTCGCGGGTTCGAGCCCCTTCACCGGCGCCCTGGCCTGACGGAGGGCCTGAAAGCCTGAGATCATCTTGCTGTGGACAGGTTATATACAAAAACTAAACTAAACCCCGTCATTTCCCCAAAAAGACTACTTCGCTCGTTTGACCGTCGCCACACTCATCTTCAAGAGCCAACATGACTTCAACAAATTAAGGAACATATATCACCAACAGAGACACCAGTTGGGCCCGATGTTGGCAAGAATGTGCGAAGCAGCCAAAGTATCTTGTTGGAAGATGGAGATTATGAAGGCACTAAAGAAAAATGAAAACTTGTGACATGTCAAGTGTTCTGGCCTGATCAGGGTTTAAAAACTTGAGATGATCTTGAAATGGAGGAGCTAAGAGCAATGCATTGACAATTTTTACACCTCTCTTAAAGTACAGTGGATGTATTTTTTCATATAAGTATAGTGAAACTGGAGGGGTAGGGTCTTTGGCAAACTACATTCTTTGCCTTTACTTTTCTCGCCGCCTTTACTTTCGCCGCGTCTTTAGATACCTAGCTACCCATTTAGTGCTTGGTGGAAACAAGAAAGCAATGACAAATTGTCTTCGCCCGGATTGGGATTCAAACCTCGGACTTCTCACTTGGTACTCAACTGCCCTACTAAATGAGTCACCACTCCTTCCTTTTGCCCTCAAATAAACAAACCATAGAAAAGTTCTCGCATTTATTTCTTGTAATTGAAAAGCGTAAATTTTAAGGGTTATTTTTCATAATTTTTTTTGTAACCCTTTCAAATTCTTTCTGCAACATTTTTTCTTAGCTAAATGACTGTTCTCGGTATTTTTTCTTCGTCACAATTCTTCCTCTCCCTGCCTTACACCTTCTTTCTCTCTATTTCTCTCTCTTTCCGACTGAGTATTAACCATTTCTTTCAATCTTTAAAGCCACAGTTGGAAAGTTTGCCAAAAGTCACAGTCAGCTCAAATTAAAGAAAACGAGAAAGAGAGAGACAGAGAGAGAGAGGGAGAGAAAGAAAAGAGAAAGAAAGAGAGTAATAGAGAGGAAAACAGAGAGAAAGTGAGAAAGAGAAAGAGAGTGAGAGAGAAAGAAAGAGTGGGAGAGAGAAAGAGAGAGACACAAAAAGAGAGAGATAAAGAGAGAGAGAGAACAAGAGAAAGAGAGATAAAAAAGAGAGAAAGATAGAAAGAGAGAGAGATAAAGAGAAAGAGAGATAAAAAAGAGAGAAAGATAGAAAGAGAGAGAGAGAGAAAGAGAGAGGGAAAGAAAGAGCGAAAGAAAAAGAAAGAGAGAAAGAAGGAGAGAAAAAGAAAGATAGAGAGAAAGAAACATAAAAAGAGAGAAAGAGAGAGGGAGAGAAAGAGAAAGCGAGAGAGAGAGAAACAGAAAAAGAGAGAGAAAGAAAGCGAGAGAGAAAGAAAGAAAGAGAGAGAGAGAGCGAGAGAGAGAGAGAGACAGAGAGAGAGAGAGAGAGAGAGATATTAAGCAAGCACAAAGTCAAAATTGAAGCGATGCCAGATCTGGTATTCACGTACAGTGTGGAGAATTATCAAGTTAATTGGTTTAGAATGAGCCAAGCTTGAGTTTGTGCACCAGAGATAAGGCAAGGTTAAGGGATACCGGCTTGGAGAATGAGGCGAGTAGGTTTAATGGAATAGTTTTGTGTCTCCTAAGTATCTGCCAAATATTATACGGTGACAAAGAGGAAGATACAGTCGGTACTGACATCGGCAGCGAAAGCATCACTGGCAGAACATGGATGCAAGGTAGAGAAAAAGTAGTAAAATTATTTTTATTTACTAGAACACGAATTTTGTGTCTGATTTATTCACTAACGTTTAAATCAAAAGGAATAGGTTAAAAAACAGATGAGTAATATGAACTTTCCAAGTTTATCTGAGGACAAGATCAAATGAAAGGTAAATAATCTGGCTCCTGAAAAAGAGGCTTTGCTAAAGCATTTTTGAGAACGACAAAAATGTTTCTTGATGAAAGGAAAAAAACCTATCCTTTTAAATCGAGAGATATTTCTCATGAGAAAGCTTTTTGCGCCC
>BLXT01003273.1:1267344-1278432 GCA_019648995.1 Plakobranchus ocellatus
CACGGTAAATGGCTTGTTTACTGTTCCATGCAGCATTAGTTATACAGGGAGCGTGATTGACGGCGGCGCTTCTTCTTTGTATATTCTTAACCTTCGAAATTTGTGAGAGTTGCCTGAGGAATTTTCTGGGAGGTTTTTTTTTGTTTCGTTTTGTCGCTGGCTTGAGTCCAGTAAACAAAAGAGGGATTCATTCTCAAGTGATCCGTCTTTTACCTCCCAACGCAGTCTCAGAAACCTGGGAAATAGTAAATAAAACTTTGCCATAACGAAACAAAACTCTACACAAAAATATATGTACGATTTCTGCTCTTTCCCATACTTTGAAACCCCGAGTATCTTGTTTGTTTATTAATTTATTTATTTGTAACTACTGAGCGCAAACATTAAGAGAAATTGTTTTGAAAAACAATCGGTTAGAAACATTCCAGCTATATGAAACGTGAATTTGCGTTCAAGTCTCATTCAAGATGAAGTAACTCTGTTACAGCTTACATTTTCTCAGTTGTATCCCCTGCTTGAGGAGGCGATATTCTGAAATAAACGGGGGTTTTTTTGTCTCTGATTTTAAAAAAGAAGAAGTAAAACAAAAACAATAACAACACCAACAACAGCAGTAACAACAACCACAACATCAACGACAGCAGCAGCAGCAACTGTATCGAAAGCAATAACAAAGACAACAATTATTACAAATACAACAAAAACAATAACAACAACGACAATAAGAACAGCAACACAGTAGCAGTATTAACACCAACCATTTTCAAATAATAAATATCTCATTATCTTTCTTTTTTTTTTCTTTTGAAAAATTAATGTTGCCCTCCCATGTAAGTTAGCTTAGCAACTGGAAATAGAAAAAGGAATTCGAACGATGTTTCTCCGACCACTGATTGATTTCCATTCCAACATGCACTTCTACCATGGATCAGTCTCTGTTCAAACGACACACCAATATCGTTACCAAACTATGGTGAGGCTAAAGGTCACTGATGGAACTCTTTTCTTTATATTTTGATGAAATTCCAAAAGGCAAACAAGATATATATATAAATATATACATATATATGTATATATATATATAATTATAATTATATATCAAACTTTTGGCTCGAGCGAAGAAAACGCAAAAATGCAGACCTGTTTTAATGATTGAAAGTTTCAGTTTTTCAATTCTATTTTTCTTTCAAAGAAGTAGGTAGCTCCGGGTGTTTTGTCTTTTTTTGTCAGATGACTGGTGCGGACACATAAAGAACGCAGTTTTCAAATCACTAAAGAATGACCTGAAAGCTTTTAGTCATTTTAAACTTCCCTCCATCATCATTTCAAAACATCTTCATTTAGGTTTTTCCTCTCACATTTTTTTCAAGTGGGTCGTTTCTAACTTCAACGCAGTGTTATTTTTTTTTTTTTTGTTTACCTTCTCTTTATATGTGCAATTCTTTCTTCTTTTTCCTTTTTCTTTCTTTCTTTTTTTTTTTGTTTTTGTTTTTTTCTTTTCAAAGGATTCCAGGGAAAAGTTTCTCTGATGATGATAACCTGGTCTAAATGAGAATTCCACTCGCTCACACTTTCTCCTGGTTCAGATCTCTTTCCCATAACTTTTTATTCACAGTCAACCAAACCCTGAATCTATTCAAAGACGCCTAATTTTAAATTGTCAAAATATTTTACATTTCTTATATATTGAGGGCAAATCTATGGTCAGATCAGACATGATAATATGTCCTGAAAAAAAACCCCACACAATCACACACATACACACACACAAGGAAACCTTCCTAACAGTCTCATCAGGGCTAACTTTGAACCATCCTAAGTTTCGTTCATTATTATTTTATCTGAAATCTCTTTGTGATAGGGAACTTCTAGGGAAGCTACATAAAATTAAAAAAAATAACAGTGTACACTCAGTGAGTGAAGGATTAATTTTCTTTATCAAAGATAATATATATGTATCGGAACAAGGAAGTAAAGAATCAGCACCGACATACAAAGAAGAAACATTTTCCAGATTGGCAAGTGCGTGCTTGAATTTTAATTCACATTCTTTTAGCCTTCTCGCTTCTTTATTACCTTATCTTTTCTTTATTTCTGAAGAAACCTTAACGAGACTTTGCTTTTACTGATATTTTACTGTTGTATTGTTTTATCTTCCGGCCAGGAAGCCGCTAGAAAGACCTAGTGACGTTGGCTATGATACCATTTCGACATAGCGTTAGAAAAAACGCCTCAGAATGCCTTCTCAAGACCAAGCCGTTCTAATTTTTCAAAGTGAAGAGAGTTAGATGAAACGCATTATTGAAAACAGCTAAGACAATCAATCAGAGAGAAGAAGAAAGAGATGTGTGCTTGCGTTCTAGCGGTCTGAAATCCTAGCGATCGCCATTATCATTATTGGCTTTCAGGCAAATTGAAAATCTCACTAAAACTTCGAGAACAAAAAAAAAGCCTTTCATTTTATGGTCGAACATTTGTGATACGGGTATCGAGATAAGGTTATTAACAAGTTATGAAACGCTTGCGATATAATGGAATCATTTTTTCTTTTTTTATAATGATCAAAATCATCGTTTCAAAGCGTCGGTCCACTGATATGATTAAAGCGTCAGTTCACTGATATGGTTAATATGATGATTATTGAAATTCAAGCCAAGCAATCAAAGAATTATCGCACATTGGAAAGAGTATTAGTTTCAAGATTAGAAAGAAAATGCGATTTCGCAATAGTTCACGACAAAATGAAATAGATAAAGAAAGACGTAAAAGATACTGTTCTTCTTTTTTAATTGTCATATATAGGCATCAGATAATGCAACTTTCATCTAACGTCTGAGGTGTTAAAGGGTTCGATTCTTGTTCAACAAGTTTAAATGTCTTTGGATAACTAAGATATGTCAGATTTCGCAAATTGTAATACCATTGTACTTCTCGTCAATATGCACAAATAATAATAATAATAATGATAATAATAATAATAATAATAATAATAATAATAATAATAATAATAATAATAATAATAATAATAATAATAATAAACCCACAAGCAAGCAGTTTTTTAGTTTAATTTTGATTTTTCTTTACAAATAAAAAAAAAAGATCATAATCAATCAAGTCATTTCAAAAGATTCTCCCGGTATTCTCCATGATTTTATGACTCACAACACAGTTAACTGGAACAGATTTTCCAATTGATTATAGATATCTTTCTCCCTTTCTCTCTGTCTTCTCTCTCTCTCTCTCTCTCTCTCTCTTTTCCTCCCTCGCTCCACCGCCTTTGTCCATCTCAATATTGGTGTGCCAAAGAAAGCGCCTTTATCGGTGGCGTGTGAGAAAAATATAACGTGAGAGCACACACACACAAAAAAAACGAAGTGACTATTTTGCCGAACACTCGGGAAAATAGGTCCAGCCTTTATTTTCCCGAACGCAATGACACTATTTACTTTAAGGGGACTCGTGCTTCTAGATCTAACTTCATCAGCTGAGTATGAGAACAAATATGCCGGTGTTACTGAACTCTTTCTCTCTCTCTCTCTCTCTCTCTCTCTCTCTCTCTCTCTCTCTCTCTCCCTCTCCCCCCTCTTTTTTTTTTTTTTTTTTATAAAATAAAGCGTTTCTGAAAAAAACAAGGTCGATCACTATTTATCTGAACGTTCAGGAAAATAAGGTCCACCAAATAAAAAAGTTAGGGGAAGACGGAAGAGAGAGAGAGAGAGAGAGAGAGAGAGAGAGAGAGAGAGAGAGAGAGAGAGAGAGAGAGAGAGAAAAGGAGGGGACGGGAAGCGGTAAAAACCAGCGAAAAGCTGGGGAGGGGGAGGGGAAAGTATTGATAACAAAACCTGTAACCAATGTACAATTTAACTTAATGAAGTATGATTTATCAAGCTCTGGTTAAACAAAGCCAAAAAAAGCAAAACCATTTTCCTCAAGAAAACTGTATGGCTAGAAAAATCGGGCATAAAAATCACTTAGGCTGAATTTGAGAAACTACGAATAACCGATTCGCCGATATCGCCGACGTTAATCAAAGCAAGTTAACGTCATGGTTTTCATTTGGGTTCTTTACCGTTTTGAAGAATATTTCGATTTTATCTTGCAGATGATTTTCAATCGATTTTGCTTATCGTTCCGTAAACTGTAGAACCATGAGAGCCAATGCTTGTTCAGACAAGGCACCTAAAGAAGAAGAGGAGATATGATTCATACAACTAGTTTTAGGTGTGACCATTTAAAGTACTTAAGGCTTGTTATTAAATTGTACGATCATATTTCGGACATAGTACGTTAGGTCAGATTTGTATCATAATTGACTTAATCGTCTGTGAGTTGAGTTAACATTTCCTCAAGGTTTTATATTTCAACAACATCAACAACAAAATTAATACTTTTCAGTGCTTCTCTCTACTAATTCTAAAGAACAATTTAGATCTTTTCACAATCTTTTGCTACTAAACATTAAGTTTAAAGATGGAGATGAAGAGGCTAATGCCAAGATATTACCGAGACAGAAAAAAAGCATCTATTCGTTGTCCAAAAACCTGTCTGAGTCTTTGAAAATGATTATGATATTGTAAAAGCATACTATTACCAATGAAAAACTTATTTATACAAATTCTAACAACAAAAAGTAAACGTAAAAACGTTTCGCTTTAAAGACTTCATCAGAGAAAAAGATAATCAGCATAACAGGCCCCTACATCTTCTTACGATTTATACTCTGTGTTGTTAGAATACGTTTCAATAAGTTGTCGGTTGTATTCTTATACCATATCAATTTTATTTTACTTCCAAAACTCGAGGATCTTCAAGACCCTCAGCTTCTTGTTTCGAGCAGTTCCCCTATTTATATGCCTTTCTTCCTTCTACATAAATGAATAAAGTGAAAGCAAATGATTCTGTGCCGCTTCCTATATGCTTTTTAAAATAAATCCTTAGTGAAAGTAAGTGTCCACGGGAGATTTGCTACCCGGTAAATGTTTTAGTGGAATTGGCAAGGAAAAAAGATAAGTTGATCTGCATTCCCAGAAACATAATAACAAGTTTAAGGATCTTGAAGATACTTTGCTGCTTGAAGATACTTTGCTGATTGAGAAAGATGAATTTATATTTGTAAAAAAACACTGTCACAGTTTGCTTGTATTTGTGGTTTATAAACATACTATCTCACATCCATATTTTGCTTGTATCGTTGGTGATATTGTCAGTATCATTTTTGACTGAATTAGCCTTAAACATGAAATATTTTAATCTATACTCGATGTTCCTCCACTGTGTTTATACGAAACTTAGCGGTTGTGTTCCCTCACTGAAAACGATAGACTGAGTCAACGCCACATACTTACACACTAAATGAAGGTTTGAACGTGTCGCTAAATATTGGTGAGATTTTATCCTCGATACCTAGTTTCATGTTTCTGTCCCCTTGCTGCTCTATCTGCCACTGTAAACATAATAACTCTCACAAAAACAGTAGGATGGAGATGAGTCAAAACTAAGCTGGCCGGATGCGAATCGCAATGCTCGGTTATTGTATCCTGTGAGTTTCTCTTTCATCTTGGCACAAAAAAAAAAAATTCTTAATTTTATCACGTTCAGGTTATGAGTAATACTCCATTTTGCTTTGTGTTTTTTTGCACATCCAAACGGTGCAGTTAGAAAATTATTTGGGTTGCTAGTGTTAACAAACCTCTAGAGTGTTTGGCTTGCTTTTTGTATATAGCCAGTCCACTTCAAGGTGATCTCAGGCTTTCAGGTCCTCCGTCAGAAGGTCGGATTCGCTATCTACTGAGCCACCCACGCCCTGCTTTTAGTGTGGTTCGACATGTAAAAACGTCTGAATTTCTTGTAAAACACGACTTTTTAATTTCGATTGATGTACGTTTTGACATTAAAATGTTTTTGTATAAAGGTGAAAGAAATGAGAAGAATAGTTTGACTCGACCTCAAGAAAATAAAGTCCACAGAAATATAATCATTATGTAGACAATAATAACATACAGAAGCAGCTTCCGAAATTATAACTGAGCATTTACAAAAATTTGACAGAATGCATTTTATTGGTTTGTTCCACAAATAAAAACCTGTTACGATAGCTAAGCACTAAAGCAAAATATATTCGGAAGCAAAATAATAAAACTGCATCCAATTATGAAGGCAAGAGTTGAAGAATGTTGTATAAAGTGCTTGATTCAAGCATGCGAAATGACAGCCATTGAAGAATATATTCAAGACAAGAAAATAATTCTTTTTGATCTTCAAATGCAATAATAATCTAAAATAATTGTCGACATTAAAGAGGTTGATGCTCATAAACATTCACATTCAAACCTGGTTATTTTCGGCGCTAAAGTCAAAATGTTGACAATGGTTGACAAAGAGTGCTTGTAACAGAACCAATGTCAAAATAAATGACGGAAAGTTTTTAGGCTTACATCCACGTTGTTTCAGACTAATATCTGTTAGAAGGTGGTTGACTAGACGATCTAGTATTTTTGTAAGCCGAGAATGCTTGTAGAAACGTCATCTAAGATTGATTTCATCTAAATTGATTACACAAATACGAAAAGGTTTAGATCGTGGCAAAACCATTATAGCAGTGTTGCAGGCGCCATGCTTTCAGTGATGAAAACAATGATTCAAGACTGAAAGATACTGATGATGTCGATGAAAAAAGGATATTCTCGTTCTTGTTGTTGTCGTTGTTGTTGTTCTCGTTCTTGTTGTAGTCGTTCTTGTTGTCGTCGTCGTCGTCGTCGTCGTCGTCGTCGCTGTTATTGTTGTTGTTGTTGTTGTTATTGTTGTTGTTGTTGTTGTTGTTGTTGTTATTGTTGTTGCTGTTATTATTATTATTATTATTATTATTATTATTATTATTATTATTATTATTATTATTATTATTATTATCATTATTATTATTGATGATGGTGATGCTGAGATGATGGCGATGGCGATGATGATGATAATGATAGCAGTAAAGGCGCAGGTGTTATGACAATAGTGATAATGATTTTGTTAATGATGGTGATGTAGATAAGGATGATGATAATACTATATTTTCAACTCTTCTTTTGCGCTAAGGTTTGAAATCCTTGGTAGGTAATCCCCGTGTAGTTATTCTCTCCTTCCAACAACTCCAGCGTAAACTCCCACGAGAGCTTATTTTGTCGGCAGTAGAAAGACTTACTGTCAGTAGCTTGTTGAATGTGTTATTAAAAATTCATGAAGGAATGATCTGAAAAAACTATATACGTTTACTTTTGGCACTTTATAATGGCAAAATAAAAAAAACTAACAAAAAAAAAAAAACAACTAAAAAATCTCTTTTGACTGTAGATTTATTGAGCATTAAGCTCGCGTTGGGTATAGATAAATTTTACACCCAAGGAGTAGAATAGACTTCAGTTGAAGAACAGAATAGGATAGTACAGACGTGACAAGTTCTGAGATAATCTCCTTGTCTTTTGGTTCTCGGGGGACCATAGGGCCGCTACAACATTCCTGTAAAACATCCGGCTGTGGGTTTTTCTTCATCAGAGGCCCAGCAACCAGGCCCTGGAATCTTCATGAATCTTTCATCTTTGGGGCCGAGTTCTGGACCCATTACCCACGCCCTGCCTCACAAAGGCCTTAAAGTCTGAGGTCACTTTGTAGTGGGCAATCTGTGAGGACGAGTAAGCAAAATCTGGCCCCAAACACAGGTCATATCGTCGGTGTTTATTGCGCTGTCGATGCTCCTTCACCAAATCCTTTCTTTGGTCGAGCAACATTCTTTCATCCTTGTGGGTTTCAATCAACCTCTAACCTGGCAGCGACGACTGCTTTTGTAGCTCTTACAGGCCTATCCATTCCAATTAATTAAAAAAAAAAAATGATGCCTATTTTGAGGCTTGATCTGTTCTGTCCTGTCCCACAAATGTTTGTCTGAAATGATTTCTGATACATCTGGGGTTAAGGATATTTCTCACCTACCTGTTGATAAATGCCTGTAACTAGCGAGAATCGATCTCGATTACCCGCGAGGTTCATGAGGTTAATGGGATTGATTTCTGGGGAAAATGCCTAAAAATAAATAGTATGTAAAATAATAATATACTGATATCTATCGCACTTCAGTGAAACTTTAGCTAATTGTATATTCAGTGATTATGATGAAAGTGAGATACATTATAAATGCGATCTCGGAAACAAAGTATGTCTAATGATCTTGAAATGATCTAGTGTTTGAACAGAGTTATTCAATATTAAAAAAAAAAAAAAACCAAAAGCAGCAAACGACACATAGAAACATTTCCTCTTTAAACTGCCTATGCTTAAAAAAATTGGGTTTTTTTGGGTTTTTTTTTTTACTTTTTACATAATTTTTTCTAAGTGTGCGGCATTTTAAGGTAGATCGCTGTTCTTTACTCACCATCTTTGATTTCACCGCGTCTTGAGAGACCTAACTACCCAGTCAGTGCTGGGTGAACGGAAGGGAGCATTAAGTATAGTATTGTCACTAGGCGGCCAACCTATTGCTGAACAGCTGACCAGTATCTACTAGTGAAAGATAACTCACCACAACATCCTACTGTTATTCTGGAGACTACCTGCCGACGCGATAGTGGTTCTCGCAAATTGATTTGCCTTTGGTGTTGGAAAGGAAGGGACAGAGAGATCGAGTAAACGCAATGAAAAAAGGTTTATTTTTTTAAATTTCTTTTCACTTTAAGATTTACTTCATTCGTAAGTCTTGCATAGCCTGCCCACGACAAGGTGATCTTAGGCTTTCAGCCTAAGGCGCCCGTGGCGGGGCTCGAACCCACAACATGAAGGTTCCTGCAGATCGCAAGACGGGCTCGCTATCTAGTTTACCACCAACGCTCCGTTTACTTGATAAGTGGCTGCTTTGTTGTGTACTTTCCTGTGTGTCCTGACATTGTACCCTGAAGTTTGTACCTGAGGCTCTAGCCCTCAAACTTGTATAGGCTACTAGGTTATGATGCATGCTTGCTCTGACCCCTTTTGTCCGTTCTACGAAAAAAATAAAACCTTTTTTCTCAATTTGTGTTTCTGAGCAGATCCTCTAATAATTTCCATGTTCTTTTACATCAATTACCTTAACTTGGGGATTTTTTGTGAATCTTCACTTGCTGCATAATAATTTATTATTTGCGGTAATTGGAAAACACAAACATAACATACCGGTACGTAGGTGAGCTTTTGCTCCTCGGCTGTTTAAATTATCCGTTGAAGTATAGAGCCATTGGATAAGATAATGTCTATCGTCTTCATTATTTCAGTTTTTTTAAAAACATTTTATTTCTTTGTCCTAAAGGGTTGCAAAAAGCCAAAGGGCCAAAGGGCAGTTTGCGTTAGAGAAAAAAAAATGTTTACTTTCCAATCAATACTGATTTTTCTTTATGCAGTCTTGTTAATCATCATTAGGAGAAAAAAAAATATGTTCGCCCCAAAACAGAGTGCCCAAATAATAGCCGAATCAACGGAAAGGCCTATAGATTGCCCACCGTAGGGGATAATGAGAGCATTATAGTCTTGTAGTCGTCTCCATTATTCCCTTGCATTGTAATAAAAGGCATGTAATTTGAACGGGTTAGGCTGAAAATATACAGTACTGCCACGCACAACTGAAGTGCGCCAGGAAAAAAGTCTCCTCTTTATTTCCTATCGGTGATTTCACTGACATGACTAGACTTGATATTCGCGGCGCACTTCAGTTGTGCGTGACAGTATAATTATTTTCAGCCTAATTCGTGTTTTTAGGCATTCCCAAAGAAGCTAAACTTACCCTTAATGACACTCATTGTTTCTATCAAATAACACGATTAGTCAATTAACTCTTTAGGTAAAAACACCCATGAGAAACAGTAATTCCGTTTTCTTTTTTTTAATGTTAATATCACTGTAAACAAATTACAAACCTACCCCATCTATCCTGCATAATGCAAAGAAGAGGAAGAAATTTGCCTGCAAACAAGACGGATCATGCTATAAATCCAGTCTATCTTAAGACAACGTTCTTAAAACCTGCATGCAAACTTTGAGAAAAATCCATTAATGCAATATTGATCGCACATAAAGGTCGTATAATTTCGAAGTAAGTCTTAATTCTTATTCATTTCTATTGAAATTTACGTTTCTTTCTTTTTTTTAATAGGCAAAGAACATTTATCTTAGAGCGACACCTGTCCTTGTCTTCCTGGCTATGAGCCATCATATATAATGTAGATGTTTCTGGAAAAAAAATTATTATCCTATGAAATTATTGCCCATCCATCAGCAAGTTACCTTAAGTATTTTTGTGATTCTTTGAAAGAGAAATTAAAAAATGTCTTTAAAGACAAATATTTTCAGAGGGAGAAATGCTACACGGGTTGGAGACTTTGTTGGAGCTCGGTCAAATTCGGCTCTTGAGTGCAGTGTAGTATCAGCGATTGTTGTAGGCAGTGTAGTGTCACCGCCTTTCACTGTAGGCAGTGCAGTGCCAACAGCTACTCTGGGCAATGTCATGCCGACGGCTGTTGAAGGCAGCGCAGTGTCAACGGCTCTTATGGGCAGAATAGTGTCCCCGGCTCTTGTGGGCAGTGTACTGTCACCAACTCTTGTGGGCAGCGTACTGTCACTGGCTCTTGTGGGCAGCGTACTGTCACTGGCTCTTGTGGGCAGCGTACTGTCCCCGGCTCTTGTGGGCAGCGTACTGTCCCCGGCTCTTATGGGCAGCGTACTGTCACCGACTCTTGTGGGCAGCGTACTGCCACTGGCTCTTGTGGACAATGAGTCAGTGGCACTTGTAGGCACAATAATGGCAATGGCACTGGGGAACAGTGAAGTGTCAGTGTCTCTCGTGGGTAGTGTAATGACAAACGTACTTGTAGGCATTTTGCTGTCAAGATTCGTGTAGCCAGTGTATTGTTAATGACATTTGTGAGCAATGTGGTGTCAATGGTTATAGTAAGCAATGCAGTTCAATAGCTCTTGTAGGCAATATAGTGTTTATGACCCTTGCGGTGTGGGCAGTGTAGTGTGAATGGTTCTCGTGGACAGTGTAATATGAATGGTTCTCGTGGACAGTGTAATGAGAATGGTTCT
>BLXT01003273.1:1364833-1379380 GCA_019648995.1 Plakobranchus ocellatus
AAATCGAGAAAGGAAAAGTGAAAGACGAAGACCGGATTGTTGGGGAAGGAGAGAAAGAGGATGAGATGCAGAGAGAGGTATCGTAACAGGCGGAGAAATGATGAGTGAGAACGGAAAATAGAGATGCAGAAGAAGAAAATAAGTCTAACAAAAGTTCAAAGTTCGGAGCTTGTCTCGTTTCTTTGCCCTAAAGCAACCTCAGCATTTTGGCCATCGGCATTTGACATTTTACTGTCACTGCAACCACAAAATCTGCTTCGGTACACAGAGATAGAGTCAATGAGATACTTCAGCTCTTTAGGGGCTAGAGCGATCAGTTGGGAAACACTTGGTAGTTTTGGGGAATTTCGAAAAAGCGAAATAGCAACAGAGGGTTGAATCCAAATTAATAAAGTCGGAAATGTCTACTATTCTTGGTTTTGAATATTGAAGCGTACCAGGACGTCATTGCTACTTCTTCATACCATTTCATTTGTCCTTTTTTTAAATCGGTATCTGCCGCAAAGTTATCCGGTTGTTAGGCGTGGCTTTTTAATCACTGCGCCATCCATACATCCTCAAAATGTCGTTATGGTCTATTAAAGGAAATCTACCAAACCAACTTCATGTAGCCCTTTCTTTCCAGGCTTTTAATTTTGGTTTTGATGTGTGTGCGTGTATGTGTTTTCTGTTTTTCTTTTTTGTATTTACTGGCAACTCTGAATCTTGATTTTAGAAAGGAGACCTAAAAAACTGAGGTTATATCAGATACAATTTTAATTTAGATCTAATCCAATTCTGGGCTTTCATCTCTAGCTAACTGTTGTTGCCGCTGTTGTTGCTGTTGTTGCTGTTGTTGTCGTTATTTGTTGTTGCGTTGTGGTTGCCACTATTGTTAATTTTTCTTACTGCTGCTGGGTTTGTTCTCGTTGTTCTTGTTGCTGTTGTTTTTGCCAATGTTGGTGCTGTTGTCGTCATCGTCGCTGTTGCTTTTTGTTTATGATGGGGGTAGTGGTGGTCTTATTGTTGCTTTTGTCATTTTTGTTGCTTTTTTGTTGACCTTATCTTTCTTGTTTCTACAATCAATTATGGAGTCATATTTTACCATTTCGAAATGCAAGGCTCAAAACTACAATTGCAAATATTAGGTGATGAATTTCCTGCTCCACTCAATTTATTTCAATTTCAATATTAATCCACTGTTAATCCATTACTTTTTTCTGTATTTCTCCAAACCTGTGTCACACACGTTATTCAATTGCTTTTTTTTTTTTTTTGAGTCCCTACTTTGCCTAGTATACCAAAATAGAATTTTTACCTTTAGACGCTTATATCAATTAGTGAATTATTAAGGGCCGAATGAAAGGGCCCTGTGCCTATTTTGTAACCGTTATAAAATAAAAAAAATTAATTAATCAATAATCCATCAAACCCCCCCCCCCCAAGCTTTTTCATCTTAAAAAAAAATCTTTGATAAATATTCAAGACTTGCTAAGGAATGATTTCTCGCCAAGCCATGCGAACGTGAAAGACACAGTCATTGAACTGTGGATGCTGGCCAGGGCCTGAGGTTGAAGTAAAGAAATAATATTGATATGACTCTATTTACAAAGAGGAAAACCTCATAAAACAACTTGTATTATACTTACAAGAATAACACCTTCCTATTATTTTTGCCTTTGGCAAAATAAGATCTTATCCTACAAGTTTTTTGCTGGGTTTTTTTTTTTCGTCTTTTCAGAGAGAGATAAGAAACCGATGAAGACACACCAACCAAATAGTCCAAAAACAAGCGGAGGTCGATGTGTAAATAGAGTGTTGTTTCATGAGAATTTAGACGAACACAAAGTAACGTGCAAACGATGTTCTCGTATCAGACACTGAGGGCGCATGCTTAAGGAGTAGAAATCATTAGGAAGCCTCATTCTGGTTCAAAGTTGTTTATCTTTTTCAGTATCCGTCTTAATTTTTCTGAACATTTTATATTTTTATGTCTGACTTAGTTCTTTTTGAATGTTCAATGTTTAAGAATATACTATATGTCTATATTAGTTATTTCTGAGCGACCAATATTATTGGTCGCTCAGAAATAACTAATATAGACATATTATTGTGAAGGTTTACGTCTGACTTTGTTCTTTCTCAACGAGCAATGGTACAGTATTTTTATGTCTATTTTACTTATCTCTGAGCGACCAATGGTAAAAGTTTGTTTTTTTTATGTGTAGCGACCAATGGCAGATGCTTTTGATGTCTATCCTAGCTCTCTCAAAGTGATCGATAGTATGTTTGTTTTTTTTAATGTCTATTTTAGATCTTTCTGAATATAAAACGGCAATTATTTTAGGTACGTCTTTGTTCTTTCTGAACGACCAATGAAAAAGTCTTTTTATGTCTGTTTAAATTATTCCCCAACAATAAGATAAAAAATATTCTGTCTTGCTTCTTTCTGAACGAGTCTTATTGTAAAGTGTTTATCGCTCTGTTCTAGTTCGTTTTCAACAATGTTTGAAAGACTTTAGTTTAAAGTGGTTTTTCGTCTGTGCTAGTTTGTTATATCTTTCAAAATCATGTAATATCTTTCTATCTTTTCTTGTGAGATTATTAAATCAAATGTTTTCTTTTTGCTTTTTTAATTTTGTCCCCTCTGGGTTTTTTTTTCCTCACATATACTATGGTTAGGTGAATTTTCGCCTGTATTATTTCTCTCTGAAGAACCTATAGTATATATATATATATATATATATATATATATATATATATATATATATATATATATATATATATATATATATATATATATACATATATATATATATCTTATTTCTTCATGAACGAAATCGCGAGAAAAAAAAAAGAACGACTCATTACATTGAACAGGTCAGTGCGGCACCACCGTTCGAAGGACCTTCTCGGATCAGGCCATCGGCCAGGGTGTAAAGCTCTTGGGCAAACCACAACATGCACGCGTTTGCAAGCAGATCTAGGATAAGATAAATGTACAACTCGCCCAGGCAGCGCCATGAACAGTCCAATAGGAAAAGGGCGAAAGGCAAGGCATGATGCAGTAAATGATCAATAATTCACTAGTTCCGAAATGTTCTTCCCATAAATGCTCGACTATCAAATAAACTTTTTCGTTTGCTCCTGTGTTTTAGCTAGTTTTGCTTGAGCTAAAAATATACACGGACGCAGAAGAGCATCGAAGAGTCATGACCTCAAATTGGCTCCCATGAGGGCTTCAAAATGTTTGGGTTCACTACCTTGCCAACGGGTTTGCATATTTTCTCTTCCTGCTCTGACGAATGTCAGTAGCTTTGCTCTCTTTGAGCACCCAAACAATCACTTTACTTTTCTACTTTTCCATTCACAAAAATTCTTTTTCAAATATTTTCTACATTCCAATACACATGATAGCTGTATAAAGTTAGTTATTGAATACTTCATACTTGAATGTTTTTGTGATATAAAAAAATTATATATTTCTCATTCCAAACAACTTGACTTAATTGGTAACTTTTAGTGTGTGTGTGTGGGGGGGGGGGCATTTTGGAAGAAAAATTCTGTCCGAATGCTACTTTCACTTGGCCTAGATTACATTATGAATGACATTTCTATAGATTTGAAACGATTGACGCCCTGGCATCATCACTGCTGAGATCAATCTGTAACTGGCTTGAATTTCCAAGCAAAGCTTTGATTCTATCACAAAGGTCTGGCAGACAAGGAGCTGTTCCTCTGCCTTTTCTGCCTTTTGTAGGTTCAATCTTTTGATAGATTTAGACCTAACTGATAATTTTTTTTTCAGATCAAATGGGCTTCTTGGATTTATCTTGTGTCTTTCTTCCAAAGATTGGTTTTATCGAACTTGCCCCATAGTTAGCTTCTGGCGAATTTCATAAAACCTTTATGAATTCAATTGGGTAATTGAAGTTGCTAAAGTGTTTCAGAATAATCTTTTAAGAATGTTATCGAAAGAACTAAGTTGATTGTTATTGCATTGAAATTTATAACTTTGTAATGAAAATTAAGTCTGACCTTTATTTGGGCTTTTCTATAGGATTTCGGAGGCAATAAGCAATAAGCAATTTGGATGTGTTTGAAAAATCGTTGCCGACAAGTTTGCTGTGTGTCCATTCATTAGGCTATTCTTTCCTCAATATTTATTTCAAATTGAGTTGTTGAGGTTGTTTTGTGTTGTAATCTTTTTCCTGTCGTTTATGGCGAAATTTTAATTAAAATTGCTCTGCTTCATCAGAATGTGATTTGGAAATAGAATATCTTGGTTTTATATATTAAATCAATATTTTAGTTGGATAAAAAAAATTCTGATTTTGGCTACAAATTTTGGAAGTAAATCAGTCGTAATTAAACATACAACTACTAGACCAAAACTTGACCAAGAATAATACAGTCTTAACACAACATACAACATCTCAAAGGAAAAATTTGTGAAGTTAATGGCATATTTCTGACATACAACAATTGAAACTGAAAACGTTTCATTACTAACCTATGTAGTTTTGCCTTTTTCCAGCTAATCTTTTCACTTTTCTTAATCATTATGACATTACCGAAAAGCTTTTATGATTTATTAATCTAAGAATAATTTATTTTCATGGCAAATGTATTCGAAATTTCCCTCAAAGCGGAGGCCATAATTTTTAGGTTGCGCTTTGAGCTATGAGAGATTTTGCTCTAAGTTGTCGTCACTTTCTATTCTATTTTTGTGTTTTACTAATCGCATGTCGTTTATCAATTTTTGTTTGCCCGGCATTTTACTTGTAAATGCCTTCATTTGATACTGTCCCCTATTACTTCGCTATTGCATTTTACTGATTTACCCTCTCAAGTATTATTTTGTCTTTTCTTATATCCTTTAGCCGCTTCTTTCTCTTCTTCCTCCATCTCATCCCTCTCTAGGCCTGTCTTTGTCTTTGTTTCTTGCCAATTTTCTTATTCTTTACTTTTCACACCCCTTCCCCCCTTTCTCTCTCTCTCTCTCTCTCTCTCTCTCTCTCTCTCTCTCTCTCTCTCTCTCTCTTTTATTGAGCAGGATAGCATACTTTTGTAATGTAATAACCGCTACGGACTTCCGTAATCAAATTTTTCAAGACAGTGGAGAACAGCTAAGAACCAATAAAAATCTTATACTTTTCTTTCATGTGGTAAGTCTCTAAAAATGTTTTGGTGAACGTGTTGAAATGACGTTGATGTCTCAAAGCTGAACTAAGACAGAGCACTTGCCCTTGCTTAGGAGCTAAATTAAGTTTTGGTCGACACATTCTCGAGCTTAAGAGAGATGAGCTGACATCTGGCAATTGGTGTATGACGCGTATTTTCTTTTTAGTGCAATGTGCTCACATCAAGATGAAAGTAGAGATGAGGCGAAAAAATATATGAATTGTATACCTGGACACGTTTTGTCAAAACAAAAATGACAATATATCTGTGCTCTTTACTGCACTTTTTAAACCATCACGAAAGAAGTCAGTGAATCAAATTTTTTTTTAGCCTCTTCTCTACCTTCATTAAAATATAAAAATTCACAACTGAAAAATTACAGATGAGCTGAAACACGGGTTTTGATTTTAGAATTAAAACTAGCAGTAGCGGTAAAAGAGTTTGATATCTCTCACTATTTTTTAATGCTTTGATAATTTTCGGGAGTAAACGAGTCATATCTACAAATATAACCTCAGCCAGTGGTTACAGATCACAGTTTTCACTGTAACTCTAGATTATGCGGACTAAGGACTGTATTCCTCCAGTAACTGCTCAGTCAAATTAATACGTTTGGCGCATCTCAAGTTCCGACAATTTTCTCCCCAAAATATACTTATTTCCAAAAGAAACTTGACACTTTTTAAAAAATAATTCTGCCCAATCAAAATGGATAATGCGTGTTGATTTTACTGGCTTCTGAATAAAGTTAGCCAACATAGCTAAGTTAGTTCGCTCATTTCTGTGTGTTTAGTATTTTTTCTTTTGTTTACATTTTTTCTGTTGAGCATGAGTTTTTTGGTTTTTTTTTTTTGTTTTTTTTTTTGTGTTGTCTTTGATATCGACATGTAGCTTATTTCAAAAGGTACAAAAGGTGTGGAATAAGTTTATGAAAATAGCAACTGCATTTGAGCTGCGTAGTTTCAGAAATGTAGAAAAGAATTGACTTCCAACCATGCCGCGTCTCAGTGCAGATGAGCGAGGGTGTACTATAAGGCTCATCGAAACAGGCGTTCCCGTGGCGAATATAGCAAGACTTTTGAACTTTAGTACGAAAACCATGTACAATCTATAGACAGGTACAGGAACACACGAAACATGGCATAAGGTAAGTCTATCACTTTCTGCATACCTTTAACTCGGTACAAATTATGTACATCTAGCTTTAAACCCATTATCTTCATCTTCTGATTATCATAATAGCATTTTTATGTTTAGATTTGTCTATAGGGAGAGAAGGCCAGTACAGCAAACCGAATTCCGTCTCCATCACAGACAGGCTCGCTTGCTATGGGCTAACAACCACGTACCGTGGACAAGACAACAGTGGTCTCAAGTCGTTTTCACGAATGAATCTAGGTTTGTCCTTGGTCGTCACGATGGTCGAATGCCTTCGACCTGAAAGGTTGGAGAATCAGTGTGTACATGAAACCCCTAACCGAGGATATGGTCAGGTGATGGTGTGGGGCGCAATCACAACAGACCACAGGACAGCACTAATGCATCTTACAGCGGGACAACGTCGCAGCCCATCGTGCAAGCTTACCCTCGAAGGACAACATATCGGTGTCATCCATCCCTGGTTAGCTGTATCACCCGACATAAACCCGATCGAACTTGTTTGGAACTTTCTCAGCCGTCACATCCAAGAGATGAATCCTGCTCCTCAGAACAGGGCTAGATTAATTCAAAGCCTAACCAACACATGGAATGCCATCCCACAAGATCAAATTTCACAAGATTGTCACCTCAATGAGGCGCAGATGCCAGGCTGTCATTGCTGCAGGCGGCGGTCACACACGATGTTAGTCCTACCGAACTTTTCGCCATTACCTGAAACGCTTTTGATTTGACCATAACCAGTTTACTTTCTATCAAACTGTTCAAGTACTATAATTTTGAATTACTATGTAAATGTAAAGTTTCTTTTGGAAAAAATGTACATTTTCATATATTTTTCCATTTTGAATGTGTATTATGTGCGTTAAAATACATGTTTCCAAGCTGACAAATGCTTCTTCTTTTTTGGGATCAAGTATTGTCCCTGTGTCTGCAATGGTTTTTATTTTTATTTATTTAACACTTTTCTTGATGTCAGGTTTCTTTTGGCAATGAGTATATGTGAGTACTTGAAACTTACCACTAAAAATTTTTATATAAAATGTGTACTATTGAAGTGAGCTGCTTAGGATATACACCACAGGATGCGCCTTGCTCTTCCGATCATAGTAACAGAAATTTCTCAAATATTTTGAACTTATGACTGCATTCCTCCCGGGCGGCGATATCAGTATAGGCAAAGTGAAATTCTTGGCCAATATTTCTTTTCATTGCTCTATGGTAGCGTTGATGACAAATTAGGCTCGAAAGTTTTGCAGGGTTTATACAATACTCCTGGGCCAGCGTGAGGAGAAACGCAAAACACGAAATGCGAAACCCAAAACGCGTGAGACAAAAAAATGACGATGGAAATGAAATTGCAGCCCGCACATGGACGTGTGGCAAAACGTGAAACCCGTTCCCAGATGTGAGGAGACGAAATGAGCGTGTTCACTTTGTGAGGCGTGATGTCTCTAGGCAATGGCGCGAAGCGGCCAGACAGGCGCATTCGACGGCCATTTGAAGATTTCTGCAGGAGTGGCAAAAAGAGCATAAAAATAGAGTACCATGAAAAATATTTCAGGGCTAATAAAATCATCTATTTCTAATCTATACGTTGGTAAAAAGAGGAATGGGACACAATTTAACCAAAAATTGTAAAGAAACCATGTATGAAATAAATTTGTTTATTTATGTGTATTTCTTGAAAAAGACTTAATTATATATGGTGCATTTTACATAAAGGATAAAAGGATAACAGATAAAATATAGTCAATAGAAAAAAGGAAAAATTAGTTTATACTATTAACACTTCAATTCCTCAAAAATTTTATTTTCATTTTATTTCGACTCAATATTGAGCCTCTTGCTTTAAACCTATACATTTGAAGTTTGTTACGCTCGTTTGCTCCTGATAACCAAAGTTGTCTATAATACTATCGAGCCACGACAGAGTTTTGTTTAATAAAGAAATAATTCAAAAAAGAATGTGCGGTTTATGCTATAATTGTTTTGGACAAATTGAGATGAGTGACTAGCTGCTAAATGTGGAAAAAATTAAAATCACAAACGTGTTTGATAGTTTTTTATGGCCTACTTCGGAAAAATGTTGTAAATGTTTCATTCAAAAGAATCAAACATTGTTTAAAATAAAGAGAAAAAAAAATAAAAGGTATCGACCACATACTTTGAATTCGCCTACCCCACATTTTCAAATATGTTTGCCCATGAAACAATTCGTCTAGACGATATGTCCAAATGCAATTGAATTTTCACCATTCTACCGAACTATTATCCAATGATTAATTGTTATCGATTGCTTTAATCAGGAAACACATTTTGTTCTTGAAGTGTCTAGATAAACCCTAATTGGGGTCTACGTAGTCATAGTGGCTAGGTGCTCCTCAAATATGTTAGATTGAGACCTCTAATCCTTGGTTGAATTTTTGTAAGGAAGTGAAAATGGGTTAAATAAGTTGGTCCAATGCCTCTAAGAGGATACAGTGGAGGATGACAGGAGTTAGCTATTACTGTTTGACAAGCTTTTAAAAGCTTCTCTGAATTTACACAGCTGCTCAAGAAAAGAGAAGAAAAACAGTTTGGGCGCCTTGTACTAGGCCAGGGCTGCGCGAACTGGTCAGCTCTGCCAACCAGAGGTTGAAGGTCTGAAGTATGCAGATTGTCTTGATTGAGAAAAGTAACATTTAGGTAAGTCAAGTATCAAGAGCCAAGTTGAACTTAGACCCAAGATCTAGATCTTATCCTTTTCATTGTACACCTACAAACTATGTCCTATGTGTCATGTAGCCGCTAGCCTAGATCTAGATCTAGATCTAGATCTTTGTAACATTCGGGTAAGTCAAGTGTCAAGAGCTAAGTTGAACTTAGAACTTAGATCTAATCTAGATCTAGTTCTTTTCATTGTAACATTCATATAGATAGTGATGTACAATCTATGTTCTGTGTATCATGCAGCCGCTAGCCTAGACCTAGACTAGAATCTAGATCATTGTAACATTCAGATAGGCACGTCAGGTCTGCAGATGCAAGCATGAAGGTGCTTTCAAGTCAAAGGGTACATTAAAGCCGTCGACGCGATTTTTTTTTTTACTTGAACAGGATTTGTCTCATCTCTCAATTTTATATCCGAGAGACAGGAACTGAAAAAAAAAAAAGAAAAAAAACTGAATGACCCATTTTACTATCTGGATTTTTCTCTTGTGAACTCAGCGTTGCACGCTTCTCGTTTCAACCCTTTGTCCGTCTTTCCTTTTTTTTTAGAAATTACGCCGAAATGACTTCCAACTGGGAGTGTCCGGGGTATGCAAATCCGCAGATTGTAGGGTTCAATGACGAATTGGAAAATACGGCTTCATACGTGTATATTTTGCAATGTCTCCCCTCTGTAAAAGACTGTAAGGAAGGTCACTGTGTTGCACGAGTTGATAAGAGGTTGGAGGAATGGAGAGAATGTGGAAGTTGAGGACAGATTGCAGTTTCAGGATGACGGGGTTGATGTTTTTAATATCTCTGTTGTTGGAGAGAATACTGTTGTTGATGTCCCTAACGGAGAGAGTGCTGTTGTTGATGTCCCTAATGGAGAGAATGCTGTTAATTGTCCCTGATGGAGAGAGTGCTGTTGTTGATGTCCCTGGCGAAGAGAGTGCTGTTTTTGACGTCCCTGACGGAGAGATTGCTGTTGTTGATGTCCCTGACGCAGAGAATGCTGTTGGTTGTCCCTGATGGAGAGAGTGCTGTTGTTAATGAGTTTGATTGAGAAATGCTGTTTTTGATGTCCCTGAAGGAGAGAGTGTTGTTTTTGATGTCCCTGATGGAGAGAGTGCTGTTTTTAATGTCCCTGATGGAGAGAGTACTGTTGTTAATGTCCCTGATGGAGAAAGTGCTGGTGTTGATGTCCTTGAAGGAGAGAGATGCTGTTTTTGATGTCCCTGATGGAGAAAGTGCTGGTGTTGATGTCCCTGATGGAGAAACTGCTGGTGTTGATGTCCTCGAAGGAGAGAGATGCTGGTTTTGATGTCCTTGATGGAAAGAGTGCTGTAATTAATGTCCCTGAATGAGAGAGTGCTGTTGTTACTTTAAATTTCGAGCCTGTGAGAACAAAATTCGGCAAAAGGGCCAAGATCGCATTGGTAGATTTGCCGAGAAAAGAAAGTTGGCTACAAATACTGTGTGGTGTTTGTGGAGACATGGAGGTTGCAAGGGAGTTTTGGGTAAATAGGATGATTGAATGGGTAGATTGTGACTTCTGTAAACAGTGGTTTCATTGTTCTTGTTTAAATTTTAGCTCTGCCCCACGTGAATACACGTGTAGAAAATGTTCATTATGCGGTAAATGTTGGCGAGTGCTTGATATATTATCTAATAAATTATAACTGCAACTATGAAACCTCCCTATTAGTGATTTTTGGTGTAGTTAAAACTGTTATTTTACTTCTGAAATTTTGTTTCATCAGTAATAAAGTGTCATTAGAAGAGGGGAAAGTTTAGTGATAAACACAAAACAAACACATATGTCTTGTCTTCCAAGTGAACTTTATTTAACTCTAATGAAATGGAAATGTCATAAAACATACTAATGTCACACTAAATTATGTGTAATACGTTCCCCTTATGATTAACACTTGCTCTCTGAACAAAATGTTCGTGTATGTTGAAATGTTAACTTTGTATTTTATTATGCTTTCTTTGTTTTTCATTGTTTCATGATATTGCCTTGTTGCCGCGAAACGTCACTACCGGCCATCACCTGGTTTCCGGGCTCTGGACCACTAAGACGTTACTGCATTTTTCTGTCTAAACACTAGACCGGCGTGTCAACGATTTAGCTCATCTTTCCGAAAACAGCTTTGTAAAAAAATCGCAGTCTACCGCATTTCAACCTGAGATACCCTTGGGTAGATTTAGTAACATGAAGCAGAGCGTAGGGTGAGTTTTTTATCGCTTAATTTGATCCGTTTGAACTGAATTATCGAAAATGGAACTAGTCGGCCTAGCAAGCAACCATATATCTAACCTCAAAACTTTAAAATCTGATCATACATTATGGAAAAACTTTAGAGTCAATAAGCAATCATAAAGGACAAATCAATCTGTGCAATAATAAATCTAATTTGTATAGCTGTTAATTTTCTATTTAGTCTGAATTTTTTTATACAGATCCAATAGAAACCCCTCAGTAGCCTTGACCGGGCAACAGTTAGTAGTGGCTAGCGTCACTATTCAAGTTCGGAAAAAAACTTAAAAATAGTATTGTGCAACAAGGCAATACGTATCTGATTTTATGTAACATTATGTTCCATTTTTATGACATTTCCATTTCATTAGAGTTAAATAAAGTTCACTTGGAAGACAAGACATATGTGTTTGTTTTGTGTTTATCACTAAATTTGTGGACTACTTAGCCATGACGGCTAGGTGCTCCCCATTGAGGGACTACTAAGACACCATGACTACGAAGTCCCCAATAGACTTAGTGCATCCAGCGGGGAATTCCGGCAGTGACCCTTTTTCCGTGACCATGAACATGGTTTACCATGTGCTTCTCATTGCGATGGGGCATACATGTAAACAAACCCGAATTTCCGTTAGATCTAGACCCATAATCTGTATAGTTTTCGGAGTCTTAGAGGTTCATTACAGACCAACACTATTCATTTCAAAACTGCAGACAGGTTTTAAAATCAGTTATTGGTTTTTTTTTTTCTTAAGTTGCATGTGGGAGAATGAATTGAAAATTGAAAAATGTAGAAGAACTGAAAGACGTTTTGAGAAAAAGGAGCGTTGTTATTACTGGAATTAAAAAAAAATTTTTTTTTTAAATGAACTCATTGAATTGTGTACCTAAGCAGAATACCTGGACATTGAAGTGGATCCAGATGAGATATTAGAATGCCGGTCTGACATTATTTCATCAGTAATTTGTGAAGGCAGAATAAAAGGCAACATTGGCATACTTGTACTCATTCTCAGTGGATGAAGTTAGATCTAAAAGCACGGATCTCCTTAGAGTAAGTAGTGCGTTCGGAAAAATAAGGACTGGACCTATTTTCCCAAGTGTTTCACGATTAGTAGAAGGGCCTGAAAGTGAAACTGTTTGGGTAGACTCTGATTACCTTTGGTTTGAAATAAATTGGTCTACTGACATCTTTCTTTAGATCTAGATCTAGGTCCAGAAGATAAATTGTAGATTCAATCTCTACCCACACCATGAGTGCATAAATGATAAATAAATGTTATTCTTAATTTAGATTACAAGTTTTAATTTGGATTCCATATCAAGATCCCTGTTCTAAGTTTGATTCTCTTAATACCATTGAGAATGAGAGTGTGGAGAGGTTCAAACTATTCATGAATTAACAGAGATTTCTACACCGGGAACAACCCTATAAAACTATGCTTTGATTTAGTAAAAAAAAATAATTCCTTAATCTTAACATTTATTGCAAATAGTCTCACCGAGGTAAGATGTAGGTTAGAAATTGTTATTCAGCTTCACATACATCTTGTCCTCTTCGTAACGAGCATTATTAGCCTTCCAAACACTAGATCTAGATCAAGGCCAACCTTGTTTAGTTAGTTCGAGGTGGTTCCCGGACGTGGATCAGAATTGTGAAGGCAGAATAAAAAGGCAACACTGGCATACTTGTACCCATTCTCAGTTGATAAATTAGATCTAGAAGCACGGATCTCCCTAGAGTAAGTAGTGCGATCGGTAAAATAAGGACTGGACCTATTTTCCCAAGTGTTTCACAATTAGTAGAAGGGCCTGAAAGTGAAACTGTTTGGGTAGACTTACCTTTGGTTTGAAATAAATTGGTCTACTGAGATCTTTCTTTCGATCTAGATCTAGGTCCAGAAGATAAATTGTAGATTCAATCTAGGCCTACTATTATTGTTCTGGCTTTTTAATCATTTTAGATCCAGGGATTTCGAGAAGGATCTCAGAGATGTGAGAACATTGTTGCGGTAAGTTCTTAGATTGACGAGATAAGCTTGTTATGTTTACGTGTTAAGGAGCGAATAAACATGAGAATGTTGGTCAAGATTTTTAAACCCACTGTGATTAATAGAAGATGCTTCTAGATTTTCTTAGCAAGAGTTGTTTGTGTGTATTGTATAACTAGATCTAGTATTTTCTAGAAGCTGTGAGCGGTGGGTATAAAACATGGCGCTGAGAGGTTGTTGAAGAGATCGCTGAGGGATAAACCGCCGATTTGAATGAGCTTGTAAATCTAAAGAATTGTGGAAATTTACGTTGTTATCCTGAAACTGTTCTTCATTTAAATTGACATTTCGCTTTTCGCTCAATTTTCGGCAAGACTTGGAGTGATTTCTGTTCTCTAGTCAAAGAGCTCCTTGTCGCAGGCAGTGTTCAGCTAGACCTAAACTGAATAGCATAAAGCCAGTCGTGACAGTCTCTAAAACTTCAAATCTATTATTTCTGCAGAACGGAGTCATGGTCACTTCCATGTTTGCGTGTTTGCGGCTTTGCGTGACACTGGTTCAAGCCCCTTCTGCCACGATTTTCTAAAGACTCGAGTTAGAGATGGAAGCAGGAAGTTTCACCTCACCCACGTAAATTCAGACAGTAAAAATAATGTAGCTTCCCCTTTCTTTTTTTAATCGCCGTCAGCCACCGCTTCAGCGTTGGATTTACCACTTTCAAACTACGCAGTAATGTCATGATACGAATGCTTCGCCCAAAGCCTTCAGTATTGTGTGGCCACTTACATACGAGTGAAGCCTATGTGCGATGGGTAGCAAATTACATATTCATCTTTATCTTTGTTCAGAAACCTGCATAGATATATTTTGTTAAAATGGTTTTTAAAATGCGGGTAATTGCTATATTTCATCGGAATTGTACGTGTTCAAAAGGGTCTTTGGAGATTTCAGGGCGGGCTTGCTATCTACTATGCCATTCAAAGCCCCCCCCCCCCCCCTTCCCTTTCTCTCTCTCTCTTTCTCTCTTTTTCTCTCTCCATCTCGCTTCCGTTGTCTTTGTGTGTGTGTGTGTGTGTGTATGTGTGTGTGAAAGCGCTTGAGGCATTTAAAATGAAATAACATTTTTATGAAATAAAAAGAAAGTTAATCTAAGATTTGAAAAAAAAAATTTGTAGACAAATATTTATCCAAAAAACAAAAAATAGCCGTTACGCTGTTTGTTTTGATATGATGTGTTCATAGCTGCATGCGGGAAAATCCGATTTACAGAACATAGCTGTT
>BLXT01003273.1:1387176-1402176 GCA_019648995.1 Plakobranchus ocellatus
ATATATATATATATATATATATATATATATATATATATATATATATATATAAATTATATTTGTACATAGGCATATATAATTATATATATATAGAGAGAGAGAGAGAGACAGACAGACAGACAGACAGACAGACAGACAGACGTATAAGCTACGAACTGTCGAACGGGAAAATGTGTGCTCTTTGACATCACTAGGATTATGAAACATGGAGAGTCAAAATCCATATATTGGCAATGGTTTATATAAGCCAGAGCGTTTATGGCACAGTATGTAGGTAACCCGCCCGAGGTCCGAGGGAACCCCTCTGTCAAGAGACCGAGCCTCGCTATCGACGCCCTGACGTGACGGAGGCCTGCAAGCCTGGTATCACCTTGCTGTGGACAGGTTATCTGTACATACCCCATACCAATATACCAACAGGGGTTGTATAAGGTCTCTTCCAAAAACCATTTGTGATATAACCAGGGGCAAATCATTCATCAGTCACAGTTTGGATATATTGAGTTAGGAGTTGAATGTTTAACCTGGCAATCTACATAGGGTTAAGAAATCCTTACCTCATCATCCAATTCTGTCAAAAGGAAAGCAAGTTTGAGGATAATACTTATAAGATCTTTCGAGTCCGTGAACATTTTTGCGAGAGGACCATATATTTTCCATAAGGCCCGTTATAATAATTTGCTCTGCTTGAACACACATGATTATCAGTCTGTTTAGAAACGCTGTGAGCACACTATTTTTTTTTTTCAGAAATACAACAGGCTAATGCATGTGCCGGATGCCAAGCAATTTCATGGAAAAAATTAAGAAGAGTAGAAGGCAAAGGCGTCTGCAAACCTTCAGATTTCATGAACAATTAAAAATATAGTCATTTTATTGTTGTTGTTGTTGTTGTTGTTGTTGTTGTTGTTGTTGTTGTTGTTGTTGTTGCGGCTGCTGCAGCTGCTGCTGCTGCTATTGTTGTTGTTCTTCTTCTGATCACTTATTGATCTCATACAGCATAAAAATAAAAAAAATGCGGAACTTCTATGTTGAACCTCAAGTTCCATTATATAAAACAATGATTGCTTTTTTAAAACATCATAAACGAAAGCTAAATTCGTCAACACTTCTTTTACATTTTTTTTAAATAATACTGCCCCCTTCCCCCCACCCCCCATAAACCACGATTTTTTTGCCTTTGTGAATCACAAAAGATAAAGAAAAATTCCAAAATGCTTAATTTTTTTTTTAAGTACCGGTACGTAGACTTTAGCACGCATAACAAGTGGAAAGTTACCGCAGATTTTTAGATAGATTTTCCTTTTGATTTTTGTTGTTGTTGTTTTGTTTTGTTTTTGTATACATCACTCATCCACTTCCATTATGATCCCAGGCTTTTTAGGTTGCCGTCAGAGCCAGGATATCGCTGGCGGGGTCGAACCCGCGCCCATGCCAGAAAGGTCCGTGCGTAATTGGTTTGGGTAGCCATTGTGCCACTAACATTCTTTACTCCTTCTCAAATTTTCCAAATGGGACAAAAAATGTTTGAAATAAAAAGAGTCTAACTGCCCTCTGGTGGCCCTTTCAGATTCATGTTTCGCAGAAAATTTTTACAGCGTTGTCCACTTTTTGGATTCACGCCCCAGCAAGGGCGAACACTGGAAACGTATTATGGTGAAACTTGTACAGTGGCCGGAGCTTCATTTTCTTATGCTACTTTTTCTATTCACCACTTACAAAAAGATGAAGTGATGCCCTATTTAAAAGCGCTCTTAAAGTATAATCGATCGCGCAAAAAGTGAACTTTTTTTCTGAAACGCAAGTCTGGGTGGAAAAACCCGCCATCGATAGACTTATGTTGTTACTTTCTCACCCTTTATTTTATTTTTTTATGTCCTTTAGATAAAGCAAGTCAACTTAATCTCATTTTAAATTTTAATTTTTTGCCATGTTTGCAATAGAATATGAAATTAAATGCGATTGCCTTTTGATTTTCCTGTGATTTTAAATGAACTTTAGGGCAGCTTTTTTTTTTCTTTTTTTTTATTTTAGAAGATCTCATGCGGATTTTTTTTCAGGTTAGCATCTGCCCCTGCCCATGATTGTCTTAAGAGAATAGACAATTTTTTTAGTGTCTTTGTGAGTAGGTGGGAGAGATTTATTAGATCAGTTAATTGATTTTGTATCTACGTGTGAAAAATAGGATGTCTCTGTAAGAGAAGCCTAAATGTTTCGGTTAATACATTATTAAATTTACTTGTTTCTTCATCGAAGAAAACTAAATAACTGTTTCAATACGATTGTCAGCGAAGCCTTTTAAGATGAAGGGACAGATTTTGTTGGTGAAGATAAAAAAATAGTGATGCTTTTTAATGTTTTTACTGTTTCTTTGCGTGCCACGCTTCCTGGTAGAGAACGGACTAATTGTGTGAACTTCGCGAGAAGACAAGAACAAGGGAAAGAAAACTCATAAAAGAGTTTTGAGGATCTAGAATCATCTCCTGGTTGGTGTCATTCTAACTTACAATCATGTCAATGCTCAGAGAGGTCATAAAAAAATAAAAGCGGTAATTTTGAATCGTGTTTGTGCGGATGTTAGTGTGTTTGTGTGTGGTGTGGGTGTGTGTGTGTGTGTGGTGGGGAGAAATGAGTGGAGTGAACTGTTGCGGCTACTTGAAGTGTAGAAAAAATCATGGTAAAATATTTCAAAACAGAGTAGTCACTATGTTGACTTATGAGTTTCCATTCGATCTGAGTGCTTTCGCCATATGTTAAGTGGTAACAATTTAAAAAGGAAAATCATAATGATCTTTTGTTTTTCTTGTACTAGTCTTTTGTTTTGAAATGTGACATATTGCCATTTATTTCTCCATCTTTGCCAAGCAGACGTCGATAGAAGAACGTGACTAAAAACATGCCTTATTCGATATAAGTATTCGTTAAATTTTATTTCTGTAACTGTACATGTATATTTTTTTTTTCTTGACTTTCCGCTATGAAAGTTTTCAGATGGCTTGGCTTTCGGAAAAGAGATGAAAGGATATGTTTCATAGTACCAACCAGGTCACCAGAGACTGAGTGGCGAATGGCCAGTCCCCTATGGATTAGGATTGTGAGATGTGCCTCCCCTTCGACTCACTAGAACTGACGCTGTAGGAACTATTCACGCGATTTTATTTAAATTAATGTCGGACTAAAAGCAGTTAATACTAAGAAATATTGTTAACAAAAACAGGGTGTGAAATCATATCTATCACATGTTTGCGAATTCATCCTAAGATCTGCAGGGACTTTTCTGTCGTGGGTTCGAGCCTTGCCACCGGCGCCCTGGCCTGACGGAATGCCTCAAAGCTTAAGATCATCTTGTTGTGGCCTGGCTATACACATAAAAATAAATTTAAAAAGACAAATATCTTAACTAATAAGCTTGGTTCAATTTCCGACAGAAACATCAAGGGAAAAAAAGATATGGAAACGGAGAGACAGAGAGAGAGAGAGAGAGAGCGAAAGACAGGCACACAGCCAGACAGACAATAATAAAAAAAAAATGGAAATTAACAAGCGGGAAAGAGAGAGATACAATCATGTCTGGAAAATGTCATCTTTTTACAAAACTGTAATCACTGCTATTTTTCTAGCATTTGTCATGAATACGAAAAATAAACGTGAATAAAAATGTTTTTAAGGATGTAATAATATATATAATTATATATGCTATTACACCCATATATATATATATATATATATATATATATATATATATATATATATATATATATATACATTTTGTTTTTTAAAAATTACCACACAGTTTAACAGTTGTTTATTTGGGTGCAAAATAGCAGCAGCAGCAGGACAATTTTTTAATGCTGATGTGAAATGTCAATCTGTCTCTGTTGCCAACCTGTGGTACATTCTGCCTTGTTGATGTCAGGCTGCTGGCCCACTTTAGGCCCCGCGTGCTGCACCTCTGTATGATAAATTCATGACGAACTGCTAAGGTTTTAGTCCAGTCAGTTCTTGTCATGGAGTATCGTATGCTAGTGGTTTGTCCTAAATGTTCCTTAACCCTATTGATATAAGCAGAAATCTGGCGAAAAACTGAAAATGTCCTCAGCAGCTAACTGATCAAATCTGGGGCAGCCGAAATAACAGACGCGACTGGCCAGACAAGATAATAGCTATAAAAGAAAAGACAGAGAGACATTATCAAGTTTGGATCAAAATTAAAAAACACCATTGGCCAGACAAAATAACAGCTAAGAAAAAAAATAAAGGATTTGTTAAGTTTGGATCAATCTAAAAAACACAGTAATCAACAATTTTCATAAGATTTGTGGAAAAAACTTTTAATTGAAGTTATAATGACAAGGGTTGTCACACAAAAATCTGTGGCACGGAATGAGAAAGGATGCGGCTTATCTTTTAGATAGAAATAATAGAAATAATATACATCAAAATTTATGAGCAAAAAAAATGTCTTATAGCCATCGCTTAGAGTAACCAATACTGGAGACTTATGATTCATCTATATCTCTACACAGTTGGCGCATTATTTCAATCTGGGTTTTTTTTGTAAGTTATTCTCCAAACATATGCAGACCCAAACCATGATCAATAATTATTCTAGTGATATTCAATTCAAAATCTTCATTTATATGTTATTCAAGTCTAATTTTCTTTAATACACCGATGTTTTGATTTTGTTTGATATATTCTTGTCTAAACCCCCATTGATATATCCACGCCTAAATGTATTTCGCTACTCTAGTCTAAAGTCCATCTAAAACATCCATGGTTACATATCTCTCGACAGTACCATCTAAATTCCCTCTTAATGTTTCCATCGCTAAATATTCCCTGATACTATTCTCTAAATCCCATCTAATATCTATGTCCAGATATCCTCTTGAAATGCTATTCAATTAAAGCAAAAATATTTATATAAAATAATATAAAAAACGCTTCGCATTAATTTTGGCTTCATCAGTTATTTCACTATTCTACAGAAAACACAAGGCAACAAATTTATGGTCATTAAGTTTTTTTGTTTTTTTTTTTCTAGAGAGGTGAAATAAGTGATCAGGTTAAAAAAAAAAGACAAATAACAAACTTGTTTGACTTTTCTGTAATGTTGTCTAGTAAATGATGAAGCCAAGACAAAGGCTTGACATTTTTCTTGATTATAAATCTTGTTTCCTTTGTTAAAAAAAAAGATTTTAAATTATTTATTTATTTACTCTGCAGATTAAGCCCTGCTTCTCTTGTTACCTTACATACTCAGAAATGTTTGAGATAAAAGGGTAAAACCAAGTGTATTTATGGCCCCCTAGCAAAAACATAGAAAGGACGGACAAGCTAGAGACTTAAGGCATGAGAAATAGTTCTGGGCAGCTTGGAATATTCATTTTCAGAATTTAGATTCTGTTTTTTTAAGTTTCTTACCTTGAAAGTGTTTCAAAGATTGATAGTGGTTTATGGTAGGCCTGTTTATGTGGATTAAGTTGCTTTGTGAAAAAAATCTGTGGAATTAGGACTGGATTTAGATCCAGGTGGGGTTTCATAAATCGTTTGTTTGTCCGCAGTTACAATAGTTTTCGTTGTTTTGGGAACTATCTTGAGATGTTCTATTGAGGAAGGTGCATGAGATTGTAAAGTTCTCTGTGATGTGATCACTCTCAACTCCACGTAACTTATGGAATGCTAATAAAAAAAAAGGAGGTGACATCTTGGGTCTTCCTCAAGTTCTTAACCGTTTTGTCTGATAGTTTTGTGTTTTGTGGCCCTCCACTATAAGGTGGTCTCAGTCTGTCAAGCCAGTGTAAGGCCAGGGCTCTTTCTGTGACAAGCTTTAGCTCTAATCATCGACAGAAAGCATTCCGCACCTGGTTGGTTGGGAAAGTTAAATTTTGTTAGTCTACTTTAAAATATGTTTTGTCACGTAAGCACGTCAGCTAAGGGATGATTATTGAATTGTGGTTTACTCACACGTTTTTACCATCGACGTGTCTACCTTAGATGCGTTTGATAAGTTTTTTTTTTTTTCGTTCTAGGCCTCATCTAGCCAGCTTTATCCTTCCCAAGGGCGACAAGCAGTTTGAGATCGCCAGCGTAGTATGCAGTCTGAAGCGCAGAAACCAATATGTGTACTGGAATACTTAAGTGTGACCTCTCAATGAGAATCTATCTTCACCTTCAGCTGACACGTCGCCAGATCGAACCTTCACTCTCAGGATCCAAGGCACGGCTAGATATTAGCGAGTGTGATCTTTGTAACGTAATGCTCAATTTTTTCCTTTCACTTTAGGTTTTTGTTATCTTTGACGATGTAAGTTAGAACTTTATCGATTTGACATAGGTTAGAGGGGAAATCTTACATTTTAATTTGTGCTGGCGCCGGCGAGATCAGAGAAAGTTAGAATCGACCAAACAAATTGGTAGGCTACTAGACTAGATAAAAAGGTATGAGATGATTTGACATAATGATCATGAGGAATGGATATTCCGTGCACGAACTTATGTGATTTTTTATAAACTACATAATACTTGTTGATCATAGCAGTTGTTTTGTAGGTAGCTTTTTTTTTCAGGCTAACACGCAACACAAACACACACGGTCTCTGTATGAAGTGATTTTAACCTTTTCATCATCGCAATTTTTGAAATTTTTTTCCCTCAATTGATTCTTTTTTAGTTTACAAAGAGAAAGTTTTGCTTGATTCTCTTTAAGATCTCTTGCTTATCTATGGCTTGTGAACATCTTGTAAAAGAGCACACGAAAGAAAAAAAAAATAAATCACAGAGGAAAAATATAAATTAAAAGAATGAAAAAAAAAGCCAATTAAATTTTAAAGTTCCTTTCGACTTGCCCGTTTACTTTAAAACAGACGAGCTCTTTCCTGGGTTTCTTTTTCGAGTCAGCTTTTTTAAGTCTATTGAAAATAACGCTCACTTCATAATTAAAAAAAGTAATAATTTGTCTTGTCAAATCAGCTTTGTTACGACTGATCTAACTCGTGTAAAAACATTAATGAATAACTTTTGATTAAACTGAGATTAGAATCCAGACAGGTCTTCTCCTATCAGTCTTAGATTCTACGACGGTTCATGTCAGAATTTTAATCTTCAATGACAGGTCGAAGGCAGGAAAATCAACTTTTTAATGAAGATTTGAGTCTTGCACCAACATGTAGGATAATAATCAAACATCGAATATTGAACAAAACAAAAAAAAATGAAAAGAAAAGTGAAGATATTGTTTCTTTTTTTTTTTTTTTAATGCAAATTTATCTTTAAACTTTAGCGTTTAGCGCGTATTGACCATGTCAGGGTGTTTGTCACATCAAATACAGAGCTTTAAAAGTTCCAAAGCTTGGTTGGAGGAGCTGGTGGCACAATGGCTAGAGAATCCGCCCTGAGACTTGCACGGAGTTTTCTGTCCCGGATTTCAGTTCGAGCCCGCCAGGTATGCTCAAGACTGACTGCGGCTTAAAACCCTGATATCACCTTGATGTGGATACGCTGAAAGCACAAAAGCCAATCAAAACGAGGAATACATTCTCTATGACGCTCACTTTTTGTTTTAAACACTACCCATCAAATGTTACAACAAGTCTCAAGTGTAGGGTCCGACCTTTTTCAATGGCAAAAGAGAGAATCTAATGCTTATGACATCTGGGTTTTTTTGTTTTGTTTTGTTGTATTTTTGTTTTGGTTTTTTCGTTGTTGTTGCTGCTGCTGCTGCTGCTGTTGTTGTTGTTGTTTCAGCTTTATAATTTATCCTCTCAGGAAAAAGGGATTTAAGCTGAAATTTAATCAATTATAAATCAGATATACCCAAGGATTAAAGAGGACACTGATTTCATTGGTGTCACTCAGGGTACTTTGAAATGTAATATCCGGAACTTGATTGTGTGATAGTGACAGGATATCAATACTACTGTGGGAAAACAATTTTTGGGAGAGCCCTGTTGAGTCACTACAAAAAGTGTTGTTATCCTAAACTTGTATGGTATTTTGTTCACCAGGAAGCGATTATATGTAAAGCTGTAATATGTCAACAATAGGTCTATTAATCTATAGCTGTATTGTGTTGTCACAAGTCAAGGTTACAATGATTTTACCTCTTCGAGCGTCGTAGACATTTTGGAGCATGCTGCTCTATGTAGATAAAATATGCCCAGGCTGCAGACCATAGTTTTCAAGTCGATACTTTTCAGCCAGAAATTTTTACAGTTTGCGGTAAAAGATTATTTCATTTTATTAATATTAATGGAAGCAACATCAATGATAACAAATTAATGTTAAAAGGATGTATCATGTTTTAAAATCGATCTCCCTTTTCCTTTGACCTGCCGGGATGAAACAAAATATTGTAGCATTTTCTCAATTATAATTGAGATTAGCAAATTCTTTTCCTTTATTTTTTTCAGATGCATCACCGGTTTTGATTTGAGTTTTAAAGATAAATATTGATATGCTATATCATCAGACTTACTCACTGACTTTTACGACCTGTTCTGTCTTTTTTCTCCATCTCTCTCATTTATTTATTTTCCTGCTTTCCTTATGTTGTACACAGATATTATCTATGCAGGAATTCTTTATACATTCTGTATATGTATATATATATATATATATATATATATATATATATATATATATATATATTATGCACGTGTGAGAGTATACATCTCCAACTCTTTCTTTTTTTCTCTCTTAAAGTCTCACAGAGCATGGGCAGGATGCATCGATATTAAAAATAAAAAAAGCTGAAGATTCACTGATTATTAGGAAAAATGTCTTGTATTTGCCGTTTAAAAAACTATTTTTAGGTTTGGATTTTGTATATAGCCAGTCCCCAATAAGGTGATCTCAGGCTTTCAGACCCTCCTTTCAGGCCAGGGTGCCGGTAGTGGGGCTCGAAATCGCGACAAAAGGATCCCTACAGATCTCAGGACGGACTCGCTAGTCACCGTGCCACCGACGCTCCAACTATTTTAAGAGGATATCATTTTCACTGTCAGACCCGACCTTGTCTGAGATATATTAGAATTATAAATTTTTTGGTTGCTTTTTATTTCTCTATTCTAATTTTTCTCGTTAAAGTGCGAGGATTTTTTGTGTTTTTGTCATTTTCTGTCATTTTTTTATTATTTTTGTTATCTATTTTGTAGGCCTAAAGGATGAGATCAAAAAAAAAAGGAAGACGTCAACAAAGAAGACAAAAAGAGAAAAAGGATAAGGAGGAAGAAGGAGAAGCAGGAGGATGAGAGGAAGGAGAAAAAAAAAGAGGGGAGCAGGAGAACAGCGGCAAAAACTACAAATAAAAGAGAAAAACGATAAAGAAGAGGAGGAAAAGGAGGAGATATTAAATAAGTCCTTCATCTAAGAACCTTTTTTTTAATAGGGCTATTAACATCGATTAACTTTTTATGGGTGAGTTTGAATTTCGTGGTACTTTGATACGGCGATAAATTCATTATTTGTTCAAAGTGTCTTCTTCTCACTTTTTTTTCCTTCGACAGATCTTCTCATATGAAATCGTATGGAAATATTGATTTGATGGCATAAGATAGGGCTCGAAACCCAGATTTCTAGATAGAGAGCCTTATTACTAACCGCTGCGCACCACGGGTCTTCCTTAGCTTATGGGGCGTCGGTGGCACAATGGATAGCAAATCCGCCCTGAAATCAGCAGGGACCCTTCAGTCGCGGGTTCAAGCCCCGCCACCGGTGCCCTGGCCTGACGGAGAGCCTGAAAGCCTGAGATCACCTTGTTGGGGACTGGCTTTATACCAAAACCAAATCTTTCTTAGCTTATTGAAAAAACACCGTCTGAAGATTTTGCAAATCAGATTTTCTTTGTTAGTTCCAACTAGCTGATATCACTGGTATTGTTACGGGTCAGCGTTACCTTCACAAGAATACTTCTTGACAGTTACAAGTGATTCAAAAAAATTATTTAACAGTCATTTTCATTAGAAACTTTCATATTCTCTCTCTCTCTCTCTCTCTCTCTCTCTCTCTCTCTCTCTCTCTCTTTCTCTTTCTCTCTCTCTCTCTCTCTCTCTCTCTCTCTCTCTCTCTCTTTCTCTACCTCTATCTTTCTATCTATCTACCTATCTATCTTTCACTCAGGCTCTCCTTCTCTCTCTTTTCTCTCTCTCTCTCTGCTCTTCTCTGCTCTTCTCTCTCCTCTCTGTCTCTGCCTTTTGGGTTCTTTTCCTGTTTTATCCATTCCCCTATTTTCCTCTCAGAGCCTCGGTCTTTCTCTTTTCTTCGATCCCTTTTACTTCCACATCTTTTTCTGTATCTGTATCCCTCCCTCTCTCTCTCGTTCTCTCTCTCGTTCTCTCTCTCTTCTGAAGCTATCTCTCTTTCTCCTCCTCTTCCTGTCTCGATCAATGTTTCTGTTTTCGTCTCAGAATCTCGTTCTCTCTCTCTTCCTCAACTTCTACTTTCCCTCTCTTTGTCAATAGCTTTCTGTCTCTTTCGCGAGCTCTCTCTCACTCTCTGTCGTTCGCTTTCTTTGTGGATCAAAGTGAATAAATTGATATAATGATGATAATAAGAATATATTGATATAATAATAAGATCCAATTAATATGTATAGTGTAAACTATCTTCGGAATACAAAAAGCGTATTTCTATTTACCCATCCCTACTTAAGTTCTATCAATGAATGTTGTCAGAACGCATTTAGCTGTTCCATTAGGCTTAACCCTTTAAACTCCTAGCGTCGACCCTACAGCTTATTTGATGAAGATTAACTTTGAAAAATTACAAGAGAATGATTTTTTTCCTTTGTTGAAAATTTCCTTTAAAAATAAATACAAAATATGGGGTATTTATGGTTTCTGACAGCACATATGTAGTGCACCCGACTTAGAATTGCAGGGACCCTTCTGTCGCGAGTTCGAGTCCACCTCCGATACGTTAGCCTGATGAAATGATACAGAACCGGAAGGGAATCTATTTCAACATGATGGTTTCAGCATATTCTCCAATTAAAAAAAAAATCGAGATTTCAGAATGGTTTTAAGTGACTCAAACTGGCAATTTTAATCATCATTCACTCGTAAGGCATGTCTTGCTTTTTGCCCCCTGGCGTATCCAAATATATTGTGTCTATGTAGATAGTGAAGGTGAAATATGTTTGCTTATCTAACAAAACTAATCGAATCTATCTTAGTCTTCATGTGGAGTAGAACTGTCGTCGCTAGCAATACATTTTGGATACAATTGATTTACCCGAACTGTTTCGCAGTCCTTCCGTGTATTTAATCAATTAAATGTTCTCAAAAATAGTTATTAAAAATCTTTTGAAATCTTCAGCGAAATTTTATTCCATTGAGATTTATATATATATATATAAAATAATGTATATAATATATATATATGTATATATATATATATATATATATATATTATAACAGAAACCTAAGATGATAGTGTTTCCCGAGAAGATCGATTATTTGGAGAGAATGTATTGTATGGAAAACGTTTCATTTAAACTTTTTTGCGTTTATTTCTTATTTCATTTCATTCGTCGGATATATCAAATTATTGCTTTGTTTTGTATTTCGAATCCAATTTAATTTATCTTGCTTGTTTTTATTACTTGCTAAATTTCATTTGGGTATATAAATTTGGCTCTTTATCTTCAGTTTCAAAGCCACTTATTTCCATTTTCTCATTGCTTTTTTGTTTGGTTGTTTGCACTATAAATCTTTTTCTTTTACCTTTCAGAATAGCAAAATCGATTTTCTGAAGGACTATAACATACAACATTATCGTACACTTTGCCAAAAGATTTGATTTAGTTTGGAAGTGCTTATAAGCATGATGACAGACTTCTAGAACTGTGCAAGAGGACTAGTTCAGATTATCAGTATTGCTTTGCGTATTTTACAGAAGCTTATGTCGAAGGAATTGAAGGCAAAAAACTGAGCAAGGTGGTTGCAATGGTCGAAACACAATGATTAGAGAAAAAGAAGGGACAGATAGATAGACAGATATACAGACAGACAGACAGACAGGCAGGCAGGCTGGCAGACAAGCAGACAGTTAGAGAGACAGGGAGAGACATACAGTGATAGACAAAAAGTGGAAGATGGAGAGAGAGACTGCAAGACAGAGAGAGAGGAAGAGAGAGAGAGAGCGATAGTTAGAGAGCTCAGACCTACATTTTGACAATGAGATGTCCAAGACATTTTTTTTTAAACATCGTATGTAGAAATAAACATTGTAAGACAGACAGAACATCAGCAACAAGATAAACAGAGATAGACCTATTTTATGAGAAAACTAAACAAGTAGAGATGAAGTTTGCACAAAATTTAAAAATAAAATGCAAATACTAAAAAAAGATATAATAATAGCAATTTATCTCAGGACTTACTTACTGATCCTTTATCTTCCAAGTGTCAAATTATCTTTAGGACATCCATTAGGCTGCATAGCTAAGTGAGCAGAAGAATCTTAAGCCGAGTATTAATGGCATTGAATGCTCTCGTTTCTCACACTCATCTTCAAGCTTCATTGTTTTCTGTCTTGCCTCCCATTTCAGCTCGGGTTTAATCCTCCTCTGAGATTTTCATTCATCTGATCCGCTATAACTCACAGTTTCTTTGCCTGTTTTAAAAGTTGCCTCAAAAAGGATCGTTAGATTTACATAACAAAAAAAAACTATGAATTAAGTTTTTCTTTCTCTGTCTTTATCGGATGTTTTTTCCAATGATTTTTTAGGCTAGATGGAGCTAATGCTTCTAGTCTTCTGTGTCTCATTTGCTTCTATTGCTACATTCCTGTCTGGTTTGCTACGATGAAAAGAGAAAAAAAAAGACAACAACAAAAAACAGCTTTAGGACTACTTTATGCCCAATCCTAGAAGATTTGTTTCTTTAAACAAACTTAACAATTCTATTATTTCCCAAATCTTTTAAATGAACGAGTATCTATGGACCAAAATTATCAACCTTTCGATGGTCACTCGCCATCAGTCCATCTTCCTCTAAACAATCCCAGGGTTCTGACCCAGCCCGACCATTGCTCAGCTCCAGGGTATTAACACAACCTGACAGTGGGAAGTCTTCCTGTCACCCAGAGTGTCCTCTCACGGCTGATAGTGATAAAGACTGGCAGTAAAAGTAGGACCTGCCAAAACTGAGGACGCTTTTAAGATTCTGTAGTTAGTTCCACATAAAGGTCGACTCTGTTTGAAATAATAGATAGATAGATAGATAGATAGATAGATATTGGGTAAGTAGCTATTTCAGTGAGAAGGTAGCTTAAAATCTTTTTTTTTTCCTCTTTCCATCTTTCCGCTTTAATTTTTTACACAGACAATGGAGGAGTTCATGTTAGCATACAATGTTCAGATTAAAGTGTACGCCCATTGTAAACATCGAGGATGGGTTTACTTTTCGGGAAAGGAAGACTTACAGCTTGTTTTATAATGAATTATCATAAATCAAAACCAAGTGTTTTCCTTTTTTTCTAATTTGTTATTGTCTTTTTAAGAAGGCGATAGAAAGTTTTTGAACATGTTCAGGAAAAGGAGAAATAAAACCCATGCGATATTAAAAAAAATTTTTTTTTTAAACTTATCAGTTTGAACAAATAGTGAGAAAATCGACCGAAGGCATTACCACGAAGAGGGACGCAATGAATGAAGCTAATTAGTTTCAGTCAATGTGTGATTCACATAATTTAGATATGCCAGATAAAAAATTAAAGAAGAGAAGGGGAATAGAGATAGAGAGAGGAAAAGATAACAGACAGGAAGTGTGTTAGAAAGAGAGAGAGACAGACAGAGCGCGCGCGAGAGAGAGAGATGGCCTATAGGGAGAAAGACAAAAGATAGAGAGAAACAGAGAGAAAAGGAGACCGAGAGACAGACAGACACTCAGACATAGAAGAATAGCAAAAAAAGACAGAAAGGGAGAAGGAGAGAATTGTAAGCGAGTGCGAACCCATGCTATAAATTTTCGAAATACATTGTATGAAAAAAAAAAGCAACAAGAGAATAAAGGACATTGATAAAAGTGAAAACTGGCATGTACTCAGGCTAATCAATAAGAACCAAGAGGCGGAAAATGTTTAGAATCAGCGAAAGAAGGGGAGATGAACTTATGAAGAAGCTTTTTAATTGTTCATCAGCATGCCCTTATATACATTATTTTCTGTTTTCGTAGTCGGACGAACTCCGTTTCTCTGAAGAATGCACGCCAACAGCGGCTCGTGGTGTGAGCATTGTTTGGGCATACAGTCAATTGGCGGAGTCCCTGGTGGGGGTTCGGGTCCCAGTTTCTTAATCTCAAATTATTTTTCTATACTCCTTTCGCAAAATGAATGCCACAAAATATCGTCTGTTGTGTTCATTACCACAAATTTTGCAATTTCTGTCGGTTGATGTTGAGCTCGATTGATCAGGAGCCTTTTGAAATCACTTTGGCCTACATCTAGAAATCATTATCTTGATCATCACAAACGGCAAACCTTAAAATGAAATGGAGATCAGCAGCTTCGATAATAATCTCAACAAAGAAAAAATTGCATGAGAAAATAATGTAGGCCATCAAACTCTTCTCAAAGACATTGAAATTCTAAGTCCGCACAATAGTTTCCTATTGTCATCTAACTGAGCACATCGTCACAAGATAAAACTCATTTCAAATTTGTAAATCTAATCCTAGAATCAGGCCCTCAAGAAAATGACCTTCTTTCAGTCATGAACTTTCTGATCATAAACATATCAGTGCCACAGCCCTCACAGGGCACAGCGGAAGCCCGCTCATTACACCCCCAAACTCTTAACTGGTAGAAGCTAATGGAGCAAAAAGATGATAACCTACTCCTAGTTGACAGCCGTCCTTATTACATCTACCGGTAATTGGTTTTAATTATTTGAAGTTAGTCCTCTTGGCTTTTTTTCTAATTTTGTAGTGGGTGAACCAAGATTGCTCATAAAAAATAGAAGATTATTATACGTTCAGGTTGCGTGAGACTTAATTT
>BLXT01003273.1:1404676-1409580 GCA_019648995.1 Plakobranchus ocellatus
AACAGACGCGTGGTAACTAAAGCTAATATTTTTTTTTTAATTTAAAAGTGTCACCAGAATAATTTAAAAGTTCGAAAGCTGAAGCCATGACTGTTATTTTTTTTAATGCCAAAATAATCGTGTGCGGTTGGTTTAAGTCTATAGTTACGGTTTTGAGTTTCATGAGTCGCATTTTATTGTCATTTTGGCGAAGTCTAGTAATTTAAATTGTGTGGGTATTAAATTATCGGCAACATCAAAAAGTAATCTTGCTCTTGAGCAGAAATTCTTAGACTTTTTTTTTTTTTTTTTTGTCGAATCAGAAAGTTTCTGTGAGTGTGCCAGTACAGAAACATGATCATCAAAATTATCTGATTATCTGCAACAAATAGATGCTTAGCCAAATGTTTCAATTAAAAAGACAACTGAGCAAATATGCGAACAACACCTTAAGGACAAATAGGCATACAAATAATGCCAAGGATTTATCTAAGAGCATGGTGTGGTCAGTGAGTATTTCTATTTGAAAAAAAATACTAAAACGGGTGCAAAACTCATGAAACCAAGTGTTTTTCTATCAATAAGATAATGGATTCAGTTTTAAATGGGTTTAAATAAAAAATAAAATGCAACTGTGGGGTTCAATGAACGAGGCATTGGATTTCAGTTGATCATAGCATATATTTCAATAAATGGGCTAGTGAATTTCAGTAAATTGAACCGCGTATTTTAACAAATGAAACAGTAGGTTTTAATAAACCGCACCGCGTGTTTCAATAAATGACATGGTAGGTTCTCATAAATCGCACCGCGTCTTTCAATAAATGACATGGTAGGTTCTCATAAACCGCACCGTGTGTTTCAATAAATGACATGGTAGGTTCTCATAAAACGCACAAAGTGTTTCAATAATGGTGGGTTCTCATAAATCGCACCGCGTCTTTCAATAAATGACATGGTGGGTTCTCATAAATCGCACAAAGTGTTTCAATAAATGACATGGTGAGTTCTCATAAATCACACAAAGTGTTTCAATGAATGACACAGGAGGTTTACATAAACAGCTCCGCCTGTTTCAATGAATGACACATTAGGTTTTCATAAACGGCATGGCGTGTTTCAATAACTGACAAGTAGGTTTCATAAACTGCACCGCGTGTTTCAGTAAATATCACAATATATTTCAGAAGCTGTAACGAATGTTTCACTGAACGAGAGGGTGGGTTTTAGTCAAAAAGGTAATGTTTTTTCACTAAATGAGTCATGAGTTTTATTGATTGGGATAGGGAATTCCACTTTGTGAGGTGGGTGAGCATGAGACTGTGAAGACTGTGGGTTTTCACTAGATAAGGCAGTATGTTTAAACAAAACCTCTGATCAAATTATTAGATAGTAAATTGAGTCAGTAAATTTCACTAAATGAGAAGATGGATATTATAAATAAGAGATCAAGTTACACTAGGGGTGACAGTGTTTTTAATAACCAGGCACAGAATAGAACCCCCTGAAATTGTTTTAACTTGTAATAAAGTCAACAGTTGTTTTGCTAGCCGTTACCCTTCACCTTAGCAATTTGAAATGAGTTGGCAATGAAATGGTAAGCTCATTAATGTGTTAACGTCTAGATAAACACAGAGGCCTCTTGAGTCTTTAGCACAATGTGGATACCACAATTAAAGAAAAATAGCGATATTTTAATTAAACTATAAAAAAGTTATTTTATAAAATCCCCATCTGTGTCTGAGAGAGTAAGTTTGATTCCTTATCAAAGGTTTTCCTAAACTATACACATTTTTCAGTTGACCTGTGTTGGCCTTTGAACTTTTTTTTTCGTTTCTTTTCGTTTTTATTAATCCTTTTTAAAACGAACCATTTGGGCTTTCAGAGTTCCCCGGTTGACTTCCGCTCGAGTTTTTTGTGCGAGAGTGACTGCCGGATTTTATTCCAGCTGAGGGCGCGAGGCACAGGATGTCCTTTGAGTTGCAATTTTCCTCTATCTCTCTTTTCTCTCGAATATTGACCTGCCTGGTGACCCAGGCTGCACTGAACAGGCTCTCTCATCAGATTTTTTTACTGCTTTTATTTGTTTTGGCACAGAGGAAAAGAAATCAAATGTTCCAAGAGTAGTTGATTTAGAAAAAAATAAATAAATAAATAAAAAAAAAAATTAAAAAAAAATAAAAAAAAATAAAAATAAAAAAAAATAAAAATATATATATATATATATATATATATATATATATATATATATATATATATATGTATGTATGAAATGTGTAAAATTTTGGCTATTATGCTTAATCTGGCAATACTCCGAAAAGACTCATCAGATGAGGAGTGAAATTCATCCTTGAAACAACGATAAATACTATTGGCTTGATGAACCGGCAGAACATGATGATGTAAAATTATTTGAGTTTTCATATCAAAATTGACTGATTAAAGCTGCGTATGTCACGGAGATACAGTTCCTGCTCTCAGAGCGTCCATAAACTTGTCTTCGCAATCATATTCTTTGATAGCTGATGTCTGTATAATTTATTGATCAATACCTCAATGAACTTTTATGTTTTTCAATTAAGCCTAATGATAAGATCTTGTATATTTCGGAAACAGTTTTTGGTGGTATGGCGGAGATCGAAAGTTTTTTTCTTGCGGGTCGCAATAATATCAACAGCACGCAAGAAGTCAATTTACTGGTTTTTTCGCAAACTAGCCTGCGATATCGATATTGTGATTATTCTAATAAGCTGTTGACGTTGATCGAATTTCGATTGTACTTCCATTGATTCGTTAAATAAAAAAAAATAAACAAGAGGCGGTGAAGAGAGGAATAAAAGGTTGGATCAAAGTGCAAGGAACAGCGAGAGGTTGTAAAAAAAATTGGGCGAAAATAGTAGGATATTGAAACACTGAAAGACACACGCATAATTAGGATATTTGTTTTCGATTTATCGGTATAAAAGAGCAAGATCAACACTGAAATTGCACTAAAAATAATATAAAACATAGGTTCTAAAAAATAAAAGGTTCTTTTCATGGCATTAGATTCTGAAAATCAGAGAGTTTTCGAAAAGGCATTGTAAAAAAAATAAAAAGAGTAGCCTATTATTTTCATGTTATAGGCAAGAAGAGAATTTATATAACTTCAAACAATAAGGGATTGCCACCTCTAGATCACGTTTTTGTTCGGCCTGGTCCAATCCCTTTAGGACATAGCCATTACGCCATTAGTGATCCTTCTCCACTTTTTCCTATCCGCAGCTCGTTCTTTTTAGTAGGTAGCGCATTTATAAAAGTTGTCTTTCCATCTTTTTCTTGGGCGATCTTTGGTCTAATGCTCAATAGTTTCCAACCGCTGCATTTAATCTAATGTCAGTCAGTTTTCCTATTACTGTGCGCCTTCCCAGATATTTTTCTTTCATTTTTTTTCCAACATGTACGTTCAACGGCGACTGTCATGTTAGGGATTTTTTAATTGATCGTTGAGTGTGAAATGTTGTCGAATAAATAATGGCTAGAATTTGTTGTTTCTTTACTCTCTTCGCACAATTTTTATAGGTACTTTGCGGAGGCGCGACAGCTTGATTTTTAATGAGCGAACAAAGATATTTTGGTAAAATTTGTTGATTAGGGTTGCTATTTTTTTTATTTCTCAAATATGCATAAACACTTGTTTGTTTTTCAATAGCTGAAATGATTAGAAGAGCTTAAATATATATATATATTTAAGCTCTTCTAATCATATACATGTATATCTTTTACCGTAAGAATTTTCCGAATTTCTTTGATTTTGTGAAAGCTAGAGAAAACATTTCAATAGATTTCCCGATTCTGAAAATGATGGAATTGTCCTCTGGAATTAAGAGAAGGATTTTGTCTAAGCAGGGTCAATTTTTGAAGTTGCATTATCATGTCCAATACACGATATGAAGTTACTTATCCGTTTTGCTCTTGTTTTCTCGCTACCTCAATTTTTTTTTTAATCTTTTTATCGCCATTTCGTATGAGCAAAATAATATGAATCGAGTCGCTATGTGCCCATTAATTACATGCCGTGGTAAAACTGTTTTTTTAATGCCCTCCGAATAATAAATTAAAAAAAAAAAAAAAACAAGTATATAAAAGAGCACGCTCAATACTGATGCTCCTTTTACTAGAATGATATTTCATGTGATTTAGGTTCTAACATAATAATATTCTAAGTTTGTTCTTGCAGTTTATGATAGGTCAGCTTGCGTCACTATACATTAGATTTTACCTATAGCGAACTTTTTTAAGTCGAACTTCTTCTGCGCCCTCTTAAACTTTGGGAAAAAAATTGAAGTTTCCGATGTTTCATTGTAAAGAACAATAAAATGGATAAATAGAGATATGGATAATTCGATGTTAAGTTTTAACCCCCAACGTAGAATGTAATAATCTCACTCTGCTTTTTTTTCCTTTGAAAACCGAAGGCGAAATATGCAAAGACAGTCAAAGAATTACTTTGTCAGAAAAAACTGAACAGCATTTTATGTAAAATGTTATTCACAATTATAAAGAGAGTTTAAAAGATCGGTTGAAATTTTATTTACTGCGATGGGTCGTTAAATCTTCTAAGGGAGACGAAATATGTAGCAAAATTTCAATATCTGCCACAAATCTATCTGACTTCGCTCCTGTACAGTATGTCTCTCTCTCTCTCTCTCTCTCTCTCTCTCTCTCTCTCTCTCTCTCTCTCTCACACACACACACACACACTCTCTCTCTCTCTCCTCTCTCTTTCTCTCCTGTATTTTCTTTCTCTCTCTCCCTCTCTCTCGATCTCTTCCAAGTTTGTTCGACTGAGATTCGTTCTGTCCCTTGCCTTTCTCCATAAAAGGCCGTTCACAAACCATGTGGACACAATCTGACCAATTTTTAGCACCCCCCCCCCCCCCCCC
>BLXT01003273.1:1416447-1428580 GCA_019648995.1 Plakobranchus ocellatus
CTCTCTCTCTCTCCTTTTCTGTCTTTGTCCCTCCTTTAAGTATACTAGGAATGTGTGCTCTTCCTCTGCTCCTCCTACCTTGTTCTTGTCTTGGCATAATTTATGTCCAGCTTCCTTCTTTGGGCTTAGTCTTTTGTTTTCTCACTTTCATTTTTTTTTTTAATTTGTATAAATATTAGCCTCACATTTTGGTTGTTTTACATCGTTTCCTTGCTTTATCAGTAAGCTGGCACTAGCTCATTATTCTCCCATCCCATGTACGAGGGATGTCCGAAAAGAAACAGGAAAAGGGGCATAACTCAAGTTTTGATCAGATAAATTTGAAACTCACACAGATTAAAGTTCACTCTTCCACTACTTCTCAGCGCTGCAGCCATTGCTTTGTAAGGTTTGCTGAACACCCCTTCTCAAGAGCCCAGGTCTTTTGCGACGAATTGCTTCTTTAAGGCGGTCAAGAATGCGAAAGGTGTGATCCTCTTAGACATGTTGCCACAGGGTCAGTGTATCAATGCTGCCCGATACTGCAGCACTCTTGACCGCCTTAAAGAAGCAATTCGTCGCAAAAGACCTGGGCTCTTGAGAAGGGGTGTTGTGCTTCAGCACGATAATGCGACCCCTCATTCAGCAAACCTTACACAGCAATGGCTGCAGCGCTACGGTTCGGAAATTCTTCCTCATCCTGCCCACAGTCCAAACCTGGCACCCTCTGACTTTCATTTGTTTGGACCCTTGAAGCGCCATTTAGGAGGCATGGCTTTCGAGACAGAAGATGACCTCATCAGTGAATTGAGGAATTGGTTTGATAATCTTAACGTTGATTTCTTTCGAGTGGGTATCAATTCGCTGCTGTCGCGCTGGCTAAAATGCATCGATCTCCACGGGGATTACGTTGAGAAGTAGTGGAAGAGTGAACTTCAATCTGTGTGAGTTTCAAATTTATCTGATCAAAACTGTTTGAGTTATGCCCCTTTTCCTGTTTCTTTTCGGACATCCCTCGTCTTTTGATGTAGCCATAATTATCGTCCTTTTTGTGCCGCATGAAATGCATTGCGGTTGATTTGAACCTTGCCCTTGGCCTCTGAACTCGTGAACTTTTTGTTGCCGTTTTGAGAACTTGGCCTTTAGGCCTAGTTTAGGCTTTGCCGTGCATCCCACGGAGGTTTTCGAGTTCAAGATTTATACGGAGGTTGGGCCTTCAAATCTCGTAAGCGCTACCAAATCAGTCCATGATTACGAATTGTAAATCTAGTTTTGATCATCAGTCTTTTTGTTGCTCACATTAATTTGCGCAGTTACATTTGAAAACATATAAGCAGGTCTATAAATAATGTGTTCGAACCACGATTCGAGCTACTGTAGATTACATCCACAGCATTTTTGTAGTCGTTTTAGTGGTCCCAAAAGCAGGGGTCACACCGACCTTTTCTACGATATTTAATCTAGATAAGACCAAATCAATGTCTACTTAATAATAAAATATTGCAAGATGAATTTCATTCCGACAGGGTACAATTGCGGTCCCGTTTGTTTACAGTGCAGCCATATAACACTATCGTGTTTTATTTCTAAGACGAAATCGAACCTCATCAACTAGATTAAAACTTATTTCATTTGGTCAGTATTATCGGATACATAGCAATGTTTAGGCCTCCTGCTAATATTGCTGACGAAATGAAGTGTCTTTAATTCATACGGTCTAATTTACAAATAAAACGGGCAGTTCGCCATATAGAATCTAGATCGAAACAAACAGGACCTCAATTGTACAGGAGTGACCTTTTATCTAGATATGTGGGCTATTTTCGTGCGGTCTCAGTGTAGCAATAGATTGATTAAAAAGATTCTCAGATCAGGATAAAACGTCAACTAGATTTTAGATGCCGGCCACGGTTTTATCACTACATTGACATCAATTAGATCTAAGCCTAGCCCGGTTAGGAGTACTTAAGTGCCGAATAGCAGAATGTCATTTTGTTTCAAGGCCTAGTTTTCTGATACAGTTTATCAAGCCAAATAAGGCCTACTTTGTTGTAATCCTGCAGCCTGCACATGCATAAATCAAGGCTAAGTGAGGCCATCGAAGGAAAAATAAAGGAGAGGTCTAGATCAAGATCTAGAATCTACTTGTCAAGTCAATAGGCCTAACTGCTTGATTTTAAAGTGCTTAGCATTCAAAAACTCAGGACAATCTTGAAAAAGATTTTATTAAAATATAGGCCCCAAATCTAGAATCTAGATCTAGATCTGAATCTGAATCCAGCAAGAGTTCTTGAAACCGACAGTAAGGTTTGATCTCTAAAGCAATTGGCATCGTATTTAGAGTGACAGGTGAACTCCTGGCAATTTTTTTTAACATCAAATGACTAGTTGTCACTAAGTGTAAATCTCAAAAGGATAATATAAAAAGACAGATTCATTTATAATACTGATAGCTTTGCAAATAAGGCATACCTAAAGCAATCTGCACTTATATATATATCTCATTCTGGAACCAGTTATCCAGCTTTAAAAAAACATTTTCCATTGTGCACACAAAGAAAAGAAGATGAAATAACTAACTTACAAATTTATATGAAAAACAATTTACATTTCTGTCATATCACCTCTATATTACTTATTCTTCTAGTTTCTATCTCTTTTCCTGTATTCCTTTTTGTTTATCTGAGCACGTGTGAAATACAGGGCCTTACTCGTAAACTGAACCTCTGTATCTGAAAGGAAGATTTAGCTACTAAGCCATAAAAAAGAATATATATGTTCCATCCAGTCCAAATTTATGCACATTTGACTATTTTTTATTGAAGTCTGCAAATGATTTTTTTTTTTAATATATGTTTGCATTCAGTTTGAATGAATTAAATAACTGATAAATTAGAGTTCTGATTAGATCCAGACCATTACCAATTAAAAACTATAAATTACACACAGTACAAAAAAGAGATCCCCAAAAAAAGTATTTCAGTTTTACTTGAGGATTTTTAAATCATTTTACGTGTGTTTTCTTATGTATTCCAATATTAATACATTTATAAATGAAGACGATTTTAGTTAAGCACAGACAATTTTGAAATGTAACCAAAAAGTTTTCAAACCAGCATAAGTGATTTTGTTTGAAAAAGCAAGGACCTTTTTAGCTTTCCAGAAAAAAAAATGTTCATTATTAATGTTGTATTATAAATGGTGGCTGGATTTTACAAAAAAACAAAAACCTTAGCAAGTTATGTGATTGGATTATGGTGGCTGGATTTTACTTCATGAACTTTTGAAAATGAAAAAGACCAATGTGTTATCACATTAATTTGTGGCTAAGGAAGCTAAGGAGTTTTGTACAATTTATATTTTGAAAAGCAAGAAGAGGAGATTGAAGATCACTGTTGTAAGCAGGATTCATGTTAAAATGGACTTGACTGTAATTTGGTGGTAGATTGAGATTAATTCTTTTTACCAGCATTTCATGATATCAGTTCTGCATTACCCTGCTCTCTTCTTTCGGAATGCTTTGAATCTATAGGTTTTGTTTTGTTTTGTTTTTTCTCACTTTCATTTCTTTGTTTAGTGAATAAGTTGTTTTTCTTTCTAATTTTCATGTTGTTGTTCTATTTTTCATTCAACAGTAAAGGACCATGGCAATGAACTGTGCTATGTGGACCAAGATATCTTATGGTGTCCCTGTGAAAGTCCCAAAATTGATAAAATTATGTCCAAAATTTTTAAGTGCTCCTGATTATCGTTTTCTATTTCAAAGTATTTCAAAAGCAGAAATATTTTTAAGTCGGGCTTCTAGCAGTTACACCACAGCATTTAAAAAATCAATCGAGAGGCCAGAAGAGTTTTGGGCTGAGGCTGCTGAAAAAGTTAATTGGTATGAAAAATGGGATCGAGTTCTGGATAATAGCAGACCACCTTATAGCCAATGGTGAGTCAAGTATTGTTCTTTTCTTCTCAAGATTTATACAAAATATATCTTCCAAGTAACCAGTGGTGCCCTCCCAATTCTACTGTGAATGATTTGAAATTGAATTTAGCTTATATCATGCATTTCTTCCTATTTCAAACCTTGTGTTATAACTTCTAAGAGTACATGTATCAAGATTGTTAATTGCTACTTCTTAGAATTATTTGATGGCAATTTTGTAAGACTTACTTTACTGTGGTATTGTGCTAAAATGTAACTTATTTATGATACAATGTTAAACAGTACTTGGCTGAATACTTTATTTTCAAATCATCCAGGGAAATAAATTTCACATTTTTAAGCAGCTAATCTGCAGTAGGTGTAAAAAATTAAAATTCAAGGGAAGTAAATGTACTCTTATGATGACACATATATTCCACTATTTGTTTCCCTTGGTATGTCCCAATGCCCTTCTCACTTTCTTTGCATTTGTCTTAAAGCTATGATTGTGGCCTTACATATTAACTCTTTCAAGGCGGATTTTTTTTGGGTGCAGACAGAATTCCTGCGGAAGAAACAAGAATAGAGAGACTCATCATCGCTGATTTATCGGCATACATCTGGAAAGAGTTAAGCGGGTTAAAATCAGTAGAAGAGTTTCTGGTTTAAAGCAAAAAAGGCTTAATTTAATTTTGTTGATAACCAGCATTTAGCTAGTCTATTATTTTTCAAGGAGTAGATTTGTGCACTCTGCTTTTTCATTTGTTAAGTGTTGAGGCTCAAGTTCTTTTTATATGATCTTTTTTTCATTCATGTCTCAAAATATTTTACTCTGAAGGTTTGTTGGTGGAGAAATGAACACATGCTACAATGCCATAGATCGGCACATTGAATCAGGACGTGGAGAGCAAATTGCACTAATTCATGACAGCCCTGTCACAGATTCCAAGACACATATCACATACAAGCAGCTTTTCACTCTGGTAGCAAAAAACTTTTTTTTACAGTGGATTTTTATTTTCTCTTTAATTGAGAATGAAGTTACATTGGGAATAATTGAAAGTGTGTTTGGGAAAAGATTTTGCCAAATAAAATGAGGGATAAAAGGAATAGAAACACATTACTGACTTTTTCAATGCCTATGGAAAGGTGTATAGAAATACGAAAAGACCTCCATCTCTACTTCATTGATTATTCTAAGGCCTTATTCTATGAAGTAAAAGATGAAGAGCTGTTTCTCATGCTAAAAAAATTAGACATAAATGGGATAGGCCTGAGAGAAATGCCAAGATCAAGCTGCATCTGTATGAATTGAAAGAGAACACAGTGATTTCAAGACCATCAAAAGAGATGTGAGGCAAGGATGTGTCAGGATATTTATGGCTTAAAAGTAGATGAAAAAATGTTAATAACCTCAGTTATGCAGCGTGTTGGGGCAAACACAGCCTGTCAACGGGACAGGGAGAATACACACAACATAAACAACGAAATACGATACTGGCCACGAACTTACTCAAACAACAATCACAGTAGATAACTTTATAACATCGACTGCAACAAGAGGTTCACGCAATTAAAAAGCAGAACACAGGGGATAGGCGACAGAAAAACTATATTATCAAAACGGATAAATATATAAAGGGGTAGGTTAGTTACATAAAGAAGAAGACAGATAGATATGAGATGAACTAAATATAAATGTCCATGCACACAGGCACGACAATACAATGTAACCTGCTAAGCGTTACGAGATAAGAAAGTTTTTACATACATCCACCCACGAGGAAACTCTCCCCGAAAAACTACTTTATAGATCAGAAAGAAACTTATACAACCCCCACGTCTATCACTCACACATGCACATGCTTCTAACTAATTAATCCATCGAGCTTGTTGAGGGAGTAGAGAAAATCTAGAATGTCCAGGGATCAATAGTCCTCAGCTCAGACACGAGCAGTTATTTCAAGCACAGTTATTTCAAAGCACAGTTATTTCAAAGCACAGTTATTTCAAAGCTCAGTTATTTCAAAGCACCAGATCACCAGCCCTTATGTGAGCTAAGCTAGGACAGAAATAATTATATAATTACATGATACCACCATTTCACGGGAGAAACATCAACCTGTAGACTCACGCAGTCATGCGCTAATAGACTGTGTAGGCACACGGCCTCAAGTAAAATTCAAATACGAACCGCCGCTCCTATGCGGGTATAAAAGTGGTATAGAGCAGAGACCCAGATACAAAGGGTCTTAGAAATTATATGAAAAATATTCTTGGAGCCGGACCAATCCGCCACGATGTGTGGCCAGGACTATCTTCCTGCAGTGTTCAGTGCCAAGTGACCCACTCCTCCAAAGATCCCGCCAGTGTGCAACTCCGTCCAAACTTGTCATTGTCTCGTGGCCTTACCAACCAATCACAACACACACACTCACACTCCAATAACAACTTTAAATGGGGCCCCCAAATTAATGACGTAAAACACAACCACACTCCCGCTACACAAAATACCCAACTATGCCCAGATAAACTAAAAACACAACTACACTAGTCCCAACACAGAGGATAAAGTTTTAATAGTAGAATTTGATAAATAATGTTTAAAAAACTTGTATATATACTCTCTGTCGAGATTGAGAGAATTGGCCTGTCTCTGAATGTAAAAAAAAAAAAAGGAATGCATGATCATTTCAAAGAAATCCTCTCACTCAAACGCAATCTCGTTAGCAAAAGTGAAAAAAATCAGGTCAGTTTTAATATTCAAATGTCTTGGCTATCTGATGCCAAGTGAAAAAAGTAAAAGAATAGCCATGGCCAAAGATACATTCCAAAAAATTAAATCAATCCTGGCAAACAGTAACAAAATAAGTGCAATGAAAACATAGCCAGTACTATTATGTGGCAGTGAGTGTTGTTAACAGTAGCAACAGCAGCTTTGCCTGTTTAACTGAGAACAGGCTTGAGTTGAGCAACATGATTGCCAATGTCTGTTCCAGACAGAGCACCTTAAAAAGAAGAAAAGGTTTAAAAGTCAAAATCAGATGAGGTAATACATTCTTTCTGTGGCAGATTCAGTTCAGAGCACCAACACTGGATAAAAAAATCTGCAAAGCTTTAGAGATGATTTTTGCGTCAGTCAGTTTCATTTCACTGATGTGATATAGAGATAAGCTCATTGAAAATTAGATTTGGAGCATACCCACAAGCATTTAGGAAAACTACTCTTTATTCTTTGTTTTCCAATTATCATGTGACAGGTGCGAGACTTAGCTGGAGCCTTGAGAGCACAGGGAGTGGAGAAGGGAGATGTTGTCCTTATCTACATGCCCATGATACCCGAGGCAGTGGCAGCCATGATGGCTTGTTCTCGGATTGGAGCTGTGCACAACCTTGTGTTTGGTGGATTTGCAGCAAAGGAACTGTCTACGAGGATATCGCACTCCCAGGTTTGTCTAAATTTTACCCTATTGTGTCTGCCAAGTTGTGAAAAATCCGCAGATAAGTTATGGTTCATACCCCAATTTGAAAGATCCAACCATTTTGCAAGAATAGTATGTATTTCTTAGTGTAACAAAAAATGTTGGCAGAGTATATGTATATATTTATATATATATATATATATATATATATATATATACATAGTTTGTTTTCAACACCCAAGTTTATTGGATTGTTTACTCATAACAAAATTGGATCATGCTCAGTTTGGCAAAATTTTGTGTTTCATTCAGAAATCTTCATTTTAAAAATTTAATCCCAGATTTTAACTTTCAAACCTCCTGCTTCCCATCTTCAGTTAGATCTTATGCCTTTGTCTCTTATAGATCTTCTTTAATCGTAAACTCCACAATTTACAATGAATCTATTTCAATAGGTTTGTAAAGACGTTTTTTGTCTACGGAAAATTTTTTTAAACTTCTGCAATAGTAGTATTGTGATTTTTTTTTTTTTAATCCCCACCTTTCAACATATTTCAGCCCAAAGTTGTTGTAAGTGCAAATTGTGGTGTGGAACCTACCCGCACTGTGCCCTACAAGCCACTTCTAGACCAGGCAATTGAAATTAGTGACTGGAAGCCCAGGAGGTGCATTATATTCAATAGGTCAAAGGTCAGTGAACTGCTTTTTTTCTTAAATAATTTGTTAATCTCTTGCTTGTTCAAGAAATGACCTTAAAGGTTTAGATTTCTATTGTGACATGATATTCAGAAAATAATATTTTGCACTGTTATTATCTTTTGCACACTGGATTTTTTAAAATTGGTTTACACTATATCACTTCAATCCTTCAAAGGCTACTATGGTGTATCAGACAGGGTGCTACTTATGAAACTCTATGGAAAGCCATGAGACATTAACATCGTTCAGTTAAAGTCCCAACAACAAATACCACCGAGATTTATTTTATGCAGATCTAGAAAAAGTCAAAACAATGTAATTCCCAAGAAATTGTCATAGTTGTGGGAGATGCGAACACTAAGGTAGGAAGTAACTAGATATATCAACTTTGAAAGCAAAGAGAAGGGTCTTGATATTAACAACAAAAGGAGAAAAGTTATTTTTATCAGCCATAAAGAAGTCAACGCATGCAATTATTATATTGAAGCAAAAGGACACTTCAAATATCTAGATGCATGCATGCAACACTAAGGATGGCAAAAACATTGCAAAAATTTCTTCAAGGATCACCCTCGCTAAAATTGTGTGTTGAAAAAAATAAAGGCACTTTTTCATCCAAAAAGAATGAATGTATCAATTAAATCAGACAAAGGTCAGTCAGCATTACATAGAACCCAGCCTTATGTAAGAATGTGAGCCTAAAGGAACTAGAAGCAGTGGAGATGGATGCTATGAATATTATGGACTTCAAAAAATCAGCTGTGGAAGTTCTGAGAAAAGCTGATAGTGAAATCCTCTAGTCAAAAAAATAAATAGCCATCAAGCAAGGTTTTCAGGTCATACTATCAGAAAAGAGCTCGCAGAATTAAATTATTACCAGAAAATAGAAAGCAAGGGGGGCAAAAGAAGGGAAATAAATCTACATGGCTGGATGGAGTCACCTCATGGATATTGAGCTTTGGAATGATGGATATATTAAAAATGTCACACAATCTTATGTTGTATGTTCTATGGACAGAGCATATTCAAATGTAAAATAAAAATCTTTTCAGTCACACATTTATAGAACCTTTCCACTTTGCTTTTTTGTTTTAACTTGTAGGATATTCTTTTTAATTGTAAACATTTTCATCAATCCTTACTGGTTGCATTACATGGTGTATAAATGAATATATTCCTGCCTACATTGTCCTATTACCAAAGCTGTGGTCTCAGACTCTCATTTTTTGCCTTTTGCCTTTTCTCCCTGATCTGGTTTGGTCAGTTTGAGGAAGCATCACTGATCCCAGGCAGGGATGTGGAGTGGAATGAGGCCATATCTCAGGGCAGGCCTGCTGATTGTGTGCCTGTTGCCGCCACTGACCCAGTGTACATTCTTTACACATCTGGCACTACAGGCCTCCCCAAGGTAACTATATCAGTTTTGAAAAGCTGAGTTGGTAAGAATTTTTGTGAGTATGAGGATGTTTTGGGTTCAAATTTCCAATGCTTGCTTGAGATTGTAAAGGTTAAGATGACACCCTCCTTTTTGATTAGTAAATAGTAGTCTCATTCAGAAGTTTTTTCCCCATGGTGAGCACATTGGTTAAATCCTTCGAAGGCTTGTTGTGTAAAAAGATTTCCTCAATTGTTGTGACAATGTTTTAATATATATATTTTTGGGTGTTAAATGTCCAGTAAAATATAATCAGGTTGCCTCACGTAGTCTTTTCTTAGCAAATTGTAGGCTGGATTAGATAAGAGAGCCTCTTTTATTAGACATTTTTATGCAAAAACAAATCTGATCTTTAAACTTTCTTTTCCAGTTTCAGATAACAATTGCCAAAAACTGTGAAATTACAAAGTAGTGAAAAATCTGGGCTAGAGATTTGCGCTGTGAGCTTGCACTGTATGCAAATGCCAGCTTTACTTTTTTTCTTTACTTACTGCTTTCTAGGAAGAAAAAGACAAAAAAGGGCAAAATAAGTGAATCTTAACAATTCTTCCCATTTGGCCTCAGATTTTTTTTCAAACAGGTATAAAGTTAATGCTTTCAATGATCTGCATAGCTTTTCATGGCTATCTTGCAGACTCTTTTGCACCCACTTGTATAGGAATGACACATAAAAACTTATATAAGAACAATAGCCTGATCTATAATCTATTGCTCGCTATTATTGCCTTTTTTGAAGAATGATTTTATTTCTTCACTTCCCATGCCCTTGTGTCTGCCATTTCTGTTTTGAATCTTCCAGATACCCTATAATTTTGTTTCATATGGTATTTTCAGTTTCAGTTTCTTTTGTGCCTTTGTGCTTATGTCTGCAAAATAAAATTATTAGTGATCCAATTAATGCTTTAACTTTTGTTCACTATTCATTTTTAAATAGATTCAGGACACATGATTGGCAAATATGATGGTTTAGCAGTTTTTTGTAGTTGTTCAGTTTTCTGTTCATCCTTACTGTTCATTTGTTCTTCTTTTTTTTTGCCAAATTTTTATTTAGAGGACTGAAGTTATCTCACTATTTTAAATATAGCTTTTTGATAAATGAATTTATCATTACTTTTTTTTTTCTTCATGCTTTATATTAATCAGTTGCATATATATATATATATATATATATATATATATAAGGAGTGATATTGAGTTTTTTTAATCCTATCACTGTCTTATCTGTCCCTGATAAGAGAGGTAATGCATGTTATGCAGTAATACAAACTAGCAATGAAATTTGTCTAGCTGTAACTATACACTGTGTGCTGGAGGTCTGTCTATTTTTACACCACCTCCAAACTTGATACAGAAATTAAAGCAATACAAAGTGTAGTAGAGCAATGCCCTAAATATATATGATTATATCGAAGCAAAGTTTTTTTCATGAATTGTACAGTTTTTAAAACTACTCTCTCTGGACAAGGCATTGGAGATCATGGTCCCCCACTTAAACCTGTTAACAGTTAAGCTTATGCGGCTGTTGTTGCTACCATTATTTATTGTCCATAAGTTGTCCTATATTTTGAATAATGATCTCTCTAAATTAGCTTCTTTCAATTTTTATTTATTAGATTTTATTCCATTCATTTCATAATTCTTCTCATAAAACACATCTTTACTGCTTCCAGGTTTGACTCTGCTTCCTTGGTTATTTTCTCCAACATTCACACACCCATGCAGTAGTAACGACATTACAATGCATATTCTATCTGGGGTTTGAAGAATTCTTCAAGATGACCATGCATTCTATTCTTTTCTTGTTCAAGGATAAGGCTATTTTTTTTGCTGTCTAAAACAACATTTATTATTGATCAAAGCACTTATCAGACATTCATGCTTCTCTCTCATTGCTACACAATTCAAAGAAAAAGGTTATAAACTTACTTTGTTAGATTTACACGATAGGATAATAATCAGCCTTGATTTTTTATAAATGTGAATGCTTTTTTTCTTTTACTTCAGTATTATATTAGTGTTTACTTTTTATATTTTGTTTAGTTGCTTTTACTCTAAAACTATGTAACTTTGACTACATAGAATCGTTTTGAAGTTTATTCAATTCTTGTTGACATTTATTTACCTGTGCCTCTTGATAAACTCCATCGATGTTTTTTTTTAAAACAATTACATATATGTTTTTTTTTAATTAATGTTTGAAGGAAATAGTATGATTTAACACATATTTTTTTAAATCCAAAAATCCAACCTAAATGTAATATGCTAATGTAGACTTGGTTATTTTTTTTAATGAAAAACATACAATCTGTAATACAAATTACAATTACCATTATTTCAAAAGCTCATGTCTATCTCGTCTACCGATTCCACAGTTAAGGGACAAAAATATTGCACTTAATTGATGTTATGGTTGTAGCTTTATCACACTAAATGCATTGCCTTGTGCCAGAAGTTATTAGTATCCTTATCAGTTTCATCAATAATTACAGTCTCTGAGAATGCTATAAACTCTATATTTCTGAGTTGCTTGGGCATAAAAAATCTGTTGATAAACGGTAAAAATGTTTTCTCTGACACCTTCATACAACAAGCCCCATTTAACAATCATATAGGTCAGAGTGCCATGACATCATAGCTTCCTCTGATATTTTAAAAAAATGAAAATGAATTGTATTAATAAAA